>CM068725.1:9009495-9609495 GCA_035079005.1 Fraxinus americana | reverse complement strand
TGGGCCCAAATACAATTTGGGCCTCATACCCTTCCTGTGTCCATTTTGTTTAGTGTCACTTTTGCTGCCGTGATCCAGTATTTGTATTTAGGTGAAGAGTTGTGTGGAAGCGGACTAATTTTAGCTGGCAGTACATGGTTTTCATCAATTACTTGTTTGAATTGACTTAATTGTGCCAAGATTTTAACAATCATATTTCATCGACGTCTAGGTTGATATAAAACTTAACATAATGCTGTCGTTACGTGACATTTTATTATTTAACAACTTAAAATACATTCAAATTTTTCATCCAATCATCTACTACCACGTGTAATTATGTCAAGCTTTCGATCAAATCTATTGACAAAGTAGCTTTATCCAAATTTTAGTAGGTTGGAATTCTAGAAGGTTTATTCGACCTATTTGAAAAGTCACAAAGTTGCGTCGCTCTTTGAACTTCCTCGGTATTCATGAATGGAGATGGCAACGAGACGGAAACATCCGCCTGGGTAGGGGTGTAAGCGGTCCGATTTTACAGGTTTTTGACAAATTTTCAAACCAAACCGTTTCAACCGGTTTGAGAAAAACTCAAATCTTAAACCAAACCATTTTGACCGATTTGAAAAAAAGTCAAACCTAAAACTAACGGTTTGGTCCGGTTTTAAACCCCCGGTTTCGCGTATATTTTTTTGCCTGTCTAGTGTCTACTTTTATGCCATTAATTCAATATATATTTATATCTTACGGTAATAAATCTAAAATAAACTAAATATATCTACTATAAATTTAAGAGTGTGTTTGGTAGGAATTTTTGGGGGAAGAATTGATTTTTGAATAGTGATATGATGGGAAATGTGTGGTTGAAAAAGAAGAAAAAATTATTGATGTGATGGAAAATATTATTTTATTGAAGAATATATGGTTGAAAATGAGAATTGATTTACTGTAGAAAATGAGAATTTGTACCAAACAGGCCCTAAATACCAACAAAATCAAAGTAAAATCATAATAAACTAAAATCACAGTAATATAATTCTAGAGACAACTTAGACGGTTTCCATGTTCAAGAACACGCAGCTATGTAACTAAAATCATAGAACTTCGAAAATAGAAATAATCCATAGGTCACAAAAAATCACGAATTTGAGATTTTCAAGAATCGAGATGACAAACTATGTTTAGTAATAACTTAGACGGTTTCCATGTTCAAGGATAAAAAACATGCAGCTATGTAACTAAAATCACAAAAAATAAAAAATAAAAAAAATCACAGAACTAACTCACAGGTCACAAAAAATCACGCAGTTTTGCAACGAAATTGAAGGCTATCAGTTGTGACTATCTGTAGACTACTGGCGACCGTCGCTGGCAACTGAAAATTCTGACTGTAGACTACCAACTATTTGAGGAAAAATTCAGGAGCGAGAGAGAGAGAGAGCAGCGAGCGAGAGAGAGAGAGAGAGAAATGTAAGGTTAGGGATTATGGTTGTGTTTGTGAGAGTTTGAGTTCGTTTTTTTTTTTTTTTTTTAAATTAGGATAACGGGTCGGGTTGTGATTTGAGCTGGTCGTAAATTGTAATAACTAATAGGAAATTAGAAGTTGACAAAAATACCAACAAAATCACAAAATTATTGAATTTACAAAATTGGAATTTTGGATAAATTATCAAAAATAATCAATTTTTTATTTTATATATTTTTTCGCCTGTCCGATTTAGTTTTAAATCGTAATTAAAATTCTTACACCTAAACCAAACCGTTTTTGACCAGTTTGGTTTGGTTCAAAACCATTTCGTTGACGGGTTCATGTAGCACAAAACCGCCGGTTTCGAAATTGCGATTTTTCGATTTGACGGTTTTTACTTACAGTCCTACCCCTGGGTTCGGAATTTTTGGAAGTCAAGGAGGAGATTAAAATATCCATGCATACCTCATTTACTTATTTATTTTTTTACTTCTTAAATATAATTTAAATTGTTAAATAAAAAAAGACTAAGCTTAGAATTAATTTAATAGCAAAAATTATTTTCAAAATAAGTAATTATAACCACCATCCACATCCATCAAAACCTTATCCACTCAAACACCATACATTATCTCTACACTCCAAAAAGCTTGCCCATTCCCACACTACACCTCAAGAAAAAAACATGGCAACACTTAATGTAACATATCCTTCTTTCACATTCACTACACCAAGAAAACAGATCAAATTCCCTTCAGCTCAACCATCACATTCCTGGTTAAGAACTTCTAGCAGCAGATTATCCAGCATTGTCCAAGCTTTCAAGGTACAAGTTGAACATGAAGGTAAAACAACTGAACTAGAGGTTGAGCCGGACGAGACAATTCTATCCAAGGCATTGGACAGTGACTTGCAAGTGCCATATGACTGCAAGTTAGGTGTGTGCATGACATGCCCAGCTCGACTCCTTAGCGGAATGGTCGATCAAAGTGAAGGGATGCTGAGTGATGATGTTGTGGAGAGGGGTTATGCTTTACTCTGTGTATCTTATCCAAGATCAGATTGTCACATTAGAATCATACCTGAGGAAGAATTGCTCTCTCTGCAGCTAGCTACTGCCAATGACTAAATCTGATGTGTCTGTTGGTTGCAATTTTCAGTTTGAAGTAAGGCAATAATATGACTAGTGTTTGGAATGTATAATAGAACACAGATGCTGGTAATTGTTACTGTTTTTTTCTGCCTTAATCTATGAGAGGAATATGCAAAATATGATTGTGCAAAGTCGGATTCTGAATGCAAAGGTTAACAATATCTTGTATTTGCTCTCTGGAGTTTCTCAGTTTTGAAGAACATTTAGGCTTCTACATTAAATTTCTGGAACAGCATTCTCCCCTACTACCAAGATTAATCAAAATTTGTTTGCATTTCAGTCTAAAATTTAAGCACAAGAAGATCTAGTTGGAAACACCTGCTATCAATAAATACGGTTCTTCATAGATAAAGGTATCAAATTAGGCAATGTGTTGAGTGCATAGTTCATGGCTGGTATTATATATATTGAGTTCAATACTGCTACTCAGAGCTGAATGTAAGCATAAGGTCTATTAGACATAAAACAAATTTTGGCTGTATAGTCATATTATTTACTAAATGTTGACACGCAGTAGTCCATACTTGTATACCGTAACCAGGAACCAGCCATGGTTCAGACCAAGACTTCACTGTGACCAACCACGGGTGTGAATATGTATGGGGATGGGGGGTACAGCACCTATTTCAGAAGTAGGCAAAAGCCCATGTTTAACTAATGTTTATAAACGGTTTATAATTGGTCCAACCACTTTTTATGCATAAATTTCGTGGGATCAACAAATACAACCCACTTATCCACCGCTCATTTCTATCTATTTAAAATTTAAACAACTTATAAACACTTCCTAAACATGCAATTTTCACCCCCCGATGCCTGCTTTTTTTTATCAGGAAGTTTGCCAACGAAGCATTCAACACTTTTGTTCGGTGAGATATATGATTCAACACTTTTGTTCGGTGAGAAATATGATCATATAAGAAAAGATTATTTTTGCGGGAACTCACTGACTACATCTGATGTTGATGCAGGCTGCAAGAACTTCACGGTAGATTTCACAAGCAATCAATAAAATCAGTCTTCTTTAAAATTTAGTACCTAGGATGGTAAGTGTAGGGTAATTGTTTCATGTACTTGGATATCGAATTTGCAGAATGTATACCGGATTTGCAGTTTGAATACACTATACTTAAACACTTTATTTACACATATCGTATTTGCATTTCATAACAGATTTTAACAACTGATAACGTAAAGAAAAATTGCAGAACTATGAATTTACAAAAAACGAGCAATATAGATAATTAAAACTAAATAAAAGCAAACAACTTTTAACTCGAGGCCTGTGTGATACACAGTTTCCTTAAAACAGATTCGCCCTCTAACCGTAGTGCTTGAGGTATGATATGAGCGTCAGCTTCCCAGGATACAACGGCAAAGCAGCACAATCTGAGCACCACAGATTATACTCTTGCGAATTGGATGAGTGCCCGAACAATATCACCAAAACAGACAAACAGAAAATAAAACTGAAGACAGACCCAAACTGTATGCAAATGAATTTGCAGATGATTTTTCGTGTACTGAACAATGGAAAAAAAAACGAGATATATAAAAGCTTTAGATCTTGTAACTTGCCTATTCATTTCAAGGAAATTACCACATGAGTTTTAGGAGTTTCAACAGTTTTGGAAAACCAAAAGTTTGTTGAAAAAATTAAAAAATGTAGCAAAACGTGGACACTCATAAGGGGCCACTTTCGGTCCGACATTCGTGTACGCAGGTCGTGCCCGTGCACAAGTTCAAGGTTCGAAGCCTATTTCGGTCCATTATTTGCACCCCCCCTGCGCGCGCACGTGGAGAGAGCCTCTATGCTACACATGATTACACTATTCTAAAGTGCAATCCTTTATAAAGTGGTTTTAGATTTCATCCACTTCCTATGTGGGACAAACCTTATTTTTAGTTTTTCCACCAACATAAACTCCTTTCACATGGCTCACTTTGAGCTTCAATTTCTCATTCACTCGAGTATCATTTTTGACAAGTAAGTATATGATTTCGATGTACTCACGGAGGAGAACACAAATCAACTTTCATCTTTCAAAATAGTCAAACGGGTCCCGCTCAAAATTCCATCCAAAGTCAGCTATATGCTCAACTTTTCCAACAATCCCCCACATGAATGAAAATTGGGAGCGACAGATGAATGTGACACACGACGACTTGGTGATATAGTTCAACGGTTGAAACCTGCATAGGATAGGTAGGTGTTACCCTTTGAACCTTCCCTTGTAAAAGCATATTTACTTTACTAGCTGACCAGTAACGCGATGTCCTTGAACTGTTCTGCCGTTTATGTAAACAATGATATACTCCACACATGATTCTTCCTAACACATTTCAGTTCTCATTATTATGTTCGTTTTGGCCATGAATTTTCTCCTGGTTCTGTGAGAGTTCACAAGAATCCACACAATTCCCTTAGAAGCGACCCCACTTCTCTCTCACATAGGTGATTTCTTACTACAAGTAACCCGTATTACTTGGCTCGATTTCTGACGCATAAGAATCATTAAAAGCCTATTGCTTATCCTTCATCTTTACGGGCATCACTGTTATATCATAGGAAAGGACAGGAGGTAATATCCCCCACAGTGGTTCTATCAAGTTTTTACAATTAGGTTGTCCATTTGAACCTAGATCTTGGGATCTCCAGTCAACTAGGTTGGGTTTTCCTTTGTATTAACTTATCCATTCAAGGGCTTAAGTCCCATTCCCCTCGATGATTTTTCAACTAACTCTCTATTTAATCATTTGGTTAGCGGATCCGCAATGTTATCCTTTGATTTTACATAATCAACAGTGATAACTTCAGTTGAGAGTAGTTGCCTTATGGTATTGTGTCTACGACGTATATGTCTAGACTTACCATTACACATGTTACTATATGCCCTCCCAATTGCCGATTGACTATCACAATATATGTAAATTGCTGGCATAGGTTTTGACCATCTTGGAATATCCTCTAAGAAGTTGCGCAACCACTCAGCCTCTTCACCACTTTTATCTAGAGCTATAAACTCAGATTCCATAGTGAATTTGTCTATCACTGTTTGTTTAGAGGATTTCCAGGATATAGCTGCACCTGCCAATATGAACACAAATCCACTTGTGGACTTTGAGTTTTTTATATCAGATATCCAATTAGCATCAGTATATCCTTCAATGACCGCTGGATATCTTGTATAGTACAGTCCAAAATTATGAGTATATCTCAAGTACCTTAGTATTCTTACTATTCCTTTCCAGTGATCAGCTCCTGGATTACTCGTATATCTATTCAGTTTACTCACTGTGTAGGCTATGTCTGGTCTTGTACAACTCATCAAGTACATCAGACTCCCAATAACTCTCGAGTATTCTACTTGAGATACACTTTCACCTTTGTTTTTCGATAGATGTTGACTTGTATCTATCGGTGTTCTAGCTATTTCAGTATCATCCTTACTGAACTTCTCTAGAATTTTATCTACATAATGTGACTGACTTAGAGCAAGCCCATATGATGTTCTTGAAATTTTGATTCCAAGTATAACATCAGCTAAACCCATATCCTTCATGTCAAATCTCGAATTTAACATATCTTTAGTGGATTTAATCATCTTATTATCACTGCCAACAATAAGCATGTCGTCAACGTAAAGACATAGAATGACATAACCATTTTCAGTGTCTTTAACGTAAACACATTTATCACACTCATTGATTTTAAATCCACTCTCCATCATGATACTGTCAAATTTTTCGTGTCATTGTTTCGGTGCTTGTTTCAGGCCATATAACGACTTCACCAATTTACAAACCTTCTTTTCTTGCCCTGGAGATGAAAACCCCTTGGGTTGTTCCATATAGATTTCTTCATCTAAATCTCCATTCAAGAAGGCAGTCTTAACATCCATTTGATGTACTTCAAGATTTCGTAGAGCAGCAATCGTCAGTATCATCCTAATAGATGTTATTCTCGGTACTGGAGAATATGTATCAAAGTAATCAATGCCTTCTCGTTGTCTGTAACATTTTATTACTAATCTGGCCTTATACTTTTCAATAGATCCATCTGCTTTCATTTTCCGTTTGAAAATCCACTTGTAGCCTAGTGGTTTACTTCCTGGAGGAAGATCCACTAGCTCCCATGTATGATTTTGCAAAATGGAATTTATTTCACTTTTAATTGCCTCTTTCCATTGAGGTCCTTCTGAGGAGTTCACGACTTCTTGATAGCTTTGAGGTTCACTTTCTAGCATATAGGTCAGAAAATCTGGACCATAAGATTTTTCTATCCTTTCCCTTTTGCTACGTCTTGGTTCAACCTCAACCTCCTCTTCTAATACTTGGTCCTGACTATTTTCAGTTATAGTCTCATATGTCCGTTTAGAATAGCTTGCTTCTTCTTTGGACCTATATGGAAATAAATGTTCAAAGAACGAAGCATTTTTCGATTCCATTATCGTGTTTTTGTGTATATCTGAAATCTTAGATTCATACACAAGAAATCGATAAGCACTACTGCTTTGAGCATATCCAATGAAGATACAATTTACAGTTTTCGGGTCTATCTTCACCTTCTTTGGTGTTGGGACAGCCACTTTAGTAAGACACCCCCACACTCGTAAGTATTTATAGGAAGACTTTCTTCATTTCCATAACTCATAAGGGATCTTTTCCATTTTCTTTCGGGGTACTTTATTTAAAAGGTAATTTGCTGATAACACATCATCCCCCCACATGTTCTGTGGTAACCCAGAACTTACCAACATGGCATTCATCATTTCTTTTAAAGTGTGATTTTTCCTTTCAGCAACACCATTTTGTTGCGGTGAATAAGGTGCGCTGGTTTCATGTATAATTCCGTATTGTGCACAGAATTCAGCGAAAGGTGTTTCATACTCACCCCCTCGATCGCTTCTTATCACCTTAATTTTCTTATTAAGGCTCCGTTTGGGAGTCATTCTTTCTTCAAATAATACATTTTTTCTTTCACATCAAGTGGGGTCCATGGCTGGAAAGAAACACAAAAAAGGTGTGATTTGACATAAAGAATGCATTTTTTTGTAGAAAAATGGTTACCAAACGGAGGCTAAGTTGGTTCTCAACTTCATTTTTGTAGAGAATAAATTTTTCTATCGCTTCATCCTTATTTTTTAGCAAGTACACATAGCAATATTTTGTGCTATCGTCGACAAAAGTAATAAAATACTTGTTGCCACCTCTTGTTTGTACAAATTTTAAATCACATATATCACTGTGAATTAAATCAAGTGGTTCTGTATTCCGTTCAATTGATTTAAATGATGATCTTGTCAACTTTGCCTCAACACAAGTTTCACACTTATGTTTTGAATCAATATGGAATGCGGGTATGCAATTCAAGTTAACTAATCTACGTAAAGAATTATAGTTAACATGTCTTAGTCTACCATGCCACATATTGGAAGACTCAAGCAAGTAAGCGGAAGAGTTCACTTTATTCATTTTTGGTTTAATAATCATTACATTGAGTTTAAACATACCATCGAAAACATAACCTTTTCCGACAAACATTCCACTTTTTGACAAAATGACTTTGTCCTACTCAAATACAATACGAAAACCATGCTTATTCAAAAGCGACCCGGACACAAGGTTCTTGCGAATTTCTGGCACATACAGCACATTGTTAAGAGTCAGCTCTTTCCCCGAAGTCATCTTTAGAACCACCTTACTTTGTCCCTTGATTTCAGAAGTTGCTGAATTTTCCATGAACAACTTTTCTCCATTTTCAATTGCTTCGAAAGCAGCAAACAGTTCTTTATCAGAACACACATACCTAATAGCTCCGGTGTCAATCTACCATTCTTTTGGGTTAGAGCCCACCATGTTCACTTCAGAAATGACGGCTACTAGATTCATCTCCGCCACATCATGCGCCATGTAGTCAACCACATTTACTTCTTTCTTCTTCTTTGGAAATCTGCACTCCAAAGACTTGTGACCCACCTTGTCACAATTGAAGCATTTTCCTTGAAACTTCCTTTTAGAAATTCCACCTTTAGGTCCTAGTTTGGTCCTTTTACCGCCGGATGACCCAGCCTTATTTTTGTAGGCCTTACTGCTTTGACCATTCTCCACAACGTTGGCTTTAGCAACACTAGGATTGAACAACTTCTTCTCGGAACTCTTATTGTCTTCTTCAATCCGAAATCTAACAATTAGTTCTTCGACGTTCATTTCCTTTCGTTTGTGCTTTAGGTAATTCTTGAAATCTTTCCATGCGGGGGGCAATTTTTCAATAATTGCAGCCACTTGGAAAGTTTCACTCAACACCATCCCTTCGGCATGAATTTTGTGAAGAATTACTTGGAGTTCTTGTACTTGACTGATTATAGTTTTGGAGTCCACCATTTTATAATCTAAGAATTTGCCGACATTGAAATTTTTAGCCCCGGCATCTTCAGTTTTATATTTTCGGTCCAAAGACTCCCACAACTCCTTAACAGTTTTCATAGTGCTATACACGTTGTATAGCGCGTCTGCTAAGCTGTTCATAATATAGTTTCGGCATAGAAAATTCGAATGGTTCCAAGCATCAAGTGTACTGATCGCTTGAACATCTCTCTCACCCTCATTGAGTTTTGGAGCAGTTTCAGTCAAGAACCTCGCAAGATTCAAGGTGGTCAGATAAAATAACATTTTCTGCTGCCACCTCTTGAAATTCAAGCCATTGCTCCGATTTTTCATTATGATTAACCGGAACAATAGCCACAGGTTGGCTCACGACATGACTTGAAAATCTAGCCACAGTCTGAACCACAACAGAACTAGAGCTCACAGCCTGATTTCCAGTAGCCACAGCTTGGGTTACATCCATGTTAATTTGTTCGGTTACCATTTCTGAAAATGAAACAAAAATATTAGTTTCCAATAAACTAATATAATTATCAAGAAATCGAATGAAACAACTTATCAAAAGAATCTGTTTCAAGTTTGTAGGATAATTGTTTCAAGTACTTGGATGTCGGATTTGCAGAATGTATACCGAATTTGCAGTTTGAATACAGTATACTTAAACACTTTATTTACACATATCGTATTTGCATTTCATAACAGATTTTAACAACTGATAACGTAAAGAAAAATTGCAGAACTATGAATTTGCAAAAAATGAGCAATATAGATAATTAAAACTAAATAAAAGCAAACAACTTTTAACCCGAGGCCTCTGTGATACACAGTTTCCTTAAAACAGATTCGCCCCCTCACCGTACGTGCTTGAGGTATGATATGAGCGTCAGCTTCCCAAAATACAACGGCAAAGCAGCACAATCTGAGCACCACAGATTATACTCTTACGAACTGGATGAGTGCCCGAACAATATCACCAAAACAGACAAACAGAAAATAAAACTGAAGACAGACCCAAACTGTATGCAGATGAATTTGCAGATGATTTTTCGTGTATTGAACAACGGAAAAAAAGAGATATATAAAAGTTTTGGATCTTGTAACTTGCCTATTCATTTCAAGGCAATTACCACAAGAGTTTTAGGAGTTTCAACAGTTTTGGAAAACCAAAAGTCTGTTGAAAAAATTAAAAAATATAGCAAAATGTGGACACTCCTAAGGGGCCAATTTTGCTCCATTCGGTCCGACATTTGTGTACGCAGGTCGCGCTCGCACACAAGTTCAAGGTTCGAAGCCTATTTCGGTCCATTATTTGCACCCCCTGCGCGCGCACGTGGAGAGAGCCTCTATGACACACATGATTACACCATTCTAAAGTACAATCCTTTATAAAGTGGTTTTAGATTTCATCAACTTCTTATGTGGGACAAACTTTATTTTTAGTTTTCCCACCAACTTAAACTCCTTTCACATGGCTCACTTTGAGCTTCAATTTCTCATTCACTCGAGCATCATTTTTGACAAGTAAGTATATGATTTCGATGTACTCATGGAGGAGAACACAAATCAACTTTCATCTTTCAAAATAGTCAAACGGGTCCCGCTCAAAATTCCATCCAAAGTCAGCTATATGCTCAACTTTTCCAACAGTAAGAATCCATATACGTATCCAGTATAGTAGCAAACCACATTTTGCAACCCAAGTCCACAAAGCTCAGTGTTACTGCTGAGTCCTCAGTGCAAGGCTACCGATTTTTCTGGATTTTCTCTGCTTAAGTTTCAACCTCACTTCAATTCCATTATCAATTATGGACTTGAGTAAAATCTGAAGCTTCCCTCCAATTTCTCCCGTGTCCTTGGAGTATAAACCACATTATGAATATCATCAGCCCCTCTGACCCAACAATTCTCCAACCACAGCACAAGTATTTCAATTCTTAGTCTAATCCAAATCAAAATTCATGTCCTTGGGAATAGACAACTTTGCTAGTAACACAATGAATAATGCTAGCACACACAACTTTACAAGAATTTTAGATCAAAACGAACTGCTCTTTCATACATTTTGTTGGGTATTTTTGTGATGCCCAAATAATCCCTAGGCGATGATGAAAAACCGTGGCTCGTTTAACTTCATAGGCTATAAGCCCGGGATTGAAGAATGTTGAATCCACACCACAAACGTTCGTAGCCCAAATCTTATTGGGTATTTGGAGGAAATCAGCCCATTGGGCTAGATGCTCAATACCCAATTAAGGAAATATTTGAAGTGGAAATCCTATCTTTTATCTCCTTCACGGTTTGAAACTCCTCCTATCTCTTATCTTCCTCAAACTTTGAAACTCTTATCATTATCTTTGAACTCTATCTTGAAGAGATTTTCTTGGAATTTCGTTTGTGATTTCTTGCCTATAAAAAGGAGTCCTTAGTCCTCATTTAAAATACACCAAAATTACTTGCTTCGTGCCTTAGGAAGAACAAAAGAACCGTCCCTGCTTTGTGCCCTTTTTCTTCCATTTTCAGCTTTTGCCTTCGTGGTTCTCTGCCTTTGTGTTGCAAATCTGTGCTTCAAGAGTTTCCAATTTGGTGTTGCCTTTGTGGTGTTGGAACGATTTTCTGAGCCTAAAGAAAAGGGGGATTATTAGTTCTTCAATTTAGTTTCTTCTTCATTTGATTTCCTTTAGTTTTTCATTAATTCTTTACTGATGCATTTGATTTGTTCAATTGTAGGTTATATTAATGTCACAAATTGGTATCAGAGCAAGGTTGGGGAATCAAATCAAAGAAAAACCTAGAAGGAAAACAGAATTGAAATTGAAGAGAACACGAACAAATTTTTTTTTAAAAATCGGACCTTCATTCTTCGATTTCGGCCAAACCAGTGATCGGACGGAAAAACCGAGACCAGACCTATACTCTACAGGCAGAGGCGCACCTAGTGGCGGTGCGGGTGATCTCCGGCGGCGGCTGCGGCATTTTTCAGCGAACTTTTTTTTTTCGTGCAATTTGTTCATTTTTAGTTTCTGAACGTACTGATATTGTTATTTTAGTGTTTCAGGTTTTACAGAAAATTTGGACGATTTTGCCCTTGGTGGGATTGACGGTGAAAACTGCAAAAATATTTGCTGAATTACTTTAGGCCATAAATTGCGGCTCTAAAGTAGTAAATTCGCATCCCTTGTAATTCACGGACTCAGATAGGTCCGCTCTAGTAAATTGGCTGAAACCTTTACATTATCGCACTAGCAGATCATCATGTGGGGTGATCATTAGTATTGGGGGTTGCCATTGCTTGGTAACCATTGATTGTTGGTAAAACCTAGTATTATTTGCCATTTTTTGTTTAAATTCTAAGTGAAATTACTTATTGACTTTAGATTTATTTGTTGAACGTTGTTATCTCATATTATTTTAGACTTGTACCCGGACTCCTGTTCTAGTTTCTTCCCTTGACCTGAGAACACGATTCTCAAACACGATTCTCACGGAATCCTGGGGCTCTAGAATAGTGTATAATTGTGAAACCATAGGAATCTTGTTACTCTGTGTAATCTGTGTGACCTGTGACTTTTACATACCGTTTGTGTTTGTGCGTTTTTTGGTAAGATGTCGACACATCACTTTGAGTTGGGTGTTTTTAATGGTAAAGGAGATTTATCAATTTGGCAACAAAAAATGAAAGGTATTCTTGTTCAACAAAAGGTTTCTAAAGCTATTGATGGTTCATTTCCTGCAAACTTGACTGCTGATGAAAAAGAAAATTTGGATGAATTAGCTTATACTTCTATCATTTTACATTTGTCTGATACTGTATTAAGAAAAGTTGGTAAATTAAAAACCGCTCAAGAACTTTGGGAAAAATTGGAGGAACTTTATGTGTCAAAGTCCACTCCAAACAAACTTTTTCTACTTGAAAGCCTTTTTAGCTTTAAAATCGATTCTTCTAAAGATATGGATGACAATTTGGGTGTTTTCAATAAACTCGTGCAAGATATTACTAATTGTGGTGAAAAAGTATCTAAAGAATATAAAGCTATCATTTTGTTAAATGCTATCCCTGACACTTATAGAGAAGTTAAAAATGCTATTAAATATGGGAGAGATACTTTAACGCCTGAAATTGTCATAGACTCATTAAGAAGCAAAGATATGGAAATGCGAGCCGAAAGAGTCGAGAGAAAAAGTGGTGAGGTTCATATGATGAGAGGTAAGTCTCAATTTAGAACCCGTGATAACCAAAGTGGATACGCATCAGGTAGTAAAAAGAAAACTAGAAGTCTATCTAAGTCAAAAAGTAAAGGTAAAGGTAGAAATTGCTATGGGTGCGGTAAAACTGGACATTTCATTAAAGACTGATATGTTGAGAAAAATAAATAAAAAGAAAATGTTTACGATGAGGCTAATGTTGTTACTTCTTCTAATGAATGCTGTTACTTAAACTCTGAACCTACTGAAATAAATCTGGCCGTGAAATCACATCTGCATGAATGGATAGTTGATTCTGGTGCATCTTTCCATGTTTCATCACATAAAGACTGGTTTGAAAATTTGCAAGAATCTGAAAGTGGTCCTGCCATTTTGTGCAATAATGATGCATATAAAATTGCTGAAATTGGTGATATCACGTTAAAATTTGACACTAGCTATGTGCTTAAATTACTTGGAGTCAGATATATTCCTGAAATGGCTAGGAATCTTATTTCGGCAGGAGCATTAGAAACTGATGGTTTTACTGGTAGAATTGGAAATAACATGCTTAAGATGATAAAGGGTGCTCTTGTCACATATAAAGGATCTAAAAAAACGGTATTTATGTGACTACTGCTGAAATTATTAATTCATCTTCCTCTATAAATTTGACCAACACGGATGATACCCACAAGTGGCATACTAGATTAGCTCATATAAGTATTAAAGGACTTAAACTGCTAAATGATAAATGTGTATTTGGAAAAGACTGTGTGTCTAATATGCCTTTCTGTGATCACTGTATGCTGGGTAAATATCATAAGTTATCTTTCTCATCTGGTGTTCACAAAAGTACTAAAGTTTTGGATTATATTCATACTGATTTGTGGGGGCCTGCTACTAATCCTACAATTGGTGGTAATAGATATTTTTTATCCATAATTGATGATTATTCTCGTAAGGTGTGGGTTTATCTGTTAAAAGATAAAACTGAAACCTTCAAAAATTTCAAAACATGGAAATTGCAAGTTGAAACTCAAACTGGCAAAAAGATAAAATATCTAAGAACTGATAATGGCCTTGAATTTTGTAATAATGATTTTGATGATATGTGTGAAAAATGTGGAATTACTAGACATAAAACTGTTCCTTATACACCTCAACAAAACGGGGTGGCTGAACGTATGAATCGTACTTTACTTGATAAAGTTAGATGTATGATGTTGAGTTCTGGTATTCCTAAATCTTTTTGGGGTGAAGCTGTTATGACTGCATGCTATCTGATTAACTTGACACCTTCTACTGCATTAAATGGTGATACTCCGTATGAAAAATGGTATGGTAAATGTGCTGACTATACTGTGTTAAAAACTTTTGGCTGTGTTGCTTTCTCTCATCAAAATGAGGGAAAATTAGAACCTAGAGCTAGGAAATGTGTTTTCTTAGGATACCCTGAAGGAGTTAAAGGGTATAGGCTTTGGGATAGAAGTCAAACTGGAGTTAAGATCATCATAAGTCGTGATGTTACATTTAATGAGTCTGAAATGCCGTGTCTAAAATCAGAGAGTGACACATTGAGAGAAAAACAGCAAGAAAACACTAGTGACGAATCCCAAATGGATTTAAGGCATTTGAGTGTTCAAACCCCCACCACCTCAATTGAGGTGGAGCATCAAAATCCTGAATTAAGAGACAATCAGAATGAAAATATTGAGAGAGATGAGGTTATAGAAGAATATCAAGAAGAGCAAAACCCTTTGTCTGATTACCAGTTAGCTAGAGACAGAGTTAGGAGAACACATAGGGTGCCTCAAAGGTTAGAGTCTGATTTTGAACTTGCTTATGCTAGTTATGAAGAACTAGTTGATAGGGAACCAAACACGTATGAAGAAGCCTTGAGGAGTGAACAATCTGAGGATTGGGTGAAAGCGATGAAAGAAGAAATTAATTCCCTCGATAAAAATCAAACATGGGAGTTAGTCCCAAGACCAAAAGACAAGTCTATTGTTGGGTGTAAATGGGTTTTTAAAATTAAGGAGGGAATCACCAAATGTGAGGCTTTAAGGTTTAAGGCTAGACTTGTGGCAAAAGGTTACACACAAAAGGAAGGGATAGATTATAATGAAATCTTTTCTCCAGTTGTTAAGTATACCACTATTAGGACTATGCTTGCATTAGTTACACATTTTAATTGGGAACTTGAACAACTCGATGTTAAAACTGCTTTTCTGCATGGTGAACTTGATGAAAAGATTTTTATGGATTTTTATAGATCAACCTAAGGGTTTTGAAAATAAACAAAAACCTGATCATGTGTGTTTTCTTAAACGTTCTTTGTATGGCCTAAAACAATCTCCTAGACAATGGTACAAACGTTTTGATTCATTTGTTCAAATAACTGGTTTTAAAAGGAGTGAATTTGATCATTGCTTATACTATCAAGGTGATGCTAGTGATAATAACTATGTGTTTCTGTTACTATACGTGGATGATATGCCTTTCATTGGTCCCAACTTGAAATTGTTAAGTGATATAAAAACTACTTTGAATAATGAATTTGATATGAAAGACCGTAATGCTAAAAGAATCTTAGGCATGGAAATTAAAAGAGATAGGTCTAATTCATTTTCGTTTTTACATCAGACTTCATATATAATGAAAATTTTGAGAAAATTTGGCATGAATGAATGTAAACCTGTGACATTGCCTTTAGCTAATCATTTTGTATTATCTAAAGAACAATCACCTGCTAATGAAGATGAAGAAGAATATATGAAAAAGATTCCATATTCAAATGCCATTGGTTCTGTTATGTATCTTATGTTGTGCACTAGACCTGACTTAGCCTATGCTATTAGTACACTTAGTAGATATGTGTCCAATCCTGGTCCCAAACATTGGGAAGCTTTAAAATGGCTGTTTAGATATTTGAAAGGAACATGCAATGCTGTTTAATATATAAGTTTAGTACTGAAGGAGTAAAATTGAAAGGCTTTACTGATACTAATTATGATGGTGATAGAGATAATAGGAGATCTACATCTTCCTATGCGTTTACTTTGTGTAATTCATGTATTAGCTGGAAATCACAACTTCAACATGTTGTTGCTTTATCAACTACTGAATCTGAATATATTGCTGCTACTGAAGCCTTTAAAGAATCTTTGTGGTTTAAAGGTGTACTAAATGAACTTGGTGTTTTTGATAACAATGTGACAATATATTTTGATAGTCAATCTGCTATTCACATCTGCAAAAATCCTGTCTTTCATGAACGTGTACTAAACATATAGATGTTAGATTGCATTTCATTAGAGAGATGATTTATCAAGAACTGGTAAAACTTGAGAAAGTCCTTTCAGAATATAATCCTGCTGACATGGGAACTAAGGTGCTCCCATTGGTAAAGTTTAGAAGTTGCCTTGATCTTCTAAACATCGGTACAAACTTGTAAGTCTCTTTCCTTAAGCTATTTGTTATCTTATGTGACTTGCAGGTTGATTTGGCATCAAGGTGGAGATTGTTGGGTATTTTTGCGATGCCCAAATAATCCCTAAGCGATGATGAAAAATCGTGGTCTGTTTAACTTCATAGGCTATAAGCCCGGGATTGAAGAATGTTGAATCCACACCACAAACGTTTGTAGCCCAAATCTTATTGGATATTTGGAGGAAATCAGCCCATTGGGCTAGATGCTCAATACCCAATTAAGGAAATATTTGAAGTGGAAATCCTATCTCTTATCTCCTTCACGGTTTGAAACTCCTCCTATCTCTTATCTTCCTCAAGCTTTGAAACTCTTATCATTATCTTTGAACTCTATCCTGAAGAGATTTTCTTGGAATTTCGTTTGTGATTTCTTGCCTATAAAAAGGAGTCCTTAGTCCTCATTTAAAACACACCAAAATTACTTGCTTCGTGCCTTAGGAAAAACAAAAGAACCGTCCCTGCTTTGTGCCCTTTTTCTTCCATTTTCAGTTTCTGCCTTTGTGGTCTTCTGCCTTTCAGTTTCCAATTTGGTGTTGCCTTTGTGGTGTTGGAACGATTTTCTGAGCCTAAAGAAAAGGGGGATTATTAGTTCTTCAATTTAGTTTCTTCTCCATTTGATTTCCTTTAGTTTTTCATTAATTCTTTACTAATGCATTTGATTTGTTCAATTGTAGGTTAAATTAATGTCACACATTTCTACATTGGTTAGCTCTCAGTCACTAGTAACTCCGGGATGAAATTCAATGAATACATAACATATCATTTATTGACAGTGTATTGCACAGCATTGTGTTTGAACCTTTATGAAAAGCAAAGGAACTCATCTAATCCTTGCTTCCCTCATCAGTTTCTCTGGATCTTAAGCAGGTTTCCCAAGTAATCCTCAGTTCCATAGATTGGTCTTTTGCACAATGCAAATTTTGGCATTCATATAAAAATTACAGAATCAGAAACATAAAGTTCATGATGCATTATATATCTCTTTCTTTGCTTACATGGTAAGTACCTCATAATAGATTCTTTGATCGATCAAAGATGCTTCACAGCCTCATTAAACATTTGTGAACCATGAAGATCTCCATTTTACTAGGTTCTAGCTGCCACATAAAGGAATTGCAAATGACGATTTTGAGATTTATTGGTTACATCATAAGATGCATAATTATGTTTACAATTCTCCACATGTATTGTGCGAAATATTCTATAACGGTATTGTTACTGTTTTTCGAAAAAAATCTAGAAGAAGTCAATTATCCTAGAAGACCCTGTTTTGTGAAAATTAACATCTAGATTTTAATCTAAGTCAAAGTCAAAAAGAAGAGAGATGAGTGATAGAGTAACTAAACAATTTACCACATTATAATACAAGCGAGTGACCATATTTTGCAGAGAAAAAGAAGAAGATACAATCTTTAAAAATAAATCAGAATTTATATTCTGCAGACACTAAACTATCAAATGTCCTACTCAAAGACATAATCAGTACTCCAGTCTCCAATTTAAAAGGGCAAAAAATCAATTCATTGTTATAATGCTATAATATTTATTCCTCTACTACTATAACTCTTGACGTCTTCATTTTGGCACACTCACAAAAAGCTAAGTTGACAAAGCAAAGGAAAAATGCGTTTTTTGACATTTCATAAAATTGCATTTATGAATTTTTCTAAGGCAGCGTCTTCATTTTCAACAAATGCATATATTAATGGGATTCTTTGTTAAAGAGCCTGGTAAAATAATGTTTTTGGTTAAGCTTCTGTTTGTTTCCAATTTTTTTACCTCGTTTTAATATCTTTTCCAATCGTTACAAATCCAGCGATCGATTTTTTTGACTTTCTATCTCACAGTGGGACCCTTGTGTTGGAAAAAAAGGTCACAAAATTAATTCTTGTATTCAAATAATGGGAAACAAATGGGGGCTAAATACGGTTCTTGTTCAAATGACCTCCAATTATAAAACAAAATAATAAACAATATCAAATGTCATAAATATCCTCACCATTGAAAAAAGACCTTAACACCCTTACCAATACAATTCAATTTTAGGTAATTTAGAATCCACAATTTCAGACACTTGTTTTCTTTCTCTTCAGCGACTGTGCTTGCTACCCTAAAATCCCCTTCATTATATTTTTCATCTCTTTTGGACATTTGAACAAGAGTTTGTTTACCACAAATCTACATTGAGAAATCTCATTTACATTTGAAGAAAGAAGAAATGTACCTTTAGAAATCTCATGTATTATTATTGAATATAGTATCGAATGATATTTTAGTTAGTGTTGTTTTCGTATTTAGTGTATTTTTGTGTTGTCGCAACTATTGGATGATAACGACACTCCATCCATTATTTGCAGTATAGAACAACACTTCAACCATTATCTGCTATGTAAAACAACACTATAGTCATTATCTGTTATGTATGATGGAACTGTTTCCGTCATTAATAATACAATGTAGTTTAAATATGGAAATTATTTTCATATTACTTTGGTATATATTCTTGAGTATAACTTTATGAATTTATTTGCAACTATAAATTCTGTAGAAATTATATGGGTACAAGTATGCTATTTTGTTAAGTTTGAGAAGGTTGGAGAAGGCAAATAGACATGAAGTTATGTAGAGAATGGTGAAGACAATGTAGATCATATCTATGTTACAACTAACATTTCGTATATAAAGTTGTACAACAAAGTGCAAGAGCTATTTAACGTGGATTCAAGGTCATATGAAATTGAGATGATATTTCTTAACTTTGGAAAGTCTAAGTTTTCGGTTAGACCACAAAGGATTAACTCCAACATGAAAGTGAAGAGGTTTCTTTCTATTTGTGAAAAACATCCTCTTTGTATGACTATTTTGAAAAAAGTTGCAGATGAGTGTAAATGTGATAGTGTAAGGGATTTTGAAAGAGATGATGGAGCAGAAAAAAAGATGTGAGCAACCGAACAGTAATACAATGGTGATTGTGGGAATGACAACATAGAAGGAAACTTTGTAGATTGGGATAGCTTGAACATAATTAACGGTAGTCCCGAAAGACAAGATTTTCAAGATAAATCTCCTCAGAGAGATGGGAATAATGTTAATTTCTTCACACACGAGGACAATATTGGTACTTCAACACAAGTTATGAGTTCAATTCCTTGTAGATCACCATTTACAATTTCAAAAAATGAGGATCTATGCGATAAAGAACTATTTCCAACTAAAAGTGCTTTGACATCAAAACTTCAGCTGCTTTTTGTGAAGTGCCAATTTGAATTCAAAGCGAAAATATCAAATAAGAGTGTGTATATAGTTGTTTGTGTTGAGGAAAGTTGCAACAGTCGTTTGCTGGTAATGAGCCAAAAATTGCACGGCATAATTGGCACACGATGAAAGAATCGACATAAATCCTACAAATGGGACCCAAAAATAATAATTATTTTTAGCTTGTTGCAAAGAGGAAAAGAGGGAATATACCGTCATCATATATGGTGAAAGCCTCGTGTAGTTTATTTGGCATGACTTCTTTGTGAGAGCAATCTTTAACAATCACTTCTTCTTCTACTCTTGCCTCTTCATCTTGTACATTGCTTGTACTACAAGCACCATCATCAAATCCAATTCTTTCTAACTGAAATCCATCTCTACCAACCAATTAGAGTAACAAATCAATTTTCCTTTTTACACGATCGAAAAGCTCTGATATCTCATCTTGCGGCCTTTCTTTAACTTCTCTTATTTTACTACATGAGCGATAAAATCATCATAAGAGGGTGACGACCGCTCAGTTGTTTTAGGAAAATATTGATGGCTAGACAAATGATTGATTTGATGTCTTCGGACATTTTGGGGGAGCAAAAAATAGATGGTCCATCCTCACTTTTAGATTTTTTTTTGGCCATTATCCTCAAACACTACATTATCCACTATAGGATCAGCAACACTGTCAAAAGGTGTTGATTCTTGCCAAAATGGCTCCATGAATTAATCATCCATAGGATTTAGCATACGATGTACCTCGATCTAAAAACCAAAATGTATAATTATTCAGCAAATTGCTTAGTTATAATTATCAATGCACGTGTAGATTTTAATAAACAAAACTCACATTTTAATATTCCAAAAATGTGCCAAGTGTGTCTCCCCCATAAGTTGCTTGTACATTTCCCAGTCTATCATTCTTGGAATTCTACCATTACCTGTCACGTAATCGAACCTCTTTTTGACACTGTAAATTGCTTCAAACGCCCAAAACTATATAATCATAAATTTAATTTTCAATAACACAATTTAAAAAAATGTAATGTATAATATAGTTTTAGAATATATTGCCATGATTGCAAGAGGAAATTCATGCAGAGAATACGGATAATGTTGAAAACCTATATAATTTTTTAACGTTTCTCCCAAATTGCATTCGAACACCCTAACAATGTACTCATACAACTTTTTTCTCCTCGAGTAGTTGTTAAATCTATCAAGCTCATCAACCAAATAAAACCATTTCAAGTTAATATACATATTCTCCTCTGCTGCCAACAGTATATACACCAATATAACAAGGAGGCCCAGCTTGTATTTATCACTTTTATGCTTGCAAACGATTGAAAACATCTAATAATAAACTCCTATTTACTTTGCATTAACTACGCTTTAAACGGTCTTTCACATTCTACAATTTTGCCTTAGCGTCTCATCCTCTAAATCCCTAGCTTTAAACTCGATCACGTCATCAATGTGAACTCTTGCAACCCAAATCTTGTAAGCTCGTCTCTAATTTTAATCTATACTTCATTTTCTTTAGAGGTACTTATCAACCTACAAATTAACTGGTGGACAAATTGCAATGCAGACTTTATGTACTTGAAGTTCAACAAATGTAAGTAAGAATTTATGAATAGGTCTTGATGCTTATCATCCAAGCTGTAGAATATTTCTCTAATCAATTTTATTCTACACCTATTACTAATTTTTGAGTTTACTACGTTTTGAGCATCCATCTTTACCCGATGTAAAATGCAAAACAATAAAAATACATGACAAAACAATAAAAATATGACGGATTTCGTGAAGCAACAACGGTTTTTTCTTTTGTTAAATTGGGGTACATTTCGTGCTTCTATAAATAGTTAATTATGGAATCATACAAGCTTCTAAATTCAGTTCTATAGTAATACCCCAATATATTAGCTCTTTTTGATTTTTTAAAACAATAAAAGCTTGATATTTTTTACTACATTTTCTCTTCATTTATCTCTTATACTGCTGATTACTAGCTTCCCTGAGTCCATTCTTTTCATAAAATTGAGTTAGGAATCTTATTTCTGCAATGCAATCATTCACCAAATTTTGATAAAACAGACAACTTAGAAGTTATAGGGAACACAATTTGGCAATAAGTCCACACTTTTAAGCTGTGGATCCCACAAATTTTAGGTAAAGTAATTCCTCTTATGTGTCCTATTCTATCTTTTCAGCTTGAGATTGCTGACATTTAGCCTCCGCTGGGATTATTATTCTAGTATATGGTGTTAGGTGATAGGTTAAATTAAAAATGAAATTAAATAACTTATTTAATTATAATTATCATTTATTGTCAATTTAGCGATACATAGATTGAGATTATAATTTCAATGAGACTTAGCATTAGGGTTCTACATGTGTTGACTTGGTACAATTTTAGCCACCAAATGAAGCTTATTCTTAAGCTATAAGTCCATCCAAACATGCTTTAGTGTAAATACAATATCGAATAAATTAAATCATTCTCTAGTCAAGTTAGCTCCTTTCCATGTAATGTTGATTGAAACATGATAGGTTGAGACATCCTAAATTAACACGTCTTTCCAATAGTTACCAAATCGAAGAGCACAAGTATCTTTAAAAATTCCGAAGTAACCGGCATCATTTATTCATAGACTCCATGTACAAGTAACAATCATGTTGTTTTGACACTAAAATCCAATTAACCTAAATATTTCGATGACCATCCATTTTTTTTTTTTTGGTGAAAGGTCTTTTAAATTACCGAGCTTCTGTATTACAAAGTTATAGGACAATTTGAGTTTCTAGTCACTAGAATTGAAAATCCCTTCATTTTAAAAATATCGACAATTTCAAATTCGCAATAATTAATGAAAGATTATAAATAATATAACTTCAAGATCAAGTGGACGAGATCTTAGGTGGATTCAAACACTTTGGTCCCCAAGAAACTCTCTTTGAAGGTTTACCGTTTGCACAACTCTTGGACACGATGCCTTGATGGTAGTTCAACAATGTCATGCTAGCGACTCCTTTTCTTCTACTGTCTAATTTGTTTGTTGGTCTTCTTCAAGATGCCGATGTGGCTCTTTTAGCTTCATTCGGAAATAAAATGGTCCTTAATTTGGCTACTTTTGCTCTGGTTGTACAAAATATAGTATTCCATTTGTGGGGTTGCTTGTTTGTGTCGATTGTTAATTTTATGTTGTATTTCACTAATAAAAATCTGTCATACGTGTACAAAAGGAATGAAGAGAAATAAAAACAATGAAATCTGCTGCATGTACAGAAGCCATGCTTCTGTAAATGCTGCCAGACACTCACAACATAGGGGGGGTGGGTGGGATTTTTGGCCATTTTTTATTCAGCGTGGAGCCCACCATGTGAGTATCTGGATTCATCTGGTAGATGAATAGTTCTGTACAACAAGAATAATTCAAAAACAATAGCAATTAGCTTACTGACTAGGCAAAAAGCTCATCGACCACAAATTGTCAATCTAATCTAGAATAATATATAAATAAAAATGCAATTGACGTTCTAAGCCATTGATGACCATTATTATTAAAAAACAATGTTTTTGAAAAGAATGTCTGGTTAAAAAATATGAAAAAAATTCTGAGTTCCCGTGCAAAATATTTTATTGAGTGAACGTGATAAAAAATGAGTATGTAAAAAAAAAAGAGTTTTCAAATAATGGTTGCCAAACATGGTCTAATATTGACTAAGGAATAAATTATATAATTACCAAAAAGCCCTTCACAAAAAGCTTCGATCCTACATAATACATGTAACTTCATCAAAATACAAAAACCTGTACATTCAAATAGTTGATTGCTCATCAAAATGCAGAAACAGTTTTGCTCAAAGACAGCTTTAGTTTTGAACCAAATAATTATGGGTAAAGATAGCCTGGCCATGTAGCGCGGTTCATTAATTATACAATACGTACACTTAAAAATCAAAAGCGCTTTTCCAGTTATGTTCAGTCAATTTGACATCCGCAACACTTTTTTATTAACAACCAAACAGTCATCAGTTTTTTGGTAATAACTCTTTGGAAAAGCTCTACGGATAAAACTCTACTGGTAAAGCTCTACTCACAATAGTAGTGTGTCAAACGGACCTTAAAAGAGAAATTACCCATCTAAGAGAAAATCAAAATGAGCTTTTATAAAGAGAAAGAAACTCTCCACTTCAGAAATAGGCAAAAAAGCAGTATGTTCATTCATAACAACTTCCAAATCACAATAAAAGACTCGTAACAACACTGGAAAAGAGCTGCCAAATATTTGTCTTAGTTTCTAATTGGAATGCTTGCTGTAATCCCTTCTGCTCTCAATTGTGACCTTCTTCTTGATCTCAAAAGTAACCTTGTCCAGATCAGAAACAGTGGCTAGATGCCCATAAAAGATTCTCATTTTCTCTCCAGTTGTCACATCCAATTTCACAAGGTTTGGATTGTTATCATCTTCCTTGTTAAATGTCGAGGAGGACTGCACACGGGCCCAATCTTTTTGCCCTCGGTTCTGTTTTTGGAAATGTTCCGCCAGTCGCAGCGCCTCCTTCAGACCTGAAGCACTACCGGGGAACTTCACCACATGAATGCCCAAATGGCCTTCCCTTGAAAACAAGGACATTGACTTGCCACTACTAAATCCAAGATCTGAAAAGCAAGATTCACAGAAGAGGACAAATGAGTGTTGAAGATTACAGCTACAAAGAATGGACCACAAAAATTATCAGTCCATATCACTAGTAAATGGCAGATTTTATTGAGAAATCCCACAATCTCTTTCATAACTGTGGCACAATTACAGAAAGTGGCTTCCACCATTCAATCTCTACAATTCTGCTCAGTCAGCAAAAACTAGTGTCTAGTTACCATTGGAGAAACTGTGCATGACAAAAGAATAAATTGCAAAAGGTGTGAAAAAAGCCAAAATAAGATAGTTACCTACTTTCAAAGCTAGTAATAGCCCATCTTCATCACATTGAACATGACAGAGAAAGGGTGGAAGGCAATTAAAATAGTAAATACCAAACAAATTACCAAGAGTATACTAAAATATTGCCCGAAGGCAATCTCACCATGAAGCAACTAAAACTATACATTGTCCGTAGTTACAAGTAGTTTGACGCTCAACAAGTCATAGTCAGATTGACTAGTGGCCACCTATCAATATTAAAAAAGGAAAAGAACATCCAGGAATATCACCTCCAACAACTAGAATAAGGATTTTTTTTATTTTTCGATAATCTACGGCCCAAGAATATACAACATTAATGAGTAGAAAAAGGCAAATAATATCTACTCTCCTCTAGACCATGTGATTCATGCCCAATCAAGACTAACAAATCCATATGATATTTATGCTACATCTCGGGACGGAACTTTGGTTAGTTTAGTGCTGGAAAAAAATGGCTTTCAAACTCACATCCTGAAGCATACCAAAAGGGAGAAAATTGCAACAGTTGGACTTGGAGAATACGATCAGACACAGTTTGAGACTCCTGTAAATAACAATATGAAAGCTTTGGAACTTCTTCTTTTTTGGAACGTATGAAGTACTCATTTTCTTGTCTTCTATCCAATTCCAAATTTACCAAAAGGCCTTTATGAAATTGAATGATACATTTTTACCTGATAAACGAGGATTCTTACACAAATAGTATGTATAAGAACAACAATAAGAGGAATGATCCCCTATCTTTGTAGTCAATTTGCTGCACAAATTGCAATTTTATCCAATCTCATAACTATATACACCTAATAAATAAAAAACAAAGCTAACTAATCGTAACCAAAAGAACCCAAAAATAAAGCAAGCACACAATTATAATTTCCAAATCTTGTTCATATATGTAGTAGAATATACAAGGCACTTGTAAGTAGAAACACAAATCATACATTTTGCGACAAACTCTTTACCGTAGTTTAATTTGCACAAAAATATTTTGCAATTCACAAAATTGAGAATACAAGGGTAGAATTGTCAAGTATAGGGGTGGGCGCGGGTCGGTTCGGTTCGGTTCGGTTCGGTTTTTTTCGGTTCCAGAAATTTTCGGGTATTTAGTAAATGGAACCGTCGGTTCCAAATATAATTTTGGAACCGTTCGGGTTCGGTTCCGTTCCGTTCGGTTCCGTACTATAATTAAAATTTTTAACATTTAAAATAATATTACATAAATACACCTGAAAGTAGATACTAATATTAATAACAAAAAGTAGATATAAATACCAAGTTCAATCTTAACTTTTATAAATTAACGTGATCTAATTTAATAACGTATAAATAATAAGTTGTCAAATACAAATACGAAAAAGTAAATATTACTAATAAAACTTCGATAATTCATATCAATAATTCATTTGCTTCAAACATTCAAGTCTACATAAAAATGAAATATAAATTAGAAGTAATAAAGATAAAATATTTTAAAGTATTGATAATACTTACCAACTATTTAATATAATAATCAGTTGCTTGACTTTCCATACTAACTACTAAGAGACTATACAAGAAAAAATTGAAAAAAACACAACTAACAAACATAAATAAACTCTAAATTGTTCAACTAATAAGATTTAATAAGAAAAAAATTATTAATTTATTTAGAAAAAATAAAAGAAATTGATTTATCCAATATAAAAAAAAAAAATTTCGGTTCTTATTCGGTTCTTCGGTTCTGAGCCTAGAACCGAGAACCGAACCAAACCATTCGGTTCTCGATTCGGATACCCGTTCGGGTATTTCATTTTAAAAAACCCGCTCGGTTCGGTTCGGTTCGGTTCGGTTCCGGTTCGGTTCGGACATTTTGCCCAGCCCTAGTCAAGTAGAGAATGGTCAGTTCTCACAGAGATTTGAGAACCTATTGCAGTGTCAGCGACATCAATTTAGGAGATGATTCATGTGCAAATTGGAAAGTGTATTCTGAATCTTCCGTTTGTTTAGTCGTCTGTATTTTTAGGTGTGCTATATTTGGTTTGGACAGATAGTCCTTTTTTTTTCTCAGTTTCATCCTGGGGACTACAGCCCTAACAAGGGTGCATCCAAGGCTATATCTTTTTCCCAATTTGAATGCACATCACAATATTGCAAGTCACAAGGCCTTGTAAATCCAGATTAATACACAACCTAGCTCGAATTAAAAGTTCAAAACTCAGAATAATTAAATTAGAGGCCTAAATGAATTTCACCAAATGATACTGCGAGTCGGCATACTATGGCAGGTTATTTAACAGCGCTCTTACATTGCCTTTAACAAAAACGACGAGAAAATGAGAAAGAAAGATAAAACGAAAAGAAGGGTGAGATCAAAACTAAATCCACCAGTTCTCTGATCAAGTTGACAGAAGATCGTGAGAGTAAGTATTTAAGTATCAGATGATATTCACTGGCCTTTCAATTCTCTTCATTTAATACAATTTTACCTGTGGCAGTCTGCACCATTATCCCTATATTTATCACCACCAGCAATCATTCCTTTAGTTCACCATACTCTGTTCTATACAATGCAGAACAGTTCACAATTGATTATCAAACAAGATTGGATATGTTTTCATAATTAGAACCCTTGGTTGTATATCATAATTTATCCACAAACTGGATAACAGTATAGTCAGATTAGAGAAAGAATGAGCTAGGCTGCGTCATATACTTTTAGAGCATGTTAGGCTAAGCATATGTACAAGTAACTAAGAGCATGTTTGGCTAAGCGTACAAGTGTGCAACTTATGCTTAGCCAAATATGGTAGTAATCATTCCTACCTTTCATCCAAAGCTAAGTCTATGAAGTATTGTTAGAAAAATTTTGTTTGAAGCTTACACTACTCCTGTCTCACACGAAGCTTTCATTAAATGCATCGAAACTTTGCCTTAAAGTGCCTATTGTACAACATATACCTCAACTTTTTGGGCTATTTTTTGCAACTTGCAATGCATTTTTATTTTTTTGACATAACAAAGAGAAGAATCAGACAGTGATGTGGAGGATGATAGGAGAATTAAACATGACGATGATTCCCTTAAAGATTTTATTAGTAGTGATGATATAAAAGACTTGGATTGATTATACATCTAAGAATAGATTTCAATTTTGTTTTTGATTACTAATTTGAAAACTTATTTTTTGTTACTTTATTGATCTATTTTATGTTTGTTTTGCAAGTTAGACTTCTAATTTTGTTAATCTGATTTATTGTGGATTTTTAAGATGATATATGGTTTATCAGGACATATATTTATATTCTTTTGAATTATTTTATTGGTTATTCTGACTCTTGAAGCTTATGCCTCGCCTCGCCTCGCCTCGCCTCGCCTCGCCTCGCCTCGTATGGATAAAACACATCATTTCTCAATTGAACCTCTTTAAACATTAGTAATAAGATACAAGACAATGGGTAAATACCTTGTCGGAGAGGGATAACTTGCTCAAGTTAAACAGCACGAGAGAACTACTGAAACTAACAATTAAATTAAAAGAGCATTTCAAACAGAGAATGGTTAGACCTCAATCATAATCCCCAGTCACTACTGCATAATAGAAATGACTCCAATTCAAGTGGTAGCCTAGGGTGGCAGAACTTGCTTTTTCCATCACTTAAAGGACTCCAAAATGAAAGGAAAAATGGGGCACTAACTTTCCCTCTGTATATTATACATGTTAGGCTGCAGGAAAATATGTGAACTCACAAATTTAAACTCTAGAAAGAAAAGTTTCCAGGCAAACTGTCTCCTGAAAGTTAACTTCTTAACTCATCATAATATTACACTACCAGCAAAGTGCTGAGCTATAAATAAAACGCCCCAAAGAGAACATACAGTAAAATGATGAGACACCTCTTAAACTGAAGAGACAGAATATTAAAACCTGAATAACATTTCCATCCTTAAAAAGACCCCATCGATAAATTCCTACTATCTTGATTTGTACAAGGTTAAGGCCCAAGTGCCAATAATTAGGTGAGAGCAGACAAACACTTTCCATTAGTCTGGCTTACCAAATAGGACCATCATCCAACAAACTAAAGCTAACCCTCACGCTGCTTAAAGGCAGGTTCCCAGGAAAGCTCAGCGCCCAAAATTATGAGCAGATGCAAGGCAATGAACCCAGCAGATTGGCACTTCACGTGGAACTATGTGCAAGAATGTTTTAGAGGTTTAAATCCCATAATCATTAGAGTAAGATGACTACCTCAGAGGCATCATTCTTCAATTGCTATGTGATGATCAGACAAATATGCAAGTCAAACAAAGCTGCATCACTAAAAAACTTTCGCTAACTAAACCTAAGCAGGAGTAAGAGTAGATTAACACAAGCAAGACAAATGTGTAGGTTTTTCAGTCACTTGCGCTCCAAGACAAACAAGTGGTCATGGCTGTGGTGGCAGTGTTAGAGTTGCATATAATGATGGTAAAGAAAAGCAGTGTGCTATATGGAAAAAATTGACGAAATACAAAATTGACAGTTGAAAATGGATATAACAGCAAGGGGTCCAACAAAGGCAGACCCATATAACCTCCTTAATGCCGTAAATATTATGCAAATCAATAGATATGATTTCCATGGAAGATCGCCACATAATTGAAAGGACAAACCAGTGATAAATAGCAAGAAACGTGATGAAGACTCGAGGGGTGCAAAATACCTCTAAGAATACTATCCATTGGCCTGTTTCCTATACCTTCCATGCGGCCATCTCTACCTTTTCCTGTAAGTGTATTATGAATTAACACAGAAGGCGGCCACATAATCAGATCATCCCGGTTTGCTACTGCGTCGTCAGCAGATAACATCTGATATGCTTTTGAATTTTCAGGAGACATCAAATAGTTCCATCCCATCAGAATGCACAAAGCTTTGTGAAAGCCCAAGTGATCCACAAGCAACTCACCAGAATCTGAGTGGTACGTATGCATGATAAGACCATGCATATCTGGAAAATGTTTTGAAGTCCTGTATGTTTCATGTCAAAATCGTCGAGGAGTTTTCAGACACATTACAAGAAACAAGATAGCAAGATACCAGATTTAGCAGTCTTCTGTGGAATAAATCAGGCAGGCATTAAACTCCAGTAAGTGAATAAGCACTATTTAGTGTTACATCAACCAACAGGAATTGAGAAGAAATGATAAGTAGCAACAAACACAAAATTGTAGCTTAAAATGTATTAGAACTATACAAGGTGTTCACCTAATGTCATTTAGTATATTGTTGCATATATGCCTTCCCTTCACCGCTCTCATCAAGTCATGTTTAATTTTTCACAATGAAACAATATTTTGTTCAAAATAAATAAGTGATAACCCCAATGTTCAGAAATAAGGATATAAATCAGTCAGTCAAAAAAAGAAAAAAAGAAAAAAAAAGGCAGTCAAATGCATGACCAAAGAGCCATTTCATGGATCCAGTACAAATGTAATTAACACCCAAAAAGATAAATATTGGGGAAAAATCATAACATACCCACTGACTAAAAAGATAAACGTAGGAGTATTCATGCCTGCAGAGTGGGCTCCGTACACATTGGCTTTGAACTCAGTACACATTGGCATTACAGCCATTTCTCACTCTAACATCAATACAAATACCAGGTCATAAATTAAAGCCATATACTGATGGAGCTGTAGGGAAAAATACACACAGCCGAACTACAAATTTTATTTTTTTTGCAGGAGTACAGCTACAACTGCTTATGGTGTTATATTCCACTATCCATGCACACCCACACTCTCAAATCTTCCCTCAAGAGATTTGAGAAAAAGAAGATGGAAAATAACTCATTTCTACTTTTCTGCTTAACCCAAGTTTATATGAATTATATACAGTCAAAAACAACAAACCAGATTCATACACACAAAAGACTCAGGTGAACCTAACTGAGCACTTACTGCACCGTGAGTCTTTTCTCATTAAACATGTGCACCAAAAAAGAAATCAAACAAATAGGTGAATCCCCCAAAAAACTCACCCTAAAAGAAAAAGATAATTTATGCGACAGATGAATTATATGAATTATCCGCTCCAATAAAAAATAATAATACAAGAACCACATGCAAAATATTTTGCCCACTTCCGCTTATTGCACCACGAGTCTTTGCTCATACGTCAAGCAAGAAGCTAAACTAATAAGTAAAAAGTCCAGTGGCCTCCACCCAAAAAAAAAAGGAAATACTTAATTTCCAAAACCCACCCGCTCTCAGGTTCCGGCCCCAAAAAGATGATCGTAACCTGATTGACAATACCAACTTAGCAAAGAACGAGGATACTATGTACAAGATAATTTACTACGGAGAAAGCAAAAGTAGTCTTGAACATGAGTAGCATGTGCACAAGGAAATGATAGTATTAACACTATATGATGGTTCAAATTTACCAATTTTCAAGTGATTAATATATTCGGTAGCGAAGAAAGTCCAACAGTTGGAAAGTAAAGCACAAGAATCAAGGCCAGTGCCAATTGAGCCTGCTTGCACATTACGGTACCCCTCAATGACAAGATTGAATCACCACAGCTACAAATAATATCTTGATAACCTTTTTAGCCAAATATGTTTTTTGCAAGAAGCTACTGTTTCATGTTCCCCCAATTATGGAACAGATAACAACGAAAAACTTGGATTCATCACTTAATCCAAGAAATTACAGAAGATATGAGACTAAAATAAGCCATTCCTTCAGCGGATCTGTCAAGCCTGGCTTCTTTCCTCCTACCAGAGGTAGACTAAGATTTTTAAGTGTAACGCAACTATAGGCTCCTAAAATTTAAAACTCTAATAACTAAACAGGGCGTCTGATGAAATTATGAAGACAAATGCAAGTGTTTTTAATACCCAAAGCCGTGATCATTCAACTACTAAAGTTAAAATACAAATCCAGTAAAGCATGAAGATTACATAATCAGATTACTAGATTAAATCAAAAGAGCAATTGTATTTGAATATAATGTCAATTACACAGCAATGTCTCGTAGAAGGCGCTTGCCTCCCTCCTTATAGTGAAGTTCTCCTCCTCATAAACAACCTCCTGCCAGTATAGTAGCTATAATAACATTTTGCCTTTCAGCTATAGGCATTCATAAACTAGTAAAGATAGAAAAATTAATCACATCTACTCAACTCCTAGCCCTCTCCAACTTTAGAAGTCTACTCAAAACAGAGCTTCGGCATAGGTGTGACAGCAAGGCAACAATATTAAGTTTATATTGAAAGATAAAAGAATACAATAATTTATTAACCAAAAACTAAATTATGCACATTTACATCCGCTGACAATTGAGATCAGAGTTGATCACAATGCATATATTCAATTTCGAATCTTCTAAAACAAGGTCTCACAACACATTTGTTGATAACTGCTTCTAGCCATTTAGTAAAACAAAAAATCCATTAGACACATCTGGCAAACCCGAAACCACTTTTTTATCCAAGTCTCAAATTACCTTTTTGGTAAAAGTAAGTAACCAAGGGAAAGTTTCAGTTCAACAAGGCTAACCACAAATATGAGAAAGCTTGTTAAACAATAACAAATTAGCAACATCAGCTTGAAGACATAAAATGTCAGAAACCATTCAATGATCAACTCACACTAATTTTAACAGAAATGCTGCAATTACTTATCCATATAATGATAATATACATAGAGACAAAATCACAAATCTTAAAACACCCCTGTGATATATATTAGAACAGCAGCATTCTAAGGTCTAACTACACCAATCATCAAGATTAAGGGAAAAATGATGAAGAACTCAACAAAATGTATGTAAAGTCCATGATAATTGAGTGTAAAATGAATGAAAAAAAAATTAATAAAATAATTATCATTAGCAGCCAAGTAACACAGAGTGGATCTAGTTCTTTAGCTAATATGTAAAGGCTCTTAGAAAGATAATAAGTACTAGGCCATCTTCCATAAATAAATACTGTAGGAAAATCCAATCAGGCCTTAAATAGACCCTGACAGCCAAGTAACACAAAGCAGATCTAGTTCTTTAGCTAATATGTAAAGGCTCTTAGAAAGACAATACACACGGGGCCATCTTCCATACTAAATAAATTACATAGGAAAATCCAAACAAACAACCATGATTCCAGTGAAGGAATCCCCAAGAGGTGCAATAAGACACCAATGACATCTAAAGTCTAACTGACAAATTCCTTTGGCTTAAACAGCAACAATGCCTCAATATCAAGTTACAAAATGACCTTGACAATGAGGACAAGTAGTGAATCAAAGCATAAGTGAGCATAAATTTTTAGTGCGTGTATTTATTCATTTAAGGCCAAGAAAAGCACAATAAATTGTTGAGTGAGTCTCATCATTGAAACTTACATCCAACACATGAGGAGCTATATTAAGTCACTCAAAAGAAAAAGGATAGTGCATTGGTTTAGCTCACTGTAAGTATAAGGCAATGAAGTGGTCAAAGAGCAGTGAAAATTTTGAAGAAAAAGGAGAGAGAAGAAAGAATGAACAAAAGGAGGAAAAAATTCTTGCATTTATTCCATAAGAAGGAGAACTACTAAGTCGCAGAAAAAGGATGATGCATTGGTTCACTCTAAATCGAAGGAAAATGAAGCAGCTAAAAAGGTGTGAAAATTTGAAGAAAAATGTAAGTGAAGAAAGAACAGCTCACATTTATTTTTCAGAATAATTGCATGGTATTTTGTGGTCAACCAACGTGAAACTTTAGCGTGTTATTCATGAAAAAAGTGAAAAACATTCATAGCTGTGTTGATAATTGATTGTTGTTCCTCCTTTGCCCCCTGTGTCAAGCAAACCAACTGGTAAGGTTGTTTCTCATATTTCCTATCCACATTTTGCTGATAACATATTGCTATGTTGGCCAGGAATGTTTATTACCTATTACATATGGTTAAACTAACATATTGCTATGTTGGCCAGGAATGTTTATTACCTATTACATATGGTTACACTAGCCTTTAGTTCTAGCATCTGTGCAAGAAAAATATTGTACTGCAAATTTGGCAAAGCTTAAATTTTTTTTAACTGGTCGAGCATACTTTTTTATCAGCATAGTTGGACGCACTTATTACCCACTTATTATCAACAAAACCTACATCTTATAAGCACTTTAACTAACATTTAAGCTTTGCCAAATGCATGTAATCCTATAACTTTTCATAGTGGAAGTATCTTGTTATACTACAGTCCTGCAGTTTTTTCATTTCACACTAAAGAGTTTATATATTTATTTTTGTATTTATCATTTTTGGTAGGTTGACAATTATTAGAAATCATATTTTGATTACATAGGGAAGGAAGTTAAGTTTAGACATTTCCATTTGTACAGTGACTATTTATGTAGAATGTCAATAAAATAGCATAACTTTGGGGAGCTGAAATTATGAAATCATGTGTAAATTAAGATGATGAGAGTTTAGACACCATCATTGTTCTTCACTAATTACTCCATCTAGAAGTCTCAAGGATGAAGAATGTTCTGACAGTAAGAATCTACACAAGCCTGCTGAAGGAGATGGATTCAAGCCAAAAGGGAAGACCAGTAAACAATGGAAGATTATAACCATTAGAACCGTAGGACAATTTCAACAATAGATTTTATTCTGAGTACATTACACCCTGTTGCCAAGGAGATTAATGCCCACAGAATTGGAACACGTTGGAATATATAGAAAAAAAAACCCAAAACAAAACCTTTACCAACAGGAAAGTTGAAAGTTTCGAAATACAAAGAGGGTTATGCAGTTGCAGAGAGTAAGAATAACTTTAAAGATATGGTGAATCATCTAACCACGATGAAGTTGTGGACAACGATGAATTATCTTCCTCATCTGTTCTTCTCAATCAATCAGCTTTTCATATTTCTCATTGTTTCATAGCTATTTGCTTTGGTTGATGATATATTAATTTATTAACCAATATTATTTATTGTAAATTGTATATGCCTCCTATACAATAGTCTTGTCAATGCACAACAGTCTTTCGTGAAAGTGGTTTATTGTTGTTATTATTCCACGAGGGTATTAGCTATTTTCATTGATTGATGATTAAAACACTGTTCTGATAAGAGAGAGGAAAAATGAACCTTTCCTAGACATTTTCTTTTACATTGTGATTTAGACAAATCATAACACCAATAATTCATTCAATGATTTGCAAATCATTAATATGAGAATATCTATTACACCCTCATGCCATATCGCTTCCAAGGTGCACCCAATCTATAGCATAATGGTTGATACTCAGCATAGCGTGCAATATGTCTTAAAACATTCAATAGAATGTCTGTAAGGAACAAAGAAGCACTGTCTTAATTCACTTAAGATTATGACTACATGCTAGTTTTTTTTCTTGAAAATAACTATCGTGTGTAGACGATCACCTCTATGTAAAGTAGAAATATACACGTAAATTTACCCTAATACACTTCATCAAGTGTTCAAACCATACTTCTGCCCAAGACAGTACCTGCACAAGAAATATTTTTCCATTACAACTACCTGGTCTATTTCAAACAACCATTGTCTTTAAAACTCATTACTTTCTGGGATCGGGTAATTACGAAACTTACGCAAACACAAAACATGCAACATGCGTACTTAAGTCCATGCGATGCAATTAGACATTAAAAACATAAACCACAACATAAAATTCTTGTTCAGTCATAAATCAATGTCAGACCTGCCACAGGCAAGACACTGGAGAGGCCCTTGCTTTCCATCAGCCAGGTAAGTCCTTTTCTGATTCGCATTCTCGTAAATTAACTTCACAAAATGTGAAAATGCTTTTCTTAACGAATTCTGATCAACATCATTGTGCTTAAGTTTACCCATATTCACCTCAGCTGTCTTCATATACTTAGTAGGCCTCATCTCCTCACCACTCCCCAAATTATACAGACCACTCGGGCCAGGGCCATTTGCATTTGTACTGGCATTTCTGTACTGCAAAGCATGCTGGGGTTGTCTATCAAACGCATCATTTCCTTTCCTCTCTTCTTCCCCAAACTTTCTCTTCATCGAACTCTCAGGCCCTGGGCCCAGTGAACTCCAATACTCTTGATTGCGGGCCCTTGCAAACGGGTCATCCGGGCCACGAAACTCCGGCCTGAACTCCGGCAGGAAATCAGGACTCATTGGGAAATGAGGCCTATCAAGCCCAAATTCTGGAGGGCCACGAAATTCGGGTCGGAATCCAGGCCTTGGCATGGGCGTAAAATTCGTGTAATCAGGCGGCAACGCTAAGTATGACCGGACGGAGCCATCCGCGAGGATTATAGTCCGTCGGTCAAGCATGTGGAACCCATAAGCAGGTGGTGGAGGCGGGTCCGGGAATGGAAACACGGGCTGTGGACCTAAATGGGCATTCCGGTTATCGGGTATGAGCGGGATTTCTGATCTGGGTTTAGGTTTCGGGGTAGGGGGTTTATTATTGGCCTCTTTACTTTTGTTTGGGGTGGTGATAGTGGTGGTGGTTTTACTGGAGTTAGGTGAGGGTTTTGGTTTGGATTCAGCCATGGAGGTAGATGCAGAGCCCGAGGGTTTATGATCGGTTGCCGCGGCTGAGGTTGAAGATTCCCACCGTGATTTGTGGTGTTGGGATTGTCCGGCTGATGAGGAGGAAGGAGGGGGTTTGGGAGCGTTGCCTCCTGCCATCCTCTGAATAAACCAAGTGTGTGTGAGATAAACATGAAATAAGTCTTAAGGTACAGCTCTTGTGTACATTGAGAGTTACGTCCTCTCACAGTGGAGTGTGCCGGACACACTCTAGAAAAGTGTAATGCATGATGTACACTAAAAAGTGTACATCAAACATCTCTCGAGAAATATATGAATGTATTAGATTGGTGAAGTATTGACAGAGAGAGGAGGGAAGGAAAAAACAGTGGAATAGGGCATACGTTTTGTTTAACTTGAGGTTTGAATAGGGATGGCAAAGGAGCGAAGCGCCCCTCTAATAAATTTTCCGTCCCATTACCCGTTTAAGGCGGGGTGGGGCAAGGTCGGGGCGAGTGTGGGTCTTTTCCCCTTTTATTCCCCGTTTAATTTTTTTTTTTTTTTAGTTTTTTATAATTTATTTTTATTGTCCATATTCATTAGATTTAGACAAATAATTTTAATTGCTATTTTCTATTAGAACTAATAAAAATTTTCATTTAAAGTTGAATTTTTAAAAAAAAAAAAAAAAAAATTTAACGGTGCGAGGCCCCCGTTACCCGATTAAGCGGTTATCCCCGCCGCGGGTATCGAGTTTGTCGAATTTTTTTGTCATCCCTAGGTTTGAAGGTTATATTCGGATTAATGATTGAAAATATAGAGAAACGTTTCTGCGTGAAAATTTCCCCGTTTGAAACATTTTGTGTGAAAAACACACATGTCATCAAGATTCATCAAATTTGCTATTAAAACCTAATAAAAAGGGGCGAAAATAGATAAATTAGAAAGGGCAAATGCGTCATTTCCTATTTTCCTCTTTAATAAAATCCACCCAAATCAGTATAGGGGTTTTGTGCAAACAAAAAGATAATATTCTTCTGATTGCTAACCTACGTTTCAAGATCCGATCATTCTCCACCCACGATACTAAGGCCTTGTTTAATCTTTACTATTTTCCATGGAAGTTCCAATTTTTTTCTTGTTTGATGGCCAATTTTATCTTGGCAACGTGACCCATTTTTCCAAGTTTTCATTGAATTGGTTTTCCCACCACTTTGGTGGGAAAATAGTTTTCCAGCCTTTTTTTTTTTGGACAATGAAAACAAATTATATCCCCAATTATTTAAAAAAAAAAATTCCCTTTAATTGACAATTTTCATGAAAAACAAAGTCAAACGAACACAAAAGATCCAAAATTTCAACATTATCCAGTTGAAAAATTATACCAATCAAACATAATTAATTGACAATTCCCGAGAAAATAAGTTCTAAACAATTATTTTCCCTGAAATTTATTTTCTTTCCACCCATTTTCCAATTTTGCAATCAAACGGACCCTAAAGGTTTCTTTTAGCACTTCTGAAGTTCTAAAGCTAAGGTGTGGCAGTAAGTTGTAGAAGCGGGTTTTTATTTTTAAAAATGCATGCGTGAAACTTGTGAGATTTTGGAATTGGGTCTTGAAATTAGTTTTTTTTTTTTTTGTTATATTTACAGTTTCATTGTGATGATTGAGAATGGAAGCTCCAAAACTCGAAGAGTTTGAAGAAGCTCCTGTGTATGGTAAGTTTCTATGTTTTTATAGTTTAAGAAATGAAGTTTTTTCGTTTAAATTTTTTGTGGTGGTGTTAAAATTTTGTTGTAAAAGGTGTGTACATGTTGTTTGTTATGGGTCTTAAACTGATTTATGTGCTAACCCTTGTTGACATTATTATCCAGCCAAAAACATGGACTACTTCACATGGATGTATACACTGGTGGTGTGTTCTTCGATAAGTCGAATAATATGAAGTACAAACATGGTACCATGATGTTTGTGGACTTCGTTAATACTGATTATTTCAATTGGGAATGGTTCAAGGCTCTTGATTATGTTTGTGGAGACTATGGGCCTTTGGAATTTTACTTCAAGCTGCAGAAAGAAAATTTAGGTAGTGCTTTGAAAAGGTTGCGTAGTGAATCAAATGTGAAGGAGATGTTGAAAAACATTAAAAGATATAGGTTGCTTGAGATTTATGTAGTTGTCCCTAGCCAGACATATGCATTACCTCAATAACCATACAAAGAACCAGTACCTAGGTCCCAGAGAGTAGTTCCCGTAATGAAAGGGTCACGTGCCCCCCAACTTTTGAGATTTTTTTTTTTCAAAGTCTTGCTTGGTATCGATTGAAATCTAAATTTAGTTTAAAAGATTGTACATATGTCTGGGAGCACTGAAGGTGAGATTCATGATGTCGGTCCTAGAATAATGAAAATCTTTCAGAAAAATACAATTCTTTTGCGGTCTGAAAACATTGACTTCGAGGAACCAAAAGTCCCAAATATGGCATCATGAAACTTAAGCTCTACAAGCAATAAACCTGATTGCTATGACCTATTCATGTCAATTGTGGCAGTTAATACCATGCAGCTATATCATTACGGCACGACCATCACAGGGCGTGCAGAATGTAACAGATTACGTTGATTATACATATAAGAAGGAAGTGTACATTCGGATGTATAGACCAACAATATCCCCAGCGACAAGCCTAGACACATGGCCGAATCCTGGACTTAATCTTTCGACACCTCCGATTTACACTAAGAAGGCTAGGAGATAAAATAAATAAAAGTTGAAAAAGGAGGCAAACAAAATACTGACACCGTCTAACACCATGGCATCCACTAATACACATTCATCAAGTAAAGGAATGATGATGAGGTGTTCTTTATGTTGTGCTTCTAAGCACAACAAGAGGAACCACCAATCGTAAACTAAAATCGACATTTTGGGTTTATGAGTTTGTTCTTATTTTTGTATTGTTATTGGTGGTTCGATTGCGTTTACTGTTGTTGCAATTTATTTGTAGAGATTGAATGGGTTCAGTAGTATAGAGTTGTAATTCGCAACCTTTGTCATTCCAAGGTGATTTTGTGTATATAAAAAATATGCTTTAAATGCCTCTAGTTTAGAATAATACGAGGTTGTCTATCACATTGTTATACGTTTCTAGAGTTGTATTATGAAACTAATTCAATGTTTAGGGAAGTTTTTCGCAACCAATTTTGATCAGATGCTGTGTCATACAGCCTTATACCAATGAACAATCAGACAAGAAAAAAAATGAAACACAAGAGAAAATTGGAACATAACATTAAACATCTAACTTACAGAACTTGAATACAAAAACAGAACATTCACTAACATCCATTCAGTATACACATATACAAGGCAATTGAAGCTTTATTTTTCACCAAAAACTCACATCACCATACAGAAACCCAAGACCTAAATCTAAAAGCACTGCTTTGCCTCCGTAATTCCAATAGCTGTTGTTCGAGCGCTATCATGGATCTCAGAGCTCAAGTATGATATACATAGACCTACTAGACGTAGGTGAGTCAAACCACAAAAAGTACCAACAGCCTTCATTTTGCTGTAGAAAACAAAAAAAAAAATATCAGAGCTTGAACATACTCAATAAAAAATGGTTCAAAAATTGTATTTAGGTTTACATTACCAGGCGTCGTGTGCATGTGAAGAACCTTGTTTTCGGGTTCGCTATCATCCACGAAGTATTCTGCTCAATCATCATTCCACACCTACATAGATGAGAGTCCATCGCAGCTGAGGGTGAAGTGGTTGCAGCTACATACGAAAGAGACGAAGTGGGTGTTAAGTAATGAAATGATATTAAAGACGAAAATAAAGAAAATGTTGATTTGGGTGGGCTTTATTAAAGAGAAAAATAAGAAATGACGCATTTGTCCTTTTTATTTTATCCATTTTCCCTTTTTATTGAGATTTAAGGACAAGTCTGACGAATATTGATGACATGGGTGTTTTTAACACAAAATGTTTCAAACATGGAGTTTTCTTCAATTTTCAAGTGTAAGGGGGTATATCGCACATGGAAACGTTTCTAATGGGTTTTCTGCTATTAATCCGGTTATATTTCATTGTCATCAAAAGGTTTTTCAATCATCATTATATTTTATAAGTTTTCTTTTACTAGAGTTAAATGTTTTACTAATCATCAACTTATCCTATGGTCATGATCTACTCAATAAATTTTAAAGTGATTCACAATGTTCACAAAAAGTTTTGTTCATTTGCACTCCATCCATCATTCACTAAATTCTGTTTTCTTCATTATGACATGTCAAATGAAAATCCCACGTGATAAGTTATAGTCGTTAAAAAAATTACAACTCAACCAAATTATCCAAGTAAAATATTTCATTACTAATCCAACTTATACTATGGTCACGATTTACCTATCAAACTTCAAAACACTTTCCAATGATCACTTATCTTTAAGAGTTACATTTTATCCATCATCCGTCAAATTTTGTTCCCTTCATTGTCGACTTGTCGCACCAAAATATCACGTGACAAGTGATCGTTAAAAAATTACAACTTAGCCAAATTTTCCAACTCAACAAAACTGTCATAGTTGAGATGCGGCCCCATAAACTTCTTTAAGCCCTAATAATTCATCCAGAATTTAAGCCCAAAAAAATCTACTTCCCAAGTCACTCATTTCACCTACGTACAGCTAAATTATATTGAGACATGGTCGATTGTTGAAAAGAAAGTGAGAAGCTACTACTTATAAAACCTATCATCTAATCTCAATCTTTTTTTCTATTTGTGCATACGTGTGCCTGACTATTTGAGGAAGAAAATGTCATCAAACTTCTACAGCACTGGAATACCTTCTAGGCCGTGTTCATGTTTGTTGTTCTTTGTTTCTCAATTTGATCAAAGTTCGATGAATTTCCTTTCTCAAATGGTGGACACATATACGCAAAAATTGAAGATTGAGATTAAAGAGACTTTGAGCAGATGGTATAATTCGGGGATAGGACTTTATAAGTAGTAGCTTGTCACGTCTTTCTCAACAATCGGCCCTATCACAGTACACAATTTAATTGTACATAGGTGAGATGAATGAATTGTGTGTTAAGATTTTTTTGGGCTGAAAATAGGGACAAACTGTTGGGCTTAAAGAAGTTTTCATTTCACATATGTTATTGTAATTTCTTTTTACGGACGTAATTTGTCACGTGGGATCTTCATGGACACGTGACAACGAAGGGAATGGAATCTTGCGGATGATAGATGGAGTGGAACTCTAAAAGATGAGTGATCATTCGAATTTTTTATAAAGTTTGATGAGTAAACAATAACAATAGTATAAGTTGAATGAGTAATAAAATATTTTACTTGGATAATTTGACTGAATCGTAATTTTTTTTAACGATTGTAATTTGTCACACGAGATTTCGTTTGACACTCCAGCAAATAAGGGGGCGGAATCAACGTATGTTGGATGAGTGCAAATTAAAAATGTTTAGGGAGTATTTTGAAACACTTAGAAATTTAGTAAGTAAATCGTGACTATTTGTATAAGTTTGGTGATTATTGAAACATTTAACTTTTTTTTAGTGCCAATAAAGTTTTTAAAATATTTTTGAGAAATTATTGTACTTTAAAAAAATTTAAATGTTATTAAACTAACAAAAAATTATCTCATCCGTCATTTTGTCACTTGGGCTCTATTTGAATTTTGAGGCCAATTTTTAGGAGAAATAAATTTTGTAATAGTGATTTTTTTTGAGATGTATGGTTAAAAATTAGGAAAATTTTTTAAGTTTACTTACAAAATTATTTTATTGAAAGATTACAATTGAAAAGGAGTTTGAAAAAAATGAGTTTTATATAATAGGGCTTAAACAAGGGCATAATGTTTTAAAATATAATGAGATTTGAGGACATGATAGACAAAATTTTACACTGACGTGAAAAACATGCCAGGGAAATTTGTTTACCATGTCATCAAATTTGTTAATTTTCAAAATAATGAAGGAAAGGTTGCAATAACATTTTTAAGTTCGATAACAACTCTATAAAAGTTTTGAAGTTCAATAACAACTGATAAATATTCGAAAAGTTTGATGACAACTCGAATATTTAACATGAACTTGATATGTAGAAATTAGTCTAAAAAACGTTTTACTAAAAATGTATAGCAAGAGATTCTTAATTTTTCTTATCAATAAACCAAAAAACAATGTCCAAAAAAAGAGTGAGAGCTCTTTGGTTTTATTCATGAGGAAGAAGGGATACTCGGTGTCTAAGTAAGTTCAATAGCTTTTGGAGGATGATCTCATAAAAAATAGGCAAAATGGCTCAAATAGTCTTAAACATTCCTTTTTGTATTTTTGTTTCAAATCTTTCAATTTTGGCGTTGTAGTCTCGAACCTATGATATTAGGTATGCGTGGAATCTCCATGACAAGGGGACAATAGCAATCCGTAGCGCGTGTTGAACAAGTCGTTTAAGGAAGGGGGTATGAGACAAAAACACTAGATTTTTTTTATGTCTACCGGTATTTGGTTTATAAATGGAAGGCAGGGGATAAAGATAGGATGAAGTCTAGCCCTGGAGTGGATTTTAGGACTGAGTAGTACACTCATAGCATGGGGAGGGGGGTGACAGTCACACATATCCTCCTGATTCACAAAACCAAACCTTTCAAAGACGGGTACTCGGGCTTCTCTAAAGAGGAGCCCTCTCTTCTGCCACACGTTCCTATCAATATCGATTAGAGTATATTGAAAGAGAAATTTGCATGCGTCCCAACGGATACCAACAAAAGTGGAGTTCATGTTATATTATATCTCCTCCTTTCCCTATTAGCATTTATCCTTAAACAAGATACCGATTCAAGCCCCTTTTATAGGTTGGGCGAGTGTCACGATGAAGGGATCCCTTCCTTTAAAGAAGCCCTCGGTATGGGGAGAGATCAAAAGAAAGGGGTATTTTGGTAAAATAGAGGGCTCTCGCGGGGGCATAGTCCACGGCTTTAATTGACATTTGCCTTTAGCCTTGCCTTAAGACGACTCTTGCCCTAGTTTACTTTTCAAACTTAGCGAATGTGCAGCATTAAATAATTAATTGTTTTAGTGAGGCGTGTGTCTCTTTCTCTTTCTTTAAGTTTTACATTAACCGAAAAATATACTAAGCGACGGGCGTCGAAGGATTCCTGGACTGGAACCATCTTCTGAACAAGGGAATCATACCTTTGAGAAGCAGAGGAGGATACACCTTTTTAAGAGAAAGCCAGAGAAAAACTCCTTTTGAATGTAACTCGTAAAAAAATTTAAACATAAAAACATAAAATGTAAACACTTTCTTCTTCTTTTTCTTCCACCCACCCCACCACACTCACAACCACGTACTACTATCCCCAGCTGTGAGATTTAGGAGCAAAGGAATTAAATGAGATAACATTGGTAAAGAGTAATTAAAGAACGCACTTAACAAAGAGTTGAAGAGATGTTTATAATATCTTCAAACTAGTTAATATAGTGATTGTTCGGTTTAGTAAAATTTTTTTTTTTTATAAAAATCTAAGTCAAAGTCAACAATTAATTTTAACTATATATTTCTTTGAATCCACAATTTTTATCAACTTTTCAACAATATATTTCATTAAAATTTATCAAAAATACTAAAAAATTGAGTTTTAACAAAACGAAACATGAACATAGGAAGATGGAGATCATCGTTCCAACATTCAAATAAATAGGATATTAAGGAAAATCTATCAATAGAAACTTAGGGCTTGTTTGACACCCATTTTTTTGAAGAATGAGTTTTTGAATAGTGATTGATGTAAAAAATGTGTGGTTAAAAAGTAAGAAGAATTTTTGGATTTGTGTGTAATATTATTTTATTTGGAGAATGTGTGGTTAGAAATGAGTACTGTAGAAAAATGAGAATGAGAATGAGATAAAAAAATGGGTGTCAAACCGGGGCTTAATAAATTCCCCATTCCTTCTCTGGCAAAACAAAATGGGTCCATCAAAGACATCGATCCTATTATTTTAAATTATTGTTTAAAATTTTTCTTGACTAACACCTCAATGATAGTATATTTAATTCTTTACTTCTCACCTTCTCTATCCCATAGGACATTGATTTCTGAGAAAAAAAAACCTTATATTGAAGGCACTCGAGTCACATAAATCACATAATTATTCACTTTCAGAAACTGTTGTTAAATACTTGGAAATACTTTAGCAAGTAGAGGTCGATCCAAGAATTAAGTGTTTTTGGTGCCACAAAGAGTGCATTTTGCCAAGTCGAAGTCGAATACATATTGAAGCATTTGAGAAATGAGGATGGTGAGGGAAATTTTTGTAATATAGTGAAGATGGTGTGGAGTCATATGGTTAGGAAAAGAAGAAGATAGAGAATGGATGGAAATCCCCCTAAAAATGAAAGATTTAGGGATTTCACCCCCTAAATCTCGCATTTGATGGTGATGGTGGTGTGGCGTGATAGTGATGGCAATGTATGGTGGTGGCTGTGGTAGAATGGGTGAGGCGAAAGAAGAAGGGGATTACATCTTCTTTCTTGTTTTTTAAAAATCTTTTCTTTTCTTCTTTTTTTTTAATAATAATTTTAACTCATTCTAAGGACCATTTGTGCATATAATGGCATATGTTTGGGACTTTGGCACCAATATTGAAAGTTTGGGACAAAAAAGGCTAAAAAGGCAAGAGTGCGCGATCATATACATCAATTTTCCTAAAATTTATCATAGAATTTGCTCATCTTCTACAATATCACACTCGTCCTCTCAGGATTATTTGAGATACAGACTTCATTGTGTCCTTAAAAAATCATATCTTTATACCATATTATACTCGTTGATTAATTTTAAAAACAAAATCTAGGAGATAGATTGCTACCCTAATACTATGAGTAAAATGAAAATTATAAATAATATAATTTCTTGAAAACTATAAAATGAGTAAAGTATATATAAATATATATTTCTTGATTTTTCCCTTTATTGGCGTTATCATCAGGAAGAGAGGAGGGGAGGCAGCGCCCATGCCCAATTGTTTCTATTAGGCAAAAAATTATATTGAGAATCTCTTTTTTTTAGTAGATTTTGTTTTTCAATATATTAGCACAGTATAAAAAAAAATTTGTCCCTCCTGGCTCCACCCTTGATTATCATTGAATTTCCAATTCAATACGCATGTATAGATACATTTTTTTATGTACGAAAAACTTTGAAAGTTGAATGGCTAAATCACCAATTCAATCTACCATTATTACATTCAAGAGCGAATCTAGAAAATCATGTTGGGGGGTCGAAATTTAAAATAAGCACAAATTTTTATATAACAAAAAATTTCATTATGACATTACTTACTAAAGTTGTGTCCGTCCAGTTTTAATAACGTGAAACTCATCTATTATAGAATCTACATCTATTTTTTTTATTTTTTTTGGAAATTCTCATTTGATGTGAGTGTTTGTCATACAATAAACAAGAAACCCATCCTCCATTATATTACAAATTGTTGTCTTCACATGTTTCATTATTGAAAAAGATCGTTCAATAGTCGTAGATACAGGTAGTATCAGTACAAGACGAATCAGTCTAGTGAGAATAATATAGTTCTCCGACCTTCTATTTTCAATCAAAAGCTAGCATAATTCAAAAAGTAAATGCACTTGAAATTGAGGATCATGAATCACATCGTACTCATAATGTTGCAACTCAAACCTCAAAGAATGGAATTCTTGCTATGAAAAGTCAAAAGGAGAACTTCTTTGCAAGCTTATAAATACCATCCTTGTTGAATGATTCAAAATAATTTTGAGGATCCAAAATTGAGACAGAGGAGTTCTATCTATAGTTCATTAAATCTTGTATTTAACTCCATTAACTAGAAGTCTTTGGCTTCATTAAAAACATTGAAGTGGTAATGATGCTCAAGTGTAACTTGTTCACAAGGATGACCAATCTTATAAAAGGAATTTAGATTAGGTATATCAACATCATTTCTTGAGCATAAAATTTTCACTACATTAAGAAATTCTTCCCAACCATTTTCTCTAAATTTTTGAAGGAGACCTTTTGTGGTGAGACAAATCTAATAGGAGTCGGGATGTCTTGAGATCTTTTTTGAAGAGCTTGACAAAGAAAGTCGTTGAGTCCCAAAATTTTATGCATTAAATGCAAGGAAAATACAAATTCAAAGCTTGCAATGGCTTCACAAACACCATGAACTTCAGTACGAGATCTTCCATTCGGAGAATGAACGATAAGATACTCATGTACCTTACAACTTGTTCCCTGGTTATAGCATTCATCACTTTATCAATATGTCCTAATGGTCTCATTAAACCATGGAGGTGCTGAAGCCATGTGAGTAAGAAATGAAAATTTGTCTTCTTGGTTAACCCTATTCCAATTGTTAAATCCATCTGTGACTAATGCAAACTATTTAATGAATTATGATAATTCAAAAGTATAAAATAGTAAAAACAATGTGTTTTATCTGTTGAAGGAGAATACTCCAACCATCGAAATTGACTGAACCCTTTTTTTCGAAATCGATGATTTTGATTTCCAGATATTGACTTTTGATCATTCAAAAAAACTAGTTGATAAGGTCCTGCTTGTAGATATACCCGTCTAATCTCATCTCGTAAATTAATAAGATGTTCACTAATGTGCTTCCCTTTTCCGGATCCCTTTCGATCGAAGTAGATGGTTTCAAGTCAAGTTGTAAAAACAAAGGAGGTTCAGTTTCGGGATGGGAAATTGGAGGATGTTTAACTAAAATATCTTTATCCACTCTAATAGAATGGGTACTTTTAATAAATTCATCTATCTTTTTTTTTTTAAAAAAAAAAGGAGAACAAAGTTTTCCCCTTCTTGGCACAAGGTTGATGATGTTCCATTTTAACTCTAGAAATACTGAAGTTGGTCCACTGAAATAATTAATGAATGAAGTCAGATTTAATTAAAAAAATGAAAAGCATAAAATAATATTAACAAAACTATTATTCTAAACATGGAATTGTACTTTTTGCAATTTCATGTTCCTTGTGCATTATCTCATACAATAATTAAAAATTCAACCCAAAATCATGAAATTAATTCCCATAAGCATTATCTTGAGTAGGATTTTTTTTAGGAAACAAAATAAGCATATTTAATTTGTTTACCTGGCAAACAATAGGAGTTGTGTATCGGCAGTCAACAATAGGCGGCGGGAGGTCGGAGATCGGACTTCAGAGAATCGGTGTTAATTTTTTCAATCTTGAATACCTTTTCTGTTCTCTCTCTTTACAAATATGAAGAGGGCAAGGGATTTAGATTAGGTGGGTTTATGATGGGTTCAATGGGTTTTGAGAATAATGGGTATATTGGCGAATTACAAAAGGGAAAATTTATAAATAAGGTGTATACTTTACACCAATTCAAAAATCAAGTTTATAGTTTGAAAATTCAAAAATCAGGTTTTTTTTAGTTTTTATTTATGAAATAATAAATTATTAAATCAATTTATTATTAAATATTTAATTCTAATATAATATAATTAACCAATCCCACATGCACCACCCATACCGCTCCGGGGACTATTCCGACGACAATTTCGACCACCACTCTTCTCCGACGACTGTTCCGACGACCTTTTCGGGGAATGCTCTAATTCCGGCAATTATTTCGATGACTATTCCGGTGACAGATTTACAATTTACGATCACAGCTCAAAAATTTTGTAGGTCACAATTAATTCGTTGGTCACATATTTCAAAATCAGTTGGTCACAGATCAAAATTTATATGTCACACAGTCACATATTTCCAAATTAATTGGTCACATATTTTTTCACGGTCACAAATTATATAATTTTTAGGTCACAGATAACAAAATAATTGGTCACGGATTATATTTTGTCACAAATTACCGAATTTTAAGGTCACAAATTATATTTTTAGTCACAGAAAATCAAAATCACCAGATCCGCCGATCCTCCACCTGCACCACCGTTGACTACCATCACCATTGTCAACCCACCACACACCACATCTGGTCAAATACCACCGCACACCGACATTGCCGCCACCACCGCACCCACAACACACACCCACCACCACCACCGCACCCAACCACACCACCATCTCACCATAGCAATACCACCACCCCAAAATAAATCAACAATCGCAAAAAAACACCACAACATCGTCGAGCCAGATCGACAGACCCATCGATGCCAACATCTCACCATCACCGTTAACCACAACACACACCCACCACTACCATCTCGCAGCATCGATCTGAAAAGTCCCCAACCCCAACACCACCACCTCACTCCAGCACAACCCTAGCACCACTACCTCGCTGTATAACCGCCGGTTGCACAACCCCAGCACCATCACCTCACTTTAGAGCGACATCGTTGTGATGCCAACGCTGTCTCTGACGGTGATGTGTGATGAAGAGAAAATGGAGGGATATAGAGAGAAGACATTGCTGTCGATGGTTCAACTCCGATGGTGATGTCGTTGCGCAAGCGGTTCAACTCCGATAGTAATATTCTGCGTTGGAGATTCTGTTGAGAGATGAGAGATTGAAGAGAAGACGGGTGTATATAGTTGTGATAGATAGAAGGGAAGGAAAGGAAAAATGATTAGGGTTTAGAACAATTGGGAGAAATATTTAATATTTAATTATTAAATTGATACCTGGTTTATGAATAATGAAACTCAAACCCTGATTTTTGAATTGTGATCTTTAAACACCTGGATTTCTGTAATTTCCTCTTTACAAAATTTGGATTAAAAACTTGATCCATTTAAGAAGTTGGGCTAAAAGTTGGTAAATATTGAAGAGTGTGGATAGTGGGCTAATTTTATATTTGGGCAAAACTATAATTTCTTTTGTAGAAATTATATGGACCCAGAGATTTGGAGATCCTATTTCAAAAAACATAGGTTATGTAAACATAGGTTATTTACTAATTCAAAATCAGATGTTTTGGTAATTAATAAATAAATATATAAGAAATATTTTTACTAAATATAACTACTTTTTCTTTTTGTAGAGGGAATATCATATATATCAAATTGTAAAGAGAAAAACATACATATCAAACGAAAATCGCTATTTACGTGAGAGGGAAAGAAACCCACCCACGATAAACCTCTTCTTCTTTCATAAACCCACCCACTATAAACCTTTCAAATTGTAATATGACTATTTTTGCATATAAGTTGTAACCTTATTTGTATGCGACATGTGCATAGTCTGTGATTTTCTTTGTTATTATGCCATGTTTATTATAGTGTTATACATATTTTGTAACATGAATGCATGCACAAGTTCAAATATTGATGTATGTTTGTTACTTTTGTCATCTATTGCAGGAATGTGAGTATATTATACCAAAAGCTTTATGGTTTCTTAGTAAAATTACTACAAATGCAACAAAAAATGTGATGTTTTTTTTTACATCAAAGTTCAATGATAAACAAAAAGAGATCATGGCTGAAACATCTTTATCTTATTATGTAGATTGTCATGAAATAGTTTTTCAACCTCAACTAATAAATTATTTTCTATTGAGGGAGATGAAGCCACCGAATAAGAAAGAGATGTTGTTCAAGGTTGCAAGTAGGTATATGCATTTCTCTCTACTTGAGTTATGTCTAGTTATGGGACTTAGATACCGAGGTCAAGACGTAAGGAAAAGTCTTGAAAATGCACTGTTTTAAGGACACATATTTTTGACATTTAAACTTAGTTACAAATGAAGATGTTAGAGATATATTCATTGGTCTAACTAGTGAAGATGATTATAATGTGGTGAGGATTGTGATGCTTTATTTGATAACATCCTACCTATTCTCTACCTCGTACAAGAAGATGGTTGAAAATTATTTGTTTGCCCTTGTCAAAGATTTTGATGTTATGAAAATGTTCCCATGGGGGAAAGATTTGTTTGAGCTGTCCATAAACTCTTTGAATGGCGGATTGAGTAATAGAAATCCTCACTATAGACTCAAAAGGTTTCTTGTTGCCTTTCAAGTTTGGATGTATGAGTGTATTCCAAGGCTAGATGGGACTATTACTTCTAGGATGTGGAGGAGGTATCCCGTATCGTGAACTAGAGGTCAGATAAGTAGCCAACTAGATTTGAACTTGAAGATGAGGTCTCTATACTTGATGTAAGTGTTCATTACATTTGTGTATTATATAAATAAGTCACAGCTCACATGTCACACAGTTCATATATGACATACAAATAACTCACAATTTAGTCACAATTCACATTATGTAGTCATAGGTCACATTATGAAGTCACGGTCATAATTCATAGGTCATTGAGTAAGTCACAATTCACAAATCATAGTTAACATTTTGCATGCACATGTTACAATTCACATTATTAGGTCACAGCTACCTACATTATGCATTCACAATTCACATTATGCAATCACGTGCTAAAAATTTAGTTGATATGTGCTTTTGTTTTGTAACAGCTCGAAGTAAATGACATCTAATGGAGATGGTGATGCCATATAAGGATAGTGTTCCGTACACCAGACCACAGCAACCATCTCTATCATGTTGTGGCTAAGTCCAAATGTCTAACCATCAATCCACAAGTCTAAAACACATATTTTAATGATTACCGATGTCAGATTAAGACATTCAAGCGACATCGACGACGACGACGATGACGATGATTTTGTTGATCCACCTCCAAGGAGACAAGGGAAATCATTTTTGTCCATTCTTCCTAGATCCTTTGGTAGAGCCCCCGACTGCACACGTTGATTCTCCAATGGACGAGGGTCCATAGCTGATATGCCTCTTTGTTATGCAACATATTCACCTGGATTTGATGTAAGTTGTTATTTTCATTTTAGTGTAGTTATATATGGTGAAATATAAAAAATACTCAATTCTGCATTTTGACCGAGTTTATGTTTCTCATTTCAATCTGCAAGCGCATTGTAGGTCAAAGGTCAAATTTCAACTAGCGCACAAGTCATTTTTTGCAAAATTTACAAATGAATGTGCCGTGGTCACATATCATAGCGCATAGATCACATGTCATTGACGTAGTTTACACATCAACATGCCTTCTTCACATGTAACAGTTTATAGGTCACAATCCAATGGGCATCGATCACATATTAGTGATTTATGTCAACATCTTACATTCCTCTTGTCACTGATATATGTCACATTTCATAGGTTTTGAAAAATTTGAAAAAGGAATTTAATGAACTCCAGTCAAAAAATAAAAAGTTATCTGTGCGAATCAATGATGTCAAGGCACAATTATCATCAATCAAGACAGAGAGGAACCACAAGATGAATATTATTGTCTGTATGCGATGAGAAATTAAGCCAGACTTGCTGGAGATAAAGTCAGATTTGAACTTTCTGTAAAAAAAACTTGCTGGAGAAATCAAGCTCGATGGAACAACTATTGAAAAAATTCAATAAGAAAATTGATTTGCATAGCACTGGAGCTGCAAACCCTCAAGAAGAAGTAAGTATATGCTATTACCAACATTTTTAATGTTTTATATTTTACTTTTTGATTAATTTTTATATCATATATATGGAAAAGTGTTGAAAAAACTGTGGATAAAAAAGAAAGTGTAAAATGTACCCCGATGAAGAAATTGTTAACTCACTAATGATGGAAACGCCGTCGTTTTATTGATTTGGGGATTGGTTATACCCAACCCACTTCATATATAGGCAACATGTCTGATATGTTTCAATCCAAAGAAGTACAAGAACAAGTGGACGTTCGCCCATGTAGCGATGGACATAGAAATCGCTCATCGAGAGGTTGTTAGAAAGCCATTTACATACACAGAATATATATTTTATTATAGGTCATAGATTAACTATAGTGATTAATATTACATTATTTGATAGATATCACCTACTTTTGCACCCACATCTGGATTGTCGGTAAAGTGGGTTTCTAAACTAATACTAATATTACAGTCTCTGATTGTTTTTAACGAAGGGAAACAAGCAAGAATTCGAAGAATGTTGTAGTTTTTTTATACTACAATCGGCATGCAGATGACGCTAATGTTGAGACATTTAAGAGTTGGTTTCATAGAGGTTACAAACCAATAAACAAGTACGTATGATATTATTTTGTGAACTCGGACCCAGAACTATTTGAATATAAATAATTTGCTATTCCTTTTTCTTTACATAAAAAAATTTAAAGATTCTTACGATATTATTAAGCCTCTTTTCTATATTGGTTCATTCGTTGTAGGCAACAAAATATGATGACATGAGCTCGTATTTTCAGACGCGTTATTGACCAACATGGTATTCAAATATCACATATTATTTTGCATATATATGATATCGTATGAACTATATCACATACCATAGGTCACATACCACATAAACAGGTCACATATATTATGGTCAGGTTACATAAATACATACAGGTCACGAACTTATGGACAAGTCACATATCACGTGCATAAATCATTGTTCAATAGTTACAAGTCATATAGACATATCACATGTTAATGCAATATGCCACAGGCCATACGTCTCAGATAATTTGAACATGCCACATGTATTATATTTTATGTAATATGTCATACGTCACAGATCATAACAAATTTCACAAATCATAGAAAAATAGTCATCGACTAGTGCGCATATATCACAAAACATAAGGTTGGTCACAAACCATAATTTCAAATTTTTTTAACTCTTGAAGACTATTAACGTGTTTATTATTTTCTATTATGAAATAAAATGGATGCATGCTTCTATTACATATGTCAATTAGCAAGATATGACGAGAATGTCAAGTTTAAGGCTACCACAACTGACTTGCACTCCAGGCGATGATCAAGAATGTATATTCGAAATTTATGAAAGATCCAATTGTCTTGCTCACTGAGACAATGCTGATTAATGATATTATAGGAGCCAGAATTCCATTGAGTAGTCCATGGGCTGAAGTGAACCAAGTCTCAAAGCCAATTTTGCCTACAAACAAAGTGCATTTGATGTTGGTATTCTTGATTTTAAAGAATAGACGTTATTTATATATGATTTGGATATGATGACCTTCATGGATTTAAGAGTCAAAGCGGGAATCGAACCATATGTGAAAATAATCTCTCACTTGATTAATGCAACTGGAATATGGAACCGAAATTCAGATGATGATCAAAATGATTCCATATAGTTGAGGCATGGGCTCGGTTATGAGAGGCTACAACAGCCAAATGGGTATGTTTATGACAATCATTTTAACGTACAAATAACCATCTAAATAAATATCCAGTTTCTAACCGTCATTTTAATGTAAAAACTAATAAACTGACTTTCTTTTTTCAGCCACAATTGCGGCATATTTGTGATCAAATATGATGAATACACTATTCATAATGACTTAGAATTCATACTAAAAGATTTTGATGCTACTAGAGCTAGGCTGGATATAACCGCACTGCTCTATAAGTACCATGAATTCAAGAAGACCGTAAAGAAGGTAAGGAAAGGTTGAGGGGGGTATAGTTATAGAGTGAAAGTTGAAACTGTGTATGAAAATCGATGTCAATATATAATATAAGAGAACTTTGTACTTCTCATTTTGTAATAGATGAATACATTTGAAGTTTATAAATATTCATGTGGTTGTTAAATCTGATTTTCATTAGTTATGTCTATTGCATTTCATCAGTTATTTTGAATTCTTACACAGATCTTTATGTTGAAGTCACAGATCCTTATTTTCAAGACACATATAAGTATTGTTTACAAGTGTCATCTCATTATGTTATACTTACATGTCATTATTCTAAAGTCCATGTGAAAAAAATACTCATTATACTACATACAGGTTACAGATTATTTCCTTCAAATCACATGACATTGTTTACGGGTCACAGATTACTAATATAGTGTCATAGATACTAATTCTCAAGTCACGAACCTTATTATCAATTCACAGCTTATTTTCTTATAATCACAACTTATTTTCTTCAAGTCACTATCCATTTTTTTGAGTCACATATCAAATTTTTTTTCAGGTCACAGATCATTTCTTATAGTTACATATCATCATTCTCAAGTCCATTTGAACACTTATTTATCATACTTCATACAGGTCACATATAATTTTCTTTAACTTACAAGTCATCTTTTGAAGTCACGTCATAATGTTTACAAATCACATATTATTAATTTGATGTCACATACCAAATATTGCCTGCATACCAGTATGATCTACATTTCACATCATTAACTTATAGTCATATTCTCACGTCACACATCAAGTATTTATTAATTTATACATGTTACATATTATTTCCAAGTAAGAGATCAAGTAACAGAATAAGTCATACAAAATAATATTTTCAATATGTCACAAACCAATTTAGGTCACAATTTGATCGATATTAAGTTACAGATCAATATCCTGAGCTATAGATTTCATATCAGTGCTCAAATGTCTTTGTATAGTGATACTATGCCACGTCTTCATGTTCACAATTCACATATTCAATTCCACAGTTCACATATCTTGTTAAATAAATAATAGGTAATTGGTTTCAAGTCATTCACTCATTTGCACAACTTACAAATCAAAATTTCAAATAAATATTATTTGAACGAATAACAATGTATAGTTACATGATATACCAAAAACTATCTACAACCAATGATTGAAACAATAAAGAGAATATAAAGCATAAATATTATAACTACAATCAATGTGTATCATCAGTTGACATCGTAGTAATTGGATTTAAACTACGATTTTTTTTACTTAACGGAACAATGTCCTACGGTTGTTATTAATTTTACGACAATGTTCACATTTGACAGTTATTTTCCCTTCACACAATGATCTCCTCCTTTTATCTATAGGTCTTCCTAAACTTTGTTTTTGGATAGGTTCTATAACAAGTATGTTTTCCACTTCATCAAACACTCTCCACTCAATTGAATTTCCTACTTGAAAAATAGTATCTTGGTACGCATTAATGTATGCCTCTCTTGCGTAATAGTATGAACAATAATCATATGGATCAATCTTCATCATTTTATTGACAGCTAGGCGTGTGGACATGGTAATTAATCTACCTGAAATATCGTGCATGTGCATGTACGTTGTTCTATATCGACGATAAAAGATGAGTATTCACCACTAACAGAAAAATTGTATGATTTGTAGGAGATACCTGCAAATAATGATGCAAATTTTGTAAATGTCAATGCACATATATAAAGTATAGGACACATAGATGGAGTTCAAATATAAGTTAGAGCATATGTATATATTATGTAATAGACAATATGGTCATGCAATATATATGAATTCTGTTGAAAAAAGGTCATATGGATGAGAGTAAGGTCATAGATATCAACGTTATATTCAAAATTATTAGTGCTAATTTCCTTAAGCATTTTTTTCGTACTTGCTCGACGACTTTGTGAAAGTGTCGTGTGCTGTGCTCCTATGTTTGTAGAATAAAGATTGTATAATTTGTCGAAACGAATTCAATAAAGCTACAATAGGATAGTTCTTGGCTGCCTTTATGATTGCATTCACTGATTCCACTATATTTGATATCATTGTGGAGTATCTGTTACCCGGCATGTGAAATAGTAACTACTCATACTTCAGTCTACAAGCAAAAAAATAATTTGAGAGGTCATATATCTAACATCGGCGACCTTTATTATGTATGTGAAATTTGATTGAAATAACACATTACCAGTGAACCGTAATCTTATCATTCAGTGAATCTAGTTGTTGCATGTTATATTTGAATTCAGATAATGTGTATGTGCGGACTTCTAAATAGAATGCATGCGTTATGTTGTGACTTGATTTTCCATATTATAATTTCAGGTTTGTAGGAGATGATATAAACAAATCCCATGATAAGTCCTTGGATATACATTTTCAATTACATTTTTGATATTGTTGTGGCGATTCGATACAAAACACAATATGTACTTATACCCATACGCCTTCAAGTTTTCGAAAAACCATGGCCAAGATCTGTTATTCTCATTATCTCCAATTCCAAATGTTATTATGAATATGCTGTTATTAGCTTCTTGTGTACACGCCGTGAAAAATGTACCACCACAGTGTCCATTCAAATACGTGTCATCAACTATAATCACGGCCTACAATGCTTCCATCATCTAATTGATGCACCTAGGGCCATAAGGCAGTATTTGAACCTATTATGACCATCAAGCTCTAGTCATGTGATCGTACCATGATTTGTTTGATGAAGCATAGAAAAGAAGTTTGGTATCTTCATGAATGAATATGTTGGATCCCTCTTAATCATTTTCAACATATTCTTCTAAGATTTCCAAGACTTCGCATAGTTCAATGGAACTCCATGAGTATGTAACATGTCATTACATATATCATTTGGAGTGTATATGGTCTGTAACAAAATATACTTGTATTTGATGTAAGATGACAGACTGAGATTGATACTTGCTTGTGAGTTCCTAATACTATGTTTGAAGCACATGTGTGACCATCCGTCATCTATCTAATCTTAACCATATTTGTTGCCCCTAATTTTGATGATTTGCATATCTAATTACACTCCTCTTGTGAATACCAGACAAGATATTCTTGTATGAATGAACAACCATAAATTTAAACATGTTTTGTATTACAAATAAAGAAAAGCTCAATTTCAGAATCTCCTTATTACGGAAAAGCATTTTCCCTTGTCTACTTCCATGTCATTAACAACGGATACAACTCCGACTTCATGTTCAAAATTGCGACCTGAAGGTTCTAATGTTGCCTTGCATATGTCCAATGAAATATGCAGTAATGAAAACATATCTCCACTAGATTGTACATCAAATGGAACCATGCATGATTCTTCTTCACTTTCTGTAGTTGTCAACGTTTATGGGATATTTCAATGGTCACGGTCAATGCCCTTCAACAACAAGTACGACAACACATTATTGTTGATTGCAGGCAAATTGCCGTTCAATGGATACTTCATTATGACTGCCAACTTAAATCTGATCGAAACCGGACTCGTTTATAATGGTGTTTACGAGCTTCATAAAACAGTAATTATAATCAATCAACACCAGTGATACTTATGATCCATTAATCAAACAAACATGCACAAACGCCATTTATGGAAATTTTCACGAAGAAATGTCAATTACAAATACCAACGCAGTTCACGATTAATGCATGCCACGAATGAAGTACTGCATATAATACTACTTTATAAAACATCACAACATAAAATCATACATGTCACAGTATTTTATTACAAGTCGCATAAATAAGGCTAATGGTTACGATCATTTTATACATTATCTTCCATCAAATGGTTTAGCTATAAGTCACAAGATCACATATATTGAATATAGGTCACATAAAATTACGAATTTCAAATAATTTCACACTATATAAAAGTGACCAATTGCAAAAATTCTTCTAAGTTCACATTTACCAATACAATTCACAACGAATCAAAGTCACAAACATAAATTTCAAAGACAAAGCATGACATATAATTGGATTTTGATGCTGATTCAATATCAGTCATAGTGATTACCGAATAATTCGACACCATCTAAGAAATTCAGAAATTGTGAGTTGTCATATTCGAACGTTTAATAATCTATCAATTGTGACTACAACAGCGTTCAAATCCCAAATCAAAACAATTGGATAGGAATTCAATTCATTTCATTAGCAATTTTATCCGCAACCGTTAATAATTATCGATTGTGACAATATTCTTCTATTTGTGACATGAAATCTCCAATTGTTAACAATATCAAAGATATCGACGATCGTAAATGATAACTGGTGATGAATTGTGGTTTAGTGATGGGACGATGTATTTTAAGGAGTTCGGTCACATATGGGAACTGGATGCTTGATTTCAGGGATTGAATCTTAACAGAATCGTCTCTCTCTCCCTCCCCATATATATTCAAATGAAGTATAGTTAATGTCTATATTATGAATTTTTCCCAAATTTTTCTCAAAAAATTTAAAAAGAAAATTGTTATCTAGGCCGAGACTGGCCCAAATCCACACCTGGATTAAGTACGTTTGGGGTGGCTCTAACGGGTTATGAGGATAATGGGTGTATGGGCTAATTATAAAATTTGGATTAAAACTTGATCCATTTAAGAAATTGGGCTAAAAGTGGGTAAATATTGAATAGTGTGGGTGGAGGGCTAATTTTAAATTTGGGCCGAACTATAATATTTTTTTTTAAAAAAAAAATTTGCAAAGAAAATTGTTATCTTGACCAAGGTTGCCCCACATCCGCCCTTGAACTAAGTGGGTTTGGGATGGGTCTAACGAATTCCGAGGATAATGGTATGTGGGCTAATTACAAAATTTGGATTAAACTTGATCCATGTAAGAACTTGGGCTGAAAGTGGGTAAATATTGAAGAGTGTAGGTAGTGGACTAATTTTAAATTTAGGCCGAACTATAATTTTTTTGGGGAAAATTTTATATCTAAGAAGTTAATTATTACTCATTTCAAAATTAAGAAACAAGGTTTAAATTTTCAAAAATTGGATATTATTAAATTTTACTTAATAATAATTAATTTAAAATATATTTTATTAATTAAATATATTAAGGTCAAAATTTTATATAATTTAATCACAAATTTTTAAATTAATTAGTCACAAATTATTTTTCGATTACAAATAAAAAAAACTTTATTAGTCACAAATCATTAATTTTGTAAGTCAAAACTTATTTCACGATCAGAAATTATCCAATTAATTGATCACAATTTACCAAATTTTCAATAACAATTACAAAGTTAGTCACAATTAGATATGTAAAAATGGGCGGGCCGGGCCGGATGAAGAAGCCCGGGTATAGCCCGGGTAAAAATAGAACCGGCCCGGACCGGGGAGTGAAGGGCTGACTCGACCTAAACTGCAAGCCCGCATGGGCCGGGTCGGCTCGTCAGCCCGCTAGGCACGATTTTTTTTTTCAAAAATAAATGGTAAAAATAATTATAGTGAAAATCGATAAAAGTTACATAAAAATAAATTTTACATTGATTTATTTTTCGATAAATTTTACATCAATAACTAAATAGCATAAAAAACTTACAATTTTTCGAACAATATTTTGACTAACTTGACAAATTAAACAGTTTTTAACTATTTATAAACTTATAGTTAAAGTACATCCCAACTAGGTTGGCACCTACTTAACTATAATTTCGTCATTACAAATCAGATTCTATTCATCTACTGTAAGATTTTTAAAGTCTTGAGCAATATCGTCAGCAACTTTATCTTGCATTCTTCTATCTGCAAATAACCAGTTTTTCACGTAGATGAGAGCTTCTAAAATATCTTCTTTAAGTTTTGATCATCTTTCATCTAGCACTCTGTTATCTGCACTAAAAGCAGACTCCGATGCCACTGTTGAGACTGGAACTGTTAGTAGATCTCGGGCCATTTTTGATAATATTGGATATGACCGTTCATTTACCTTCCACCATTGTAAAATATCTAAGTTGTCAATCTCGTCTTGTGGAATTAAACTGTAGTGATCAAATTGATAATATCTTTCTAATTCAGCTGGTGTAACATTCTCATTTGAAAATGAACTAGTAGATGAAGTAAAAGATACATTGCGTTTCTTGGCTATTAAAGAAAAGAAAGAACTTTTACCTTTAGAATTTGTAACAGAACTCGTAGTAGAAGGAACATTTTCATTATTACCATATTTCATAATATAACTATTGTACATTTCATTAATAAAGCATTCTATTTCCGGACTTGTAATATTTATATTGAAAGATAAAGTTTCAGAAAGTTGGTTCATAGCACACTGAACTCCAAAAAATTTAATACGAGGATCCATTATAGCTGCAATTGGAAAAATCATTGGCATATTTTCGTAATATTTTTGAAACTTGTCCTCCATTGTATAAACAATATCATAGAAAAATGGATCGTCTTTATGACTTGAAAATTGATTAGCAATTTCTACAAATTGTAAAAGCACAAGATTACTTGTTGGATAATAAACTCCGGAACTAGTTTTTATTACCTTATAGAATGGTTTCAAATAATTTATGACTTTAAATGCACTGTTCCAATCAAAATCATCTATATGAAATTGATGTTTTTTTGAATTAACGAAAGCATTAATAGTATCTGTATAACCAACACACAATTTTAACATAAGAAAAGTTGAATTCCACCTATTTGGAATATCATCAATAAATTTTCTTCTCCTCAATCCAAGATTTTTACAAATTTTTCCAAATTCTTGTTGTCTAGAATCTGAACAAGAAATGTAGTTAATAGCTTCTCTAATTTTATGTATTTGTGGTGTTATTAATTTTAAATCATCTTGCACAACTAAATTATATATATGACAAACACACCTCATATGAAATAATTTAAAGTCAAATGAGGGATTAAGATTCATTTTCAAAAGTTCAATGCATGCAATATTTGCACTAGCATTATCAAAACTAATGCTAAATAATTTGTTCAATACATTAAATTCATTAAAAACCTGTAATAAATTCTCACACAAATTTATTCCATTATGTGGATATTCAAGTAAGCGAAAAACAATAATTCTTTTGTGAAGTAACCAATTATTATCAATAAAATGTGCAGTGACACATGCATAACCATTGTGAATACGTCCATACCAACAATCAGATGTAAAACACATAAATCCATCAAAGTTGTTAAATTCAGTTTTCAAATGTTCAGTCATTGTATGAAATAATTTCAAGATATCTGAGCGAGCAGTATTTCTACTTACAGACCGATAAGCGGGTTGAACATACTTTTGCATAAACTCCTCAAAGTATCGATCTTCTGCAAAAGTAAAAAGCATCTCGCTTGCTGCCAAAAATTCAGACATTCATACTCTCATTCGATCCTGCGAATAACAAAAATTAGAAAAAGTAACTGTTCCACTAGTATTAGTAAAAGAAGTAATTTGAGCTTGTTTAGTATCCAAATGCCCTCTTTCATTCATGTGTTTATCTTTGTGTCTTCGCAATGTGCCGGTGCCTTGACCTTTAACCCATACATAACTCTTTCTGCAAATAGCACATATTGCTCTTTTGTTTGGTTTATCTACTGTAAAGATTTCCCAAACATTACATGTGTGCTTTTTATTTCTTCGCTGTTGAGAAGATCCAATATTTGGATCATTATCATCTTCCAAATTTATTGAAGAACAACTATCATGTAAATTGACATTTCTTGAAGAAAAATCGTGAGAATCCATAACACTTTAACAAAAAATTTTGAAATAATAAGATGAAAAGAAAGCACAAAATACTGAATATGAAAAATACTTGCTGAAAATATTAAGAGAGAATGAGAAAATAAAGACTTCAAATTTTCAAGCTTGTAGATTGTGAGAGTTTGCTATTTTTTCACTTCACAATACCACAATTTATAAAAAAAAAAAAAAATTACAGTTAACTATGCAAAAAAAAAAAAAGTCAGAACGGTCTTGTATTTTTATATATTTTATATGTATATTTTTTATTTTTTATTTTTAAACCGGGCCAGCGGCGGTACACCCTGAACCGGCCCGGACCGGTTCAAGGTTCGGGTAGCCCGTGATTCGGCCCACACGGTTCATGGGCCGAATCACGAGCCGGTTCACCTCCCCGGCCCGCCCATCTTGACAAGTCTAGTCACAATACACATTCTTCTAGATGATGTATTAATAATTTGTCACAAATTAACAATTTATTAGCCACAACACCTAAATAATTGATCACAAACACTCCCAACCCAACCCAACTCAACACAACCCAAACCCAGCAGTGGCGCTACCACCACCACCACTTACACCATCACCATCACTGTTAACACCATCATTACCTATCTACAACCACTGCCATCTCCATAGTCACCATGGCTAGCACCAGCACCACCATCGCCATCTCTTCTATCTCCATCTACACCACACTACAACTACCACCCCACCAAAAAATCCACAAACCCATCACTACCGCCACCACCACACACTACCACCACCTCAAAAATCAACACAAAACATGGCGCAAAACACTACAAAAACCACAGCAAACCGATAGAGAAAAGTTCAGAAGACCACTGGAAATTGCCGTTGATGCCAGGCAAATGCAACACCTAATAACCCAAACCCAAAACGACTACATCGTGCCTCAACTCTGCCCGTAGAGGTGCATCGCTGCATTGCAGCTATGCGATGCAGTGGTTGCGCCTCTGATGCCACCCATCAACGCCGCGTGCAGAGGCATGGCGCAGCAAATGCAGTATCACTTTGCACGATTCCGCGTTGTGTTACCGGAGGTGCCACGTCACCGGAGTTGATGTGTTGCCGGAGAAGAGGTAGGATATAGAAGAGATAAGGGAAATGTTACAAAGAAGAAAGTGGAAAATGATTTTGAGGCTCGGGGTGGATGAGGTGGGGTAGGTGAGGGGTAGGATGGGTGTGTAGATTAATTTAAATTGGATGGGGGAGTGTTTTGGTGGATGGGAAGTTTGTAGATTTATTTAATTTCATAATATCATTATCATTAATATTTAAAAATTATATTATCATCTGATTTTTGTATAAAAATACTTTAAATCTGAATTTTGAAGTTGAAACTTAGCAAATCTGATTTCGTGTAATTTTCACTTTTTTTTTTCAAAAAATATAGAAAAAAAATTGTTACCTGGGCCGAGGCCACATTTTGCCCACATCTGCCCCTGATTACATTCATGTTTTCTCGTTTACTCTCACGTTCTATATCTCATGCAGTTTTAAAAATTTAGATATTTTGAAGAAAGACTAGAGAAAATTTTGGTTTGTGTATATAGTTGCTCACACTGTAGTTTGAAAAATCCTTAGTCTTGAAGAAAGTTTCTTTGGACATGCTTGATTGTTATAATTTTCGTTTTGTTAATGTAGTCTTCCTTCGTCTTTTCAAACTGAATTCATATGTATTCTTAATTAATAATACGTTGGGACTATAAATGATGAGGGTCTTACGGATGTGACAATATAATGGAGATGTCCCCCGGATACATCAACTGATTGTCATCAACAACATTTATATAAAAGGGAAAAATTATGTTGGGAAACATTTAATTTTTTCCTCTCATGGACCGGAGGAAGAAGCTTGAGTTTTTTAGTTAGTAGGTTCCACGTCTTTTATTTTTATATGTTTTTTTTTTTCACACCCATATAAATTTGTCCAATTGATTAAAAGGCCTCCTTACTGTAATTTTCTCTTAAATGAATTCCTTGGTTGCTGAACTAAGGGCGTGCTTGATTGCAAAACTTGGAATTTGTATGAAAAGAATAAATTCTAGATATAAAAATTATTAATTAAATGTGTTTGATTGATTTAATTTTACACTTGTCAATCTTGTATTGTTGGGTAGATGAGATATATGAGCGTAGATAAGAGAGAGTGAATTAATTGTCTAGAAAATAAAAACACATTCTTCTCTAAATAAAATGTTTTCCTTATTTTGAAGGAAAATATGCTCACGTGATCAACTTTTTGAAAATATTTTTCATGAAAAAAAATGTCAATTAAACACTTCAAAAGTAAAAAGTCGGATGAAAAGTAACATTTTCCATAGAAATTAAAGTTAAATCAAACACATTCTAAGTAGTGATGGTTCAGTTGCCTATATTTTCAAGATTGGTTTAGAAAGGAATTACATCTCCTGATATGATGTTTGTAGATAGGCTTCTTTTTTCCAAAAATATTTAAAGATTACAAATTTATATAATTTTAATATGTTTATATTATTATTTGGCTATCATCAGATACTAAGACCATTCAAAGGGGTTTGAAACAAAGCTATATTGAAAGTGCAGGTTACAACATTTGCAGCATAACCATCAAATAGTATTAACTCAATAATATTTCTACGACATTTTTTGAAAAACCTCAAATTAACATGCTACACATTAAAGAAGCAACAATTTATTTAAAAATAATAATTACAGAAAATAATCTGAGTGAGAAATATGCTCTCTCTCATTTTAACTCTTTTAATTTAGATGCACGTTAATGATGGAAATACCATAATCTGAATGAACCCCTAAAGATTTTATAGCTCGTGACAAGTAAAGTTTGATTGAGTCAGCACATTTATCAAAAAGTCTTTCCACCACACGAAAATAGGAGAACCCTCCCTATGTTTATTTCGAACACTATCCAAAAGAAGGGTAATCAAATCTAGAGGAATATTGTCACTTTCTTCTAATGTAAAGGTCATGATAGTCTCTATAGATGTGAAAATATTCCCTAAATGATTTACGTTTAAAGCTACAAGAAAGTGTTGGAACATGTCAATTATTATACGTTCACAATCTAGGTCCAACATGATAAGACAATACTTCGCATTAGCCATAGTATCTAGTATCCTAATTGCCGTAGCATACAAATTGATGGATGTGCTCGTGAGAAATGCAAATGATGATATAATCGAGGGAAAATATCTCACATTATTTAATCAAAGAAATGGGGATCGGGTGTTGTGATGCAGAATATTTCATCAAGGCAAGAAACAAGTGCGACTTGTATAGCAAAATCATAATGTCTTAATAATTTATTTGAGACCAATGCTTTGCTAAGTGTATTAATAGATGTTAGGATGGAAACAACTGGCAATTGGTCCAATTGTGAAGCAAATACTCAGTATATTCAAGTAACAATAGGAGCTTATTAGAAGACAATGAAGATTGAAGAAGTTTTCTTCCATTTGTTAACAAGTGGACTCCTAACGTTTGGTATTTATGTCTTAACATTTTTTTATTTTATTTTTAAAATTGACAAGTCAAAATACTAAAATAAAAGTACATGTTCAATATAATAAAATTGTTACATCGCGAGACTCAAAAGAGTCCAACAAGGCCCCAATCATGATTTTCCATTTGGCACTGCTACGGTGGCAAGGCGGCAACTGAATCGTTTGAGAGGCCGTCGAACAACAAGAATAAAAATTCACTGCAATTAACGTTAGAAATTTATGTCTCTTTTTTTTTTTCACATTTTTTTCAAACATTTTTTTTCACTCTTTTTTCTCTCACTCTTTTTTTTTTTTTTTAACTAAAAGTAAATTACAAAAATAGGGGCCCAAGCCAAGGCCCAATTACACCAATCAAATTAACTTACAAAATTGAGGCTCAAATTTAAACTAAAAAAAAAATAAAAATTACAAGACCCTAAACCGAGCCTACGTAACAATCAAGTTAAACCTATTCTTCTAAAAAAAAAAAAACCCGAGGCCACAATTGAGACCCAAAATATGGAGCCTGTCACTTTTTGTTCCTCTTCCTTCTCCCGCTACTTAGAGGCGGCAATCGAGCCGAGCGGTCAACCCACGAGCCACTCAGGCTCGTCTTTTGAAGAGCCCGAGCACGAGCCAAGCTTGCTCGGCTCGTTAGGGAGGCGAGTGCTCGTGGGCTCGTGAAAAAAAATTTTAAAAATAAAAAAACTAAGAAAAACTAAAAAAATAATAATAATATTTAACAAGCCACGAGTCGAGCACGAGCTCTTGGGCCGAGCCGAGCTCGCCCATGAGCAAACGATCCACGAGCCACGAGTCGAGCCGAGCTCGTGGCTTTAAAGGCCGAGCAAGCTCGACTCGACCCATTGACATCTCTACTGCTGCTCCTCCTTCTTGGCTGCGAGACTACTCCTCTGTGACTTTTTTTTTAGAGCGTCGAGCTGACGTCTGTGGCGATGGAATTAGGTGAAGGTGTTATAGTGAGCCGATTGGGTGAAGGTGGTTTTGTGGTTGTTTCAATTGGGTAGTGACGCGAAATGGTGGTTATGATTGTAATTCCGAGGAAGTTGAGATGATTGGCTGCGTCTGGTAATTTGTCGGCAAGAGGTGTAGTTTTTTGCGGTGCGTAAGGCAGAGTTGGGACCAGTAAATTTTGGAGTTTAGTAGTACCGTGGTTTTCGATTTTGGGACCAGTAGCTGGTATTGGTTTTGGGTGGGACAGTAGGCGACAGTCGACGGGTTGATGAAATCTAATGATAGTGGATTTAGCTGAGTTAGGCAGATTTGTTGTTGAGAACTAAAGCAGGACTGTTGAATGCGAGATGCTGTGACAGTTAGTTATGGTAGCGGAATAGATTGTTGGTTTCGCCTGTGGTGGGATTGGTTGTTTTTCAAATTATGGTGGCAGTGAAGAATTCTCAAGTTTAGCTCTGATACCAATTTGATGTAGAACGAATTAGAATTTTCAGCCAAGAACTTAGAAGAAAAGAAGAAGAAGAAAACAGGGGAAAAGATCGGGAAAGAAACAGTGAAGGGGGAGAAAAAACGTGTAGCCGCCAACTTTAATTTTCATTCAATCATTCGTTAATTCAACTACAATGAAAATCCAATAAATAGCAAAAAACCTAACTTGAAGGGCTTGACCAACCTGCTACTACAAGCCCAATAATAGAAAATATAAATGATAAGTCCAATAACAGTAAAAATTAAATCTCGGTCTCGATGATGTCCTCATCAAATTCCTTTTTACAGATAATAATTATGAAAATCAGAAAGCAGTAGGCAACAAAAACCAAAACTTCCACTTCATAGCATATGCACTTGTGGAAGTTTCACAAGTATCTAGTTACATTAGTTTTCATATGGGTGTCAAATAGAATTACTAGCCTACATAATTGAATGTTGAGAATGCAAGTAAATATTCTGGATATACAATGCACTAACATATAATAACTTCAATTCATTCACCTGAAAATTCAGCTAATGCATTTCTACATCATATAATCTGGAAAATGAAGATTGAAGAACCTAAACTGCAGAAGTTTCAAGAAGCAGTCTTGTTTAACAGTAGTTTGGATGTCAAATTCAATATAAACATGGTTAGCAAATTTACAAAATCAAACATCTGAAACCTCTTGATGAAGCTTCCTATGCCTACGATGAGATCGTTTCTGGATGCGTCTCTGTCTTTTAGATAATATGCCGGACGTGTCAGGGTGAGGAATCTCCTCTACCCTTGCAGGAAGCCCGAAAATGCAATCAAATGGATTTTCCATAGCATCAACAGTAGCATTCATCTAGAATTAAAGAAACCCAGTGAGAAACTCAGTCACTTTGTAAAGTTTCTTTCATTTCATCATCGCCTGATGACAAAAGGATCAGCATAGACATGATTTATCGAAGCAAAAGGAAGGTGATATGCATATCATTTGCCAAATAAATGCATATGTTCATTTTTTTTTTCTATTTTCTAATTTTTGAGATCATAGAAGAAGCTTCAGTAGCGACGTATGTATGCATGCCAAAACTATTTTTTTTGTAACATCTTAAAATACATTTCCTAGAGTACATTGCATTCAGTAGGATAAGAGATTCAGCATATCTACTCACGTAATTTTTTGGGGCCTCCCTACTAGACTTCTTGAGATTATTTTTCTCTGTATCAGTTTCCTCACTATTGGACGTAGTTTGAGGATGCGCAACATTATCTCCAAAATAATTCCGGAAACGCCACCTAACCTTTGGCTGGTCTGCTGATGAGTCATCATAAACTTCCTCCGAGTAGAAATGTTTAGAGAGACGTTCCATCACCCAAGGATCACGGTGATACTTTTTCAACATTCTACCATGTCAATGCATTACCAATCAGAATAAACAAGAAAAATGTTTAATGACAAACATACTTATAAACATAACATTGTCAATGGAAATTAACGAGAAAATCTCCATCGAGTTTGAGAGTAAATAGCCACTACCAATTAGGAACCTTTTTCCTTTTATAAATAACATAGGCAACCTTTTTCCTTTAGTGGGGTGGGTTAGAGTGGAGTCCAGGCATTGAGTTCGTTTTATTGAGGTCATAAGAACTCTAGTGAACTGGTATAATTCAGGAAAAGGATGGCTCATGTTTCAATTCTCACAACCTAGACAATCGTAGTCAGACGGAGCTGAATAAGTATACACAAAGTAATGATTGATCCAGATGGTAGAGCAGCTAGTAGAAGATCAAAGACCTAGTCATTCAGCATTGTTATGTTAGTTAATCTTCCAGTTCAAATTGATGTCGGTCATCCTAGTTGCTAGATTTGAATCAAGAAGAAAATGAGATCAGAACCTAGTTGGTTGATATTGCAGAAAATCAATACAGCTTGCACTTGTTCTGGTTGAACTTCTTGATTGTACAATGGACTGATAGTTATTACAATTAGTTACTATTGAAAGAGTCCACGAAGATCACTAGAATATATGAAATCAATTATATAACACTGGTTGCTATGTTAGCTCTAAGCTTAGATTCCTTCTTATTAGTTTCGCCATTTTTTAAATTTTGATGCTCTTACAGACTCATTTATTTTAATAACCACAGATAGTGTCTCAAATGAAGAGTTTAATGCAGATTAGGCTGGTAAGTGCGTACACATTTGCCAACTCCCTTTGCATCCGACTTCCCTCCAAGGAAAGAATATGTTCAATGCAAGAATCAAGTGACCTACCAAATTTCCATAATCCACAAATAGCAGCAGCTCCTACATATAGATAATCAACTAATAAATCAATCTTTCATTCTGTAGAAATAAAAAGTGGCCTTAGCAAATTAATATAGAAATTTAAATATGTAGGAATATGCATTAACAGATGCATATTTGGACTTGTCTCACACTCGCTTATTTTCTTTATCATTATGCAGACAAGTGTCTTGAAAGAGATTCCACGATTTATAAATGTGTTTTGGATAGAGTTCCACAATTTATATTTGATGCTGGTGAAAGACAGCATCTTACTACAGTATCAGATCCATGCCCTGGATCATATTCACTGCATTCGTACAATTTTAGAAATTAAGATACTAGTTTGTTTTAATACTGATCATAAAAGCGGGAATAGTTACACAACAGGAATAAAGCAAACTTAGTAAAATGAAGAGAAAAACATGTATTCATATTCTTGAGTTCCCCAGATTGATTCAAACCATTCCTATCAAGAAGTAAACTCATTACAAAGCCAAAGCAAATGATTGACGATTAGGCAATAATTGTCATACTTAAAATATAAGTTTCTCTACATGAATGAATATTTTAGGCAATGCAATCCATTTAAGTTACAATAATACTACAAATACATGGAAAGAAGAAGGTGAACTTGCTTTAGCATACTAGTGATCAACGTTAATAGTGAGATGTCATGCAATTAATACTCCCCAGTCCCCACACACAATTCTGAATCTTTGTAAGCAGGCATCTCTCTATGAGAACTGCGATTATACATATAATGTAGTACAACTTCGCTTCTGGTTGTCGCTTTCTTAACACATTATGTAGCTTATTTCTAGGGCTCTAAAGACTATGCCTAAAGATAAAGAACACTGAAGGAAGTAGCACAGTGCACATCTCTCTTATCTTTTCCAAATAATGGTTATAATTCAACTCATGTTGTCACGAAAGAGAATTAAAACGACCAGGCACTTAAAATAGTATCTTCAATTTTTCTTTACTAAAGATCCACGAGTTATATTAGAACATTGATATACAAATATTCATGTAGATCAACATAAAAGGACGAACGATGGCAACAATGTCACTTACCCAGTGTAAGGTTAAAGCGAAATAGATTACCTAGCCTTTGGGTTGCTGCAAAAAAGAATAAAATAATTTAGTTATGCAATTATTCGTTACCATGGATCATGGGACAAACTAAAATAAAAAACTAAGTCTCATTCCAAATACAATTGGAGTCTGCACCAGAAATCCTTTTGGCCATTAGCGTCAATTAGAAAATCAACAATACACAAAATCAAGCATTCATGTATGGAAGAAAAGTCACGCTCATGTGAAATAGGTGCTTGGAAATTTTGACAATGCCCATATATACCCTTGGCCTTACATGCACAAAGTAATTTCAACTCTTATCAGCATCATGATGATTTTAAATTCCACGTTACACCTAACAGATTCTACCAAAGATCAGAATTTTTTTTTTTTTTTTGTGATAAATAATCAGAAAATTTTATTAATCAAAAGAATACACAGGAAGTGTATTATCAGTTTATACAAGAAAGAAAAAATATGAAGTTGGCAGCCCCACTATAGGACTGCTAGTTGCTGCATTAAACCAAGTATACAAAGTCAGATAAAATTGTTCTCTAAATTGTTCCGTGGTCCGTATTTGGTTTTCGAAGCATCGGTTGTTCCTTTCCCTCCACACACACCATATAATGCATCCCGAGATAAGATTTCATACTAACTTGCTATCCTTATCACGAAGTTTCCTCCTCCGTGTCCGTAACACGTCCCCTATACGTCTAGGTAATAACTATTTAATATGTTGAGAAGCCAGAATACTGTTTCACAGCCAATGGATACCGTCACAGTGAATGAACAAGTGGTCATGCGTCTCTCCATTGCTCCTACACATATAATACCACTCGGTAACATAAAAGCCTCTTTTTCGAAGATTATCCATCGTTAATATCTATCCCCTCCCAACCGTCCACAGTAAAAATGCCACCCGTGGGGACAATTTGCAATGCCACACCATCATCCAGGGGAATGAACTCTCCATAGGTCCCAAGAGAGATATAAAATAAGAGCTAACTGAAAAAATACCATTCCGTGCCAGCCTCCATCAGCTATGATCATCATCCCCTACCCGAATTTGCACCACATACAAATCCATTAGAAACACTGCGTAGTCATCCAATTCCCAATCCTGCAAATCCCTCTAAAAAGTGATATTCCAGCTGTAACTCCCACCGTGGATGGCTAAAACGTCATTCACCACAGCAGAAGGCATCATAATAATGCGATGTAAGGAAGGAAACCCCAACTTTAACGGTATATCTCCACACCAACAATCATCCTAAAATCTGATATTATTACCATTTCTCACCACAAAAGTCAAGCTATTCCGAAAGTCATTCCATCCTCGTCGAATATACCTCTATAGACTCACCCCGTAAGACCCACAACCCCTCACTCGAACACCATTCCCCCTCCATCACTCCATACTTCGCCCCAATAATTTCTTTCCAAAAACTCTCCCTCTCCACACCAAAACGCCACAGCCATTTGCCTAATAATACCTTATTAAACAAAGTAAGCCTCCTCAATCCGAGACCCCCATCCTCATAAGAGCGCAGACAACTCCCCATTTAACCAAATGAAGTTTCCTCTCCTCTCCCAACCCTGCCTTAAAGAAATTCCTTTTGAATATTCTCTAATCTGTTAGCCACTGCAGCAGGAATAGGAAACAGTGACATAAAATAAGTAGAGATATTTGAAAGAGTAGATTTAACGAGAGTAAGACGGCTACCCTTCGAAAGATACATACGCTTCCACCTCGCTAACCTCTTTTCCACCTTCTCCACAATAGCATTCCAAATATTAATATTTTTAAACTGCGCCCCTAAAGGGAGTCCAAGATATGACATAGGTAACTGCGCAACCCTGCAACCCAATATAAAAGCTAGTTCCTCCACATTAGTCACCTCCCCTACTGGAATAACCTCAGATTTTCCCAGATTAACCTTCAATCCTGACACCGCTTCAAAGCATAAAAGCAACCTGCTTAAATTCCTAACTTGCTCCTCAAACGTGTCACAAAAAATCAGTGTCATCTGTAAATAACAAGTGGGACACCTGCAGCTGACCCACTGTAAATCCCATAAGGAGATTCTCCCGCCTCGCTTTCTCGAGCATCTTACTGAGGGCCTCCATTACAATAATAAACAGTAATAGAGACAATGGAACCCCTTGCCTCAACTCTCTGCTACTCCGAAAGTAACCATCGGGGGTACCGTTGACTAACACTGAAAATGAACCAGTAGGGATACAGAACTGAATCAACTTACACCACTTATCCCTAAATCCACATCTTCTAAGCATATACAGAAGGAACCTATAGTTCACATGATCATAAGGCTTCTGAATATCGAGCTTGCATAGCATCCTTGGGACCCCTAGGCACAGTCTTGAGTCAATGCATTCATTCGCTATAAGTACAGAATCCAAAATCTGATGACCTTTCACGAAAGCATTCTAAAACTTAGACACCACTTTCCCTAGCACCGCCTTGAGTCTATTTGCCAAAACTTTTACAATAATCTTGTACACCCCACTGACCAAGCTAATAGGGCGAAAATCCTTAATATCAGTTGCTCTCGATTTCTTAGGGATCGGCACAATAAATTTTGCATTAGAACTTCTCAAAAACTTGTCACGCTAAAAAAAGTAAGTGAAAACATCAATAATATCCTGTTGCACCACCTCCCAACACGCCTTATAAAATGAGAAAGAGAACCCGTCCAGTCCTGGAGCCTTGTCATGGGTCCCAATATCCTGTGGATCCTCATAAGTAACTCCATCTACCTCCAGCACTGTGATAAAATTATTCCGCTTGTTAGAATTGGCAACCCTATGGAAAAACTTAGTACATTTGTCTCCCTTTTTCAATCACGTGACCCTAGATTTCTGACTCCAAGCAATCCCCTCCATTTCCACCAAACTCACTAGCCCTGCCCTTAATACTCCACGTCTCTCCTTCTCCTCCCCATCCAACCCTCGCCTCTCCTCTAGCTTATCCAGCTCTTCTATGTCTGAAAGGCACCGAACTTTACGAAAGTTCACATTGCCCACCACCTCCTCATTCCACCTCTTTAAATACCTTTTTAACGCCCTCAACTTATGATCTAACACATAACCGGGAGACCCCTGAAAATCATAAGAAGCCCACCAATTCCGTACTCGCTCCCTAAAACTTTCTACTTTTAACCACATCTTCTCAAACCTAAAAGGTCTTAATCCACTACCCCTATTATTCCCAGATAACAAAATAGAAAAATGATTAGAGTACACCCTCCCCAATCTCCTATGAGTAGCATCTGAGTACTTAGCCTCCCACTCTCTACTAACCAGGAATCGATCTATACAAGATAGAACATGTTGGTCCCGATTAGATGACCAAGTAAAGTCTCCCCCAATCATAGGCATATCCACCAACATATTCTCCCTAATAAAATCCGAAAAATCCTCTATAGCCCCAGTTAGTCTCCCACCACTCGACCTTTCAGTAGGAAAATGAACCATGTTAAAATTACCCCCAATGCAAGTTGAAAGATTCCACCAAGCCATCATACCAGTCAACTCATCCCATAAGCCCCCTCTACTCTCATCTAAATTAGGACCATAAACTCCTATAAACATCCACTGGAATCCATCCCCAATATTCCTAAATGAGAGCGAAAGCGAGTATGACCCTACACTAACCTCCTCCATATCATAAACTCTAGTGTCTCACACGATAAACATGCTTCCTGATGCCCCCGATGACCCCAAAAACTGATATCCTACATGTTGTCTCCCCCCATAAGCTACTAACCACAGCTCTCGAGACAAACTCCAACTTAGTTTCTTGCAAATAGACAAGTTCCGCCCTCCATCCTCTTAACACCTTTCGAATACCTAACATTTTCCCAGCCTCATTAAGCCCCCTCACATTCCAACTAATAAGTTTTGGAGTCATTTGAATGCTCTGTCATCTCTCCCCAACAATACTTTCCTAGCCTCGCCACCCTTAGCATCGTAATTTACTGACCATTCAATCGCCCTTCCTTCTAGCTTTGCCTCCTTGTGTACTCATCTCCTGCCCCCTACTAGCCTCCAACTCCTCAAATAATTGTATGAGTTTACTTTCATATCCATCACAGGACACTCCAACCAACTTACTAAAATCCTGCATTTTTTTAAGGACCCAATTTAAAGGTTAGGGTCCAGTTTCAATTCCCCTTCGTTGTTTCCTCTACATGACAATGCCCCAAAGGTTCATACGAAAATCCCTCAGTTTCCTCCGCACGGACAACCTCCTCGTCGATCCCCCCTCCTAGCCGCCATTAACCCACAACACTAAAGCTTTCTCAGTCCCTAATTCTATTTCATTTAGGGACTTAAAGTGTCTTCTGTTATATGTGTTCCCAACCATAACTACCGCCCATACCTCATTGTGCTCTTTCAGGACTGTCACCTTCCGATTTGTTGCGGACCCCGAAGCTTTCTCATCCGTATCCAACTGCACCACCTCGATCCCGTCGTTATGTCCGGAATGTACTGCTTCAAACCATGCCTGATATGTGCAATTAGTCTTAGTCACCCCCTGCTTGTCTTTAATATGAGCCACATTCGGTGATACCTCCTTAGTAACCAAGCTCGCTATTTGAGTGTCGTTAGCTAGGGGCTCATCCACACCAACCCCACACTTATGACAATAGAATATCCTGGGACTCCCCGCAGACCCACATCCTACTAGCCTGATTAAGTAATCCAAACTCGTCTTTCAACGCCTAGATGCGGGCCCCTATTTCAACACTGTTCAATATGCCACCATGTGAACCTTCTGCATGTCTCCCCGTAAGCTTAGGCATCGAAAGATGATCATCATATTCCCTCACCTTATACATCATGTCATTACGCATTAGCCCCCGTTGATCAACATTACGCAATGTCTGTAAGTTAGCCGTCGCTTCGGCATAAGTCATCCCTTATCTATTTCTTTCATCCATCGTTCGGCGTCTAGCCTTATCTCTCGCAACAAATGAATCGACAACCACCTTAAACACCCGCGTAAGTGTTGCCCATCCCTCTCCATCCACACTTTCCAGAACCATCACAACTCCCGTCCGACGCTTCTCTCCATACTGAGCTATCGTCAAGTACTTGCCACGGCTATTCGCACAACGTCGTGCCAAAAAAGCCCATGGTGACTCAGTGAACTTGGATACAAATTCCTCCGACTTACTAGTCGTTTTCAACTTATCCACCATATTTACCATCCATAGTGCACCATACCTCCCCATATAGATAGCAGTTGACATCCTCGAACCCCACTCTATAATCCTAACAGTACCTGATTCGTTGACAGACACCTCAAACTCCTTCGTCTCAACTCTGAATCGCTGATTAAACAGCATACCATATGCATCCACTCGCTTGTTCATTCGATTATGAAGAAACGGAAAATTTGATGACAAAATAGGAATGCTGATGAGACTGGGAATGTTCTGCTGAAATTCCTGCTTCTCCGGCGACGGTGTGTGGGCCACTCGCGCCAGCAGGTCCAGTGCCGGAGCGGCGAGTGGTCCCTCCGGCGTCGGAAATGTCTGCACAGGGCGCTGATCAGGCGCGCCTGCCAGACCGATGACCGGAAAGTGGTGAATCTAGGTTTCTGTCCCTGAATGCGTGACAGTCTGTCCTTCAGTAGGGTTTAGGTAACTATGTGACGTGAGGCCGGTAGGGTTAGGTTTTCCTGCCGTCTCGTCGACCAAAGGGGAAGGTTGTTGGGTGTTGGGTGGCTGGGTAAGTGGTGGTGGGGTGTTTTTGGATTTTGGGAGAAAGGGCTCCATACTGAGATATTAAAAATAAAAAAGATCAGAAAATATAATACTAAATAATCAGCTAGTAGAATCCAAAGCTCCCTAATGAAAAGTGGTCCACAAAGTAATATTTAAACTATGCAACCCAAATGAAAATGAAACAAGATCAAGACCTGGCTCAAGTGGTAAGAATGAAGCCTTATCAGGTAAGTAAACTAGGTTTGAGTCTCATTTGGGGATGGTAAAATTAAAAAAAAATGACAATGAAACTAAACTTAGCATCTTTTAAGCCCTAATTTACCATGAATTTCCACTTAATTAATTTCCCTCACTTTCTCGCACGTGCTAAACTCACATATAAATTAATTTTCCAAATAAGTTAGATCAAGAAAATAATCATTTGTCATATATCCTCTTATTTTAATTTGCAAACCAATCATGAGAACCCAAAGTCCTCAATATAATTTATTGGCTTTCCAAAATGAAAATCAGAATACATCCAATGCCCTTAATTATGTAAAAAAAGCATATATAGCAAAAGCTGCAAAACGTAACATTGTATGCATATATATCAATGTAAATTGCCAAGAATGTACCTAGCCAAGTACACACAGAACCACCACCGAAGCCAATGGTGAAACCTCTCATAGCCTGAGCCTTGCATGCCAAGAGTGTATTTGCTTCTTGACTTGTCAATTTCTCCTACTCATTTTCAACAATTTTTGAAAATTGGAAGCACTAATGAGAAACCAACTAAAAAACCATTCAAAACATTTATTATTCTATTGTGCTATATATACATCACAACTTACAAATTGGTGTACATACACATGATGTAGTGAGATATGATTGGATAAAAATTTCTTTAACCAAATAAAAAAAAAAAAACTTTCGTCGCTCTTTTTTGACACCTCAACTACCCGTAAAACTTTCTATAACTACTTATGTATAAGTAGAAGTAGAATTATTCTTTAGTATCAGTCTATATGGTAAATGTAGCTCCAATTAACAATGTAATTTATATTTTTTCCGCTATGCCTAAGCGGAAAAAATCAACTTTTGCGTAATTTACTTGTCAATTTTCCCTACCTATTTATAATATTATTTTCAAAAATTAACAATTATAAAGGAAATAAAAGCTAAAATAACAAAAACCATTGAAAGATGCAATTATCAGCCAAACAGAAAAATGCAGCTTTAATTATCAAAAAGTACACATTTTCAGCAATTTTTAAGCGGAAATATAAGCTTATTTTGTATAAATAAATGCTCGATTAAACGAGAGAACAGAAAATACCTGTCTGGATCGGAGAATTTTTTCAAGATCATAGAGAGCTTCGCCCATTTTCCAACTCGAGATCGATTTTCGGATATCGCCCAACTGTGGATGTGGGTTTAAAAGATATTAATAATTTCTCATTGGAATTGGAACTGGGTCCTATTCAATTCAAAATATAGCAAGTGCGTCTTGAATTTACATTTTTCGGACAGACATAGTCCTTGATCTTTCAATTTTGAAACAACCTATCCCAAAATTGTCTTTATATGAAACATTGCAAAATTGCTTCGAAATAAAAGTTTAGTGCTTGTTTTGTCTAGTTTATAGAAGCACTGAGTTCAATGAAATGCATAGATAATAAGTGTGTAATAAGTTATACATCATGCTGACAAAATGTACGTTTAATCAACTTAAATTTTGTCCGACATATTCTTACACTTCATCTTCTTCGAGAAAGACAACATTTCATACTCTGGTTATGCGGAAAGGACCTTCTAAACAACTTTCACAGACATGAAATTATGTTACCATCATCAATGTCGAACTTGAGATTTTTGGGCCTTGGAACAAACTTCATAAATTGGGCCCCAATACAATATGCATTCAATTTTTATTTTTATTTTTTTGTGTATCCATGAGAGTTTTATCACACTAATGTTGACTTAAACTCAATAATAAAATAACTGTAGGAAATATTACACCTATAATGTGCATATTATATTAATCAAGAACATACCGTGAAATCGAGATATCATTCGATTTACCGAAATCTGATTTGAGAAGACAAAATAGTGATTACCGACTTCCAATATATGAATATGGATTCATCGCTTTCCAATCTTTAACGTGTGTCACTCTTTAATTCAAACCTTACATGAAATCAAAAGAATATTAGTTACTTTCCGAAATCAAAATACTAAATTAGAATGAAATCGAAAAAGAAAGATGAGATGCAAGTGATGTGATCGGCCGAGGCAAGTGTTTGACACTTTGTCCTTAAAATGAATTTGCCCCGCATCAGTGCTAACGGTTTCTTGACAATCATCTCTTGAGATACAACGGTCACGTCAAGCCATTGGAGCACTTAGCTGTGGCAAAAAAGCTCGGAGGCTTGGACTCGGCTCGGCTCGGAAAAGCCTGAGCCGGGCCCGGCTCGGGCTTGATGGAACCGAGCCCAGGCTTGGGCCGAGCCCCACTTTGGAGAGTCGGCTCGAGCCCGGCCCAACTCGACCCGTTGCCCGGGGGAGCCAATATTAAAAACAAAAAAAAATTAATTTGAAGGCAGAGGCGCCTGTCAGTACTGCGCGCAAAGGCGATTGTCTTGCTGCAGACAGTAGCACGGGCCTTGCGCCTCTGACATTGCAGTACAGTGTCTGACGGTTTACTGCCTTGTTACTATGACGACTAAGAAAAGAAAAAAATAAAGCCTCATTTTTTTGGCCGGGCCCGGGCCGACTCGGCTCGGCTCGGGCAGAAAAAAGCTTGGTCCAAAAAAGCTCGGGCCGAGCCCGAGCTTTTTTTTTCCCGGCTCGGCTCGGCTCGTTGACACCGTTAGGAGCACTCCAAATGACTCAGACCAATGAACTCGAACGGAGTTCCCTCTCTACCATAACTATGATTTTGATGCAAGAAATAATCATTTCTACAAAGTGTTTTATGCAAACTAAACTGTAAACATGGAATGATATGGAACTATCAATTGAATTGTATGCTGTTTTTCATAAAATCCAAACACACGATGATCTATATATATAGTAGTTGGAAACCACACCAAGAAACACATCTCTTGAAATTAAGAATCAAAATTATTAGAAATTACTCACACCAAAAGTTATGATCTCCAAAAGTCATGATCTTCCATATGAAAAGACTCATCTTTTCATCTACTTATTCTCTAGAATATTCCACAATATTCTATACAATTTCCAACAATTTCAAGCATTTAAACATTTTACGTTTGGTTAAATTTCTCATTCACCAAACAAAAAATTTCACTTAAACAATCACTTAAATTGGTCACAACCAATTTTGAATTTTCCAACAATCCTCCACATGAATGAAAATTAATGCAAATGACTATGCAGACACTAGTAGAGAGAGGACGGAAAACACTGCATCAGAGAATGTAGCTTTTGGCTTTGAACCTCCCTTAGTGAAATACTATCGAACTTACTACCTAATTGATGAACGTGATGTCTTGAACCATTCAACTGTTGGTGTAAGCCAAGACAACAGTACTCACACAATGTCTTTCCTAAACCGTTCATGGTTCTCATTATTGTATCCATTTTGGCCCTGGACCACTCTTGGTTTCATAAGTGTTTAGAGAATTTTAGCCTCGAACAATTCTCATTGAAGCGGCCCCACTTCACACTTACATAGGTGATCTCCTATTAAGAGTATTCTCTCTTACTCTACTTGACTTAATCAAGATATAGGAATTATTAAAAGTATAGCTTAACCTCACACTTTGCAGCAAGCACTGCAATTATCATAGGAATGAGTTGGGAAGTATTTCCCTAAGTGCTTTATTCAATCTTCATAACTTAGTTATCCTTTTGAATCAAGATCTTGGAATCTCCAGTCAACAAAGTAGGGTTACCATTACAAAGACTCTTACGTAGTAGGCTTTAATTTCATTCCCCTCGATATGCAGTATTCTTGCTCTCTCAATAAATCACTTAAAGGTACCACGAGTTTACACCATTGAGGTCGACTGTTTAACGTTATTATGTCTACGACTTATATGTCTAGACTTACCATTGCACATGACTTAATATCTCATAAAATATAGCTAGCCAACGATCGATTGATTTAATAGATACAACATGTCACCACCAAGAAATCCTCTCATGAAGCTATATGCTTCTAACTAACTTTATCTAAAACTTCATAAATTCCAAACAACAATGTTAGAGGATTTCTATCTCGCACTACACTAGTCAATCACTTTTCACTAGTAGATTTCAGAAACATGGGTATTCAATACCATTATTGAAATATTACAATATTGCAATGCATTTCAATTTTATGAATATTCTTCAAATATTTCAATTGATCTTGCATATCCAAACGAACGCCGTAATCGTCTTTTATCCCATTTCATCCATTTTAGACTTAGTGTATATCATTCTTATAATTAATATAAGGGTTTTCTACATTTTCACCTTCATAGATATATTTATATGATTATAAGGTATAGAAAATTGTAATTTTTAAATATAAGTTATCCCCACAATTCCTCAATTAGGAATGCACGTGCAACTAATAATGTTGTATCCACAAATCTTGAACTTTTCATATAAGTTCGCAAGCATTGATGTTAACCCCCACATTTTTGGGTTATACTTGAACTTAGAGTTCATCAATTCTTTCATAGTTCAACTCATTTATCGAATAGATAATGTCCACATCGAATGCTTCGTGAAAGTTTAAGTACTTTCAAAATAGTGGTCGTCAACCCACAATTTATAAATTATACTTCAATCCAACTTTCTTTTAATTTGATCATTCAAATTAAAATAAGGTCATCACATAGACCAACAATGCTCTCAAACATATACCAATTTAATTGGTTCCACGATTGAAATCGAATTCAACAATGAAGAAAACTAAATATCTTGATTCACAAGAATTGCAACTTCTCCCAACATATGCAATATATCACATTTGTGACATTTCACAAGATAGCATTATTTCATGTTAAATAATACTTATTCACCATGTTCAAATTTAATGAACGAATCATATATCAGTTCGATAGTTGTGTTCTCAAAAGACACAACCCAACGAGAGGACACGCCTCTTCGAATAAATCTCTATGAAGAGATACACCAATTGGAAATTAATCATACCAAGGTCATGATTTTTTATATGAAAAGACATATCTTTCCATCTAAATCAATTCTAGAATATTTCATAATATTCTACCAATTTCAAGTAATTAAGTGGCTTAAATCTCATTATCAAATAATGATTTCCACTTAATACAATTACAACAAATCACATTTTGTCATATTCTTATGCACATATAGTTTTGTGTAAATCATCTCATTTAATTTCATAGATTTAATTGAGGCTATCACCATTAAAAATTTAGCATAATTTCAACAAGATATAAAATTTCAACCAACTAATTTTACCATATTCCGATCAAAAGAATAGTTATGAAAGTTCATATACTTTCTTCACATAAATCTAACACTTTAGATTTATCTCATACCTATATGCTTAGCAATTCATGTTATAGAAAATAACTTGAATAAACACAATTTTCCACACTAGAAATTGATCGCTAGTATGTTTCCATCATGATAATTCAATCAGAAATTCTTACAAGAATTTTACTGCACAAAATTTGATTTCACACCAAGCAACATGCACTTGTAGCCATACATATATGACTACTCAACCATAGAACCATTAATAATGAACTTCTCAAAAGTCATGCACATACTTTATTCAAATGAACCGACAAGGAAACTTGTCCTATAACCATTCATAAAATCATTATAATAACAGGGTCATTGTATTTCCATCTTTATATAAATAGACTTAATGGTTAGGGTAATAAAGGAAGAACCCCTTTATGTATATAATGGACAGGAAAATCTCACGCAATTGACATTTTCTTATCTTTCATTATTCCATTGAAAAGGACATAATGATTACATCAATATATGCATTTAATTATATTCCACCAGCAATCACTATTTGCCATTACAAATTCTTCATTCCAATTGCTGAATAGACGTGAAATTAACTGCCTCAATGCACAATTATTTTATGTTATGGAAACATGCAAGTAAAACAAATTTAAAAGGCTATGTTCCATCATTTTACATTGCCAACCACGTAGCCTTTTAATACTTACATAAAGCAACCAAAATCTCTGATTAATTTCACTTATAACACACACATCAAATTTCATCTTAAAATTGTAGGAGATATTACACCGATAATGTGCATATTATATTAATCAAGAACATACCGTGAAATCGAAATATCATTCGATTTATCAAAATCTGATTTGAGAAGACAAAATAGTGATTACCGACTTCCAATATGTGAATATGGATTCATCACTTTCCAATTTTGAACGCGTGTCATTCTTTAATTCAAACTTTGCATGAAATCAAAAGAATATTAGTTACTTTCAGAAATCAAAATACTAAATTAGAATGAAATCGAAAAAGAAAGATGAGATGCAAGTGATGCGATCGGCCGAGGCAAGTGTTTGACACTTTATCCTTAAAATGAATTTGCCCCACATCGGTGCTAACGGTTTCTTGACAATCATCTCCCAAGATACAACGGTCGCATCAAGCCATAAGAGCACTCCAAATGATTTAGACCAATAAAGTCAAACGGAGTTCCCTCTCTACCATAACCATGATTTTGATGCAAGAAATAATCACTTCTACAAAGTTTTATGCAAACTAAATTGTAAACATGGAATGATATGGAACTATCAATTGAATTGTATGTTGTTTTTCATAAAATCCAAACACATGGGGATATATATATATAGTAGTTGGAAACCACACCAAGAGACACATCTCTTGAAATTAAGAATAATTATTATTGGAAGTTACTTACACCAAAAGTCATGATCTCCAAAAGTCATGATCTTCCATATGAAAAGACTCATCTTTTCATCTACTCATTCTCTAGAATATTCCACAATATTCTATACAATTTCCAACAATTTCAAGCATTTAAGCATTTTAAGTTTGGTTTAATTTCTCATTCATCAAGCAAAAAATTCCACTTAAACAATCACTTAAATTGGTCACAATCAATTTCGAATTTTCCAACAATAACAAACAAAATGTACTATTCAAAATATTTATACTATAATCAAATAATAAGATCAAAATGTTTCAAACGATCACTTACTACTCATCTTGTGGTTTTAGAGACAAAAATATTAATTAAATTTGAATAATTTAGTTGTTCAATCATATTGTTCTCAATTGATAATATAGTCAATGGATTCAATCTTTCATGTGATTCACATAATTTTGATCAACTTCAATTTGAAGAAACTTTTTTCTGCAAATTCAACTGTAATAGGTATGATTGGTAAAAAGTTTTAAGCATTATTATGCATTTGAAACAACCATCCAACATCTTCAATTATAGTAGCACAATAATTGTTCTATGTAAGGTCCTGAAACTTGTTCTGCTTGTTTTGGTTGGTTTAACCTATTAAAGAAACGAGCCTTGGATACTCAGCCCACGTAAAGAAAGAAAAATTTTAATACATAGATTAGTTAAAAGTCCAAAGATCTAAGTCACTCAGGCTTAAATTAATTTTAATTCAATAAATTAACAAATAACTAGATTTTAACACAATGATCATTTTAATGGTTGCCAAATATTACAATCTAGATTCGAGTTACCATATTGATGTTTCTAAAAAAAAATTATAAGAATTATTTTTGAAGTTAAAACTTTTCAAATTCTCACTTTAAAGTAGGGGTGGACGTGGTTCCATTTAGTTTTGATTTCAAGAGAATCGAACCAAACCATAAACCAATGATTTTTTTTATAATGGAACCAAATAGTTTTTTTTCTAAGATGCGGAACCGAACCGAACCATTTGGTTTTGGTTCGGTTTGGTCTGATTCTAGTGCTATTACTTAAATTTTCAGACTTGCATCATATCCATAAGTTACTAATATATACTTAAATAAAAAATATAAGCATCAAACATTTAGCAAGTTCAAATTAAATTATCAATAATCAAGATCATAAAAGTCCAAACTAACAAACAAAATATAAACGAATGAGTCATTGCGAGAAGTTAATAATATCAAGTTCCATTTTCATCATATGTCCAATCAATTCCTTTACATGAAGCCGTTAGACCTACATGAGAAAAATGTAAAATGAAACTAAAATATAAAGTTAAAACTTGAAACTAATTGGCAGGGATGGTGAAAAAATGACCAAGACAAGCAACTTAGCCCTTACTATTAGATAACCATTAACCGTTTAATACTCCATTACTTATGTTGTAGCTTTGAGAAACTCTACAAACATAATTCAAAATACACAATTAAAACAAACAAAAATAATATTTGCAATTAATAAGATGTAACGTAATAATATTTTATAAAATAAATTTTACCATATTCAATTTCTTCATAGAACTCCATCTCATCAATGCAAATTCTGTCTTGAGTTACTCTCAAAAGCCTAGATTCTTCTCGCAACCAATTTTGGGTAAAATTAAAGCCTCAGCTGTTGTAGGAGTTAAAGAACTCCTAAATCAATCAAGAATGCACCCTCCAATACTAAATGCTGACTCAAAAGCAACTGTAGATACAGAAATGGCAAGCACATCTCTTGCAATATTTGACAAAATTTCAAATCTTGGGGTATTTATCTTCCACCAATTCAAAATATCAAAATTTGCATCATCTGCATCTTCATTTGGTTCCATCAAATATCATTGAATCTCATCTTTTTCAAACAAACTACCTTTGCTAGTTTTTAATTTTTTGTACCCAAAATAAAAATTATCAAAGTCATTTCAATCATCATCAGAACCATCATTAGTACCACCACTACCACTAGCTCCATCAGTCTCGCTTTCCCATCCCTTGTACTGATTATACAAAGTATACAATAACTTATTGAATTCATTTTTTGTGGCTTCAACCCTACCAGAGTCATACATAATGCCAATATAATGTGCAACAAACTCTAATTTATATCGTGGATCAAGCACAACTACTACAATCAAAATCTTATTCATCTTATCAACATTTCCCCAATACTTGTCAAACTTACCCTTCATGTTGCTATCCATATTACCCACCACACTATCCTGTTTGTCACTCATTCTCTTCAAAATCTGCTCAATTTTACAAAATTCATTGAAAAAAATATTAGAGGTAACATTCAATAAAGCACTAAATTTCAAAGTAACATCATAAAATATTCTTAAAAATTTGACAAATTTTCTAGCTCTATCCCAATAATAAGTTGTTGGCTACCCTTCTCTTTCTTTTCCACCTTCATGCTCATCAAAATATTTGTAGTAAAGTCCATCTGTTGACATACAAAAAGTGTAGTCGAAATTGAATAGTCCAAGGGACGAATCCCAATTAGGAAACCTAGGATGAAGGCCCAAATAAAATCATTAATGAATGCAGTGAAGGCCCAGGAACAAGGCACCATCATCGCCCAAGCTTGCAAGACACCTAGGATCCGAGCGAATGGAGTGCCTTAAGATCGTCCAGAGTGAATGAGCTCGTTCTCACCCAAATCTTCGAATCGCCCAGGATCTTAGCAAACACAAAGCATTATGGTTATCTAGAACAGTAGTTATTGAGCAACCTTATCACACCACACGATCTAAGAATCACGGTTGTAGGCAGTTAAACGACAAGAGAAATGGCAACAGTTAGAGACGACAGTTCCACGATAAATCGGCCATCATGAAGAAAATGAGTAGTTATAGAGCATCAAACAGTGTCTTCACAAAGAAATCATCAAGGGAATATAAAAGGAAATGAAGACATAGAGAAAAAAGACCCCAAATCAAACACTCTCAACAGAGAATATGTAATTTCAATTTCTTAGTTTAACTTTAAAACATTTATTTAGTACTCATGTGCTTGCGCCCCTTAGAGGCATTCTGTTTATTTCCAATAAAACACCCATTTTTGGGACTTTATCTCAAGAGGTCTGTTTCTTACACAATCGTCTGAACCTTTTTTAATTGTTAGCGACAACCTACGTGAAACAATTTGGCACGCCCAGTGGAACATTGGTGTTTGGTGTTTGAGGATACAAAAAGTGAAATAATATGTCTCATTAGTCAGATAAGGAACCAGCAAGTCAGGAGTAGTCCAGTCTGTGATCGAGCGATATGAGGAGCAGTAGAGCTCTCCACGAACAGAAGGACAGAGTCAAAGCAATCACAGTCATTACGAACCAATGACGAAGTTGAGTCCTCGAACCATATGTGCGTTGTTTGGGGAACTCACACAGGATGTCGTTGAACAGGTAAATCTACGAAATGTTCATAATATGGAAAGATTTACCCAAAATTGGAATGCACATTATGAAAACATGGTCAAACAACTGAATACATTAAACGAAATAATGAACAAGTTAGTAGGCCAAATATGTCAACCGTTGTGCCTATCGCAAACCACTTTCAAATTAGGACGATTGTAGGACATAATCCTCATGTCCTAAGTCTAAATCAAGGGATAGAACCACCTTTTGGTCCGTCTACTTTGAACCGGGGGACGATGCAGTGCTAAACTTGAATAGTGGTAATGGTACGTCAAACCTGGGGGGTAATGTAAATATAAGAGACAATGTCCTAAATAATGGACAGAATACCCTACGTGTTAATGATGGAATAAATACTCAGGCTAATGGTAACAATGGCCCAAATAATGGCAACTTTGTCGCCAACCAAGGACCAAATGTTAGGTCTCAGGCAACTCAACCGGTCAACCAACCTGTAGGAATTCCATATGACCCCAACGTCATGTTGAGGAATCAAATTATGGAAATAGTGCAGGATCAAATGGCTTTTGGGGTACGCCCTGTCATTAGGCCGACTTACACAAAGCCATATCCTGATTGGGTGAACCAAGCATATCCATGGCCTAGACGGTACAAAGCGCCATAATTCTCATTATTCACTGGTTTAGGAGAAGTGTATACTCTAGAACATATAGGGCGATTCACACTACAAAGTGGTGAAGTGACTAACTATCATAAAATGAGGTTGTTCCCTAGTTCATTAACAGGAGTAGCTTTCTCCTGGTTCATTAATTTGCTTGCGAACTCTGTTTAAACATGACAACAACTGGAACAATTGTTCCATGCTTAGTTTTATAAGACTGAGTTTGAAGTTACCTTAGCCGATTTGGCGAATCTACGTCAAATGTCAAACGAATGGGCAGAAAGTTTCCTTCAAAGGTTCAAGACAGCAAGAAGTAAATGTTTTGTGCCTTTGCCCGAAAAAGAGTTTGTCAAAATTGTTCAAAGTTGTCTAAACTTTGATTTGAAAAAGAAATTCCAAGACAGGAAATTTCTTGATCTTTTCCAACTGAGTACAAACGTGATTGGATATGAACGATTGATAAGAGAAGAAGAGCAAATGAAAAATTCTAGCAAGGAGACTTATTATAGAGACCCAAATTTTGATGTTCATACCATTAATGATGAGTATTACGATCAAACTGAAATATGTTTGGCCGAATTAGTCAAAAGAGATGCGTATGTTTGTCCTGTAATAGCCAAACCTAGAGCGTCGGGCAAAGACGAGCCTATAAAAGACAAAAACAAAAAGGCTAGGACGTTCTCGTTTGATGTGACCAAAGCTGACCTTACATTTGACAAACTGTATAAGGATAAACAGATAAAATTGAGCGATAAACATAAATTGCCAAACCCTGAACAAATTAAGGGTAAAAAATATTGTAGGTGGCATAATGTATGGTCACATTTGACTAACAATTGTTTGGTCTTTTGTCATGTGTTACAAGATGCTATCGAATCAGGGTGAATTAGTTTCAAAGATAAGAAGAAGATGGTAGTGGATGAAAACACTTTCTTACGGCCACTTGGGATGAACATGGTAACGGTTGGTTTCAAAAACAAGTTGCCAAGATTCAAATTGGTTATCGATGATGGGGAAGAAGACCCTGGGCCAAATCCTAGCATTTTTGAATGTATCAAAGGGAAGGAGCATAGAAAGGATGAAGACGTTTTATGTGCAAGATGTAAATGAGAAGTTAGTGCAAAAACAGAGAAACCAGGAATAGGGCAACATCACCATCACCCTGATTTTGTCCCAAACGCTCAATCTATTAGGAGAGGACTAGGAGATGAGGTGTAAGCTTGACTTCGATCTTCCGGTTTGTTTTAGAAAAAAGTCATTCTTTTGAAGTAGATTCAGGGAGAGGTACATCATTCTATAGAGGACCGCCTTTTGAGAGGTAGTTCACGTCAATGAATAATATGAGGACATTTAGGCCTCAACCTCGCCAACCAAACGTATGACATTCATTCCAGTATAATGCAGGAAGGGTACCCTTCAATGAGATGACTAGAACCCAACAAAGCTGTTTTCAACAGAATTATGGACGAATGATTAAACAACAATAAGGACTGCCACGTTCTGAAGCGCCTAAACTACTCGAGGTGGCCAATCAAAATGTTCTCGAGGATAGTGAAGATACTGGTACAGGTGAATCAATGGAAGAACTATCAGAAAGTTCTTCTGGGAGATCAAAGTTTGAGTGAGGCAAAAGGGATTAAGAAGATCCAGATTAGCCCCTTACTATTCAGTTCGGTACATTACCTCCTGTCATGACTAATAACTATTTACTAGCTAATGAGTTCAAAAACAAAGAGAAAGAAGAGGAAAAAATGATGGATAATGAAGAGGAAGCATGTGTGCTGGAGTGTGAAGAAGGACAAACATTCAAAGGGGCATACAATGAGGAAGAGGATGATGGTATGACGGACATTGAAGAAGAGATCGATCTGGAAGCAGAGAGAAGAAAGAGATGAGTATCATGCAATACCCCTGTTGAAGCAACTACATCGAGAAGGTGTTCGTGAAGTAGACTTGTTGGGAGAACCATCTGGGCGTTCTTTCGATTATTATGTGTTGTATAGGATACCTAAGAGAAAAAGGAGAGTACCTCGCTCTGAAAAGTATGGGTCAACTCCAAGAATATTGCGTCATCCTACAGATTGGATAACTGGAGAAGAAACTTTGGAGAGTAGTAAGGAGAGAACTCGAGAAGAAGAAGCTCAGTGTAACATATTACATGTTGAATTATCACGGAAAAATGATTCAACGGAAAACAAACAGGAAGTGGAAATAGATGCTGCTGAGAAGTTTATATTTAAAAGGTCATCTATAAAATTGACTAAGCACTTGAGGCCATTGTATGTGAAGGTCTTGGTCCACGGTATACCTGTGGCCAAAGTACTCATTGATAACGGAGCAACTATAAACACCATCCCATCTAGAATGATGAGGAGGTTTGTAAAAACAGAAAGTGATATGATTCCAATAGAAGTCATCCTCACAAGTTTCAATGGAGGAGCAACTTCATCTAAAGAGGTTATGCCACTGGACATAACTGTAGGGACAACTACTAGGACCACAGTTTTCCTTGTAATAGATGGTCCTACTAGTTATAATGTGCTACTAGGAAGGGATTAGATCCATGGGAGTCGCTGCATACCTTCATCACTCTACAAGTGCCTAGTCTTCTGGAATGACAAGGACGAAGCAGAAGTGGTATAGGCAGATCATAGACCTTTTGTGGCAGAAGCAAACTCGGTGGAAATGTTCATGTACGAAGGAAATTATGGATCTGCCAGGGTAGTCCAAGATGGAGAAGAAACTCAAATTGTTGCACAGAGCAAAAAGTCATTTTCAATGGATGCACTCACTAAAATGTTCAGTCAAATGAGGCCAAACATAGTGGCTCTGGAAGAACCAGTAATTGGCAAAAAGGTAATCAATGATTTTTAAATGAGTTGTAAACAACAAGGGTAAATGGCCAATGTTCAGGCCTTCAAAGCCAAGTTAATGGCTTTCAATAAAGAATGTAAAGACAAGACAAAAGAAGAAGCTGCATTAAAAGCGTTGGGAAACAAATTTGCAGTGTTCGAGTTGGAACAGAGTATTGGCCGAGAAGTCAACAAGGTGGATTGTTTAGAAGAGGAGGTGCCTATAAGGAACATTGACGATAAAGTAATGAGGATCACCAAGTTTGGATACACTCAAGCACAAGAACCTCTGATTAAAGTGAATATTGGTAATGAGAGGGAAGATCTCCTGACATTTGTCAGCCAGATGCTCGATCGAGAGGTTAGTGATAAATTAATCGCTTTATTAAAAGAGTATAAGGATTTTTTTGCTTGGGAATATGAATATATGCTTTGTTTAGATATAAATTTGGTGGAACATAGATTGCCATTAAGCCAAATTTTAAACCTCACAAGCAGCCTCTTAGGCGTTTTGCTCCTAATATACTTCCTGAAATTAAGAACGAAATAGAGCGATTATTAAAAGCGGGTTTTATTAGAACGGCCGATATATCGAGTGGTTATCCAATATCGTACCAGTACAATGGTAAATTAAAAGTGTCCATAGATTTTAGAAACCTAAATTTAGCCACGCCTAAAGATGAGTATCCAATGCCTATGGTAAATTCTTTAGTAGACTCGACTGCCGGACACGTAATATATTCCTTTATGGATGGGTATTCAGGATATAATCAAATCTATATAGCTGAAGAAGACATACATAAAATTGCCTTTAAATGCCCTGGATCTTTAGGATGTTTTGAATAGGTAGTTATGTATTTCGACCTAAAAAATGTAAGGGCGACTTATCAAAGGGCAATGAACTTGATTTTTCATGATATGATAGACAAGTTTGTTGAGGTGTATATAGACGATATAGTAGTCAAATCCATTAGAGAAGAAGACCATTTTGAACAACTGAGATGTTCATTTGATCGAATGAGGCAATATAAACTAAAATTGAATCCTTTAAAATGTGTACTTGATGTTAATGCAGGAAATTTCTTTGGTTTCCTAGTACACAAAAAGGGGATTGAACTCGATAAAAATAAAGTGAAGGCCATTTTAGAGGTCAAACCACTTAGCAACAAAAAAGAATTGCAAATGTTTTTAGGAAAAGTAAACTTTTTAAGACGCTTTATTTTTAACTGTGCAGGGTGAACAAAAGCTTTCTCCCCTCTTTTAAAGTTGAAAAATCAGGACGAATTCGTCTGAAAAGAAGAGAATCAAAAGGCTTTTGAAAGCCTAAAGACGTATTTATCGAGTCCACCAGTGTTGGTATCACCAATCCAAGGACGACTAATGAAAGTATATATATCGGCTGAACAAGAGTCAATAGCTGGAATGGTCGCACAAGAAGATCAATTTGGTGAAGAAATGACAGTTTACTATTTGAGTAGACGGTTAACAAAATGTGAATGTAATTACTCTGCTATTGAAAAATTATGTCATGCATTATATTTCACATGTACAAAATTAAGGGCTTATTTACGGCCTATAACCGTTTATTTGATTTCTAAAGTAAATTTGGTTATGTATATGTTCTCTCACCCTATTTTACACCAAAGAATGGGCCTTTGAACTTTAGCATTGTCAGAATTCGAAATACAATACATACCCCAAAAGGCAGTAAAAAATAAGGCTTTGGCTAATTTTCTGGCTGATCATCCATGCCTTGACATGCCTGAAGAGATTAAATTAGAAATTGATTCATTCGAATTAAAACCTTGAGTTTTGTACTTCGATGGAACAAAAACCTCTAAAGGTGCAGGGGTATGAGTAGCATTGATAAATCATTTAGGGATTTGTTACAAATTGGCATTTACTTTGGATAGGATGTGTACCAACAATCAAGCCGAATACGAAGCCTTAATTGTGGGTTTAGAATTGATGGTAGATATGGAAATAAAGAATGTGATTATTAGGGGCGATTCTCAATTGGTAATTCACCAATTGATTGGTGATTTTAAATGCCAAAGCGATTCTATTGTAAGTCAATATGAAATCGCCTAAGAATTGCTGGAAGAATTCGACCAAGTGGAGCTTCAATGTGTTAGTAGGATATATAATGACATAGCGAATGAGTTGACTCAAATGGCATCAGGGTATTCAAAGGCTTTAAATTGGGAATCCACTTGTGAATATGGAGTAATATTACTCTTAGTCCAAAGGAGGGTGAAAATGATCGAAGTTCATTGCATACAAGATGGAGATACAATAGATTGGAGGGTAGAGATTAAAAAGTTATTCAAAGAGCCTAATAAGGAAAGTAGTAGAAAAATGAAGTTGCGTTTGGTAAATTATACATTAATAGATGAAGAGTTAATTAAGAAACACTCTGACAGTATATTACTAAGATGTGTAAGTTTGCAAGAAGTCAAAATGATCATGGCTGAAGTGTATGAAGGGATATGTGGAGCTCATCAAGCCGGCCAAAGGATGAGATGGTTAATTATTATGAATGGATATTTCTAGCCTAAGATGGGAGAATCATGTGTTCAATATGCAAAAAGTTGTTTAGCGTGCCAAAAGCATGGTCCGATACAAAGAGGGACAGGAAGATAGATGGTACCCATTATCAAACCCTGGCAGTTCAAGGGTGGGCGATAAACTTGATAGGAAAGATTTATCCCCCATCATCAAAGCAACATACATTTGTTATAATTGCAATAGATTTCTTCACTAAATGGGTATAAGTGATACCTTTAAAGGAGATCACCCAGAAGAGTGTCATAAAATTTATTCGTGATCATATTATTTATAGATTTGAGATTCCACAAACTTTGATGGTGGATCATGAAACTTCCTTGAATGGAGATCAAGTGCAGGAATTCTTGAGCGAGTTTGGAGTTAAATTAGTAAACTTCACGCCGTATTACGTTCAATCCAATGGACATGCAGAATCTTCTAACAAAATTTTAAAAAATATCGTAAGAAAATGATAGATGAAAATGCCAAAAATTTGCACGAATGGTTAAACAAGGCCTTATGGGCTTATAGGATGTCGCCTCGATCAAGTACCAAATTTACTCATTTCCAACTTACTCATGGACATGAGGCTGTTTTGCCTATAAAAATCAATGTGCAGTCAATTAGAGTGTGTTTGCAACATATTAAGTAATGGTGAGTATACCGAGTCACTAGTTCAAAACTTATTGGAATTAGACAAATTAAAATTGGACGTCCTAGATAAATTGCAAATTCAAAAACAAAGGATGGCTAAGTTCTATAATAAAAAAGTTATATCCAAGTCTTTTAGCTTGAGCGAATTGGTTTGGAAAATAATACTCCATTTGGATAGAAAGATCCAAAGTATGGCAAGTGGTTGTCCAATTGGGAAGGGCCATATAAAATAAATAGTATATTGCCTAATGGAGGCTATCATTTAGAAGAGACGGTATCAAACACATGAGGTTCATTAATGGCAAATACTTAAAGAAGTATGTTTCTTCTTTATGGGAAAGTGAACAAATAAAAGTATAATCAATATAATTGTGTTGAGCGATTGTAAATAAACAATACAAGAACGAAGTACGTTCAAATAAATTCATTTATTATCGAATACTCATTACAAATTGTGAGATACAAAGTACAAGATGCTCTATAAGCTACAATTGGGAGCAGACCATTTCTTCTATTGATCGCGAAGAAAGAGAGTGAACTGGCCTTGATCGCCTTTCGACTCGTGCTGCTACAATGGCAGGCAGAGAGGCTGAGAAGCACTCTCAATAGGCAAAAACCTGAAAAGCACTCTCAAATCACCTGCCCAATTTCATTGCTGTAATTACAGGCAAGGAGGCTGAGAAGTACTCTCAGGAAGCTAAGTGGCCTGAAAGGCATCCTCAAATCGCCTTCCATCATTGAACTCCTTATAGAGAACATGGAGACGCTAAGAAGACATTTGTTGGCCAAAGAACATTTCCTATATCTCCCATACCAAGGGTGACATCAAGACAGATATCAAAATGGGTAGATCAAATGATCCATTTCTATCGAAGAAAAAAATGTTTGATCAATTGTTGAGATGCCAAATGATGGCAGCAAGTTAGATTTTTGAAGAGAAGAATGGAAATGAAGATGATAAGTGCGGAACACATAAGCATTTATAGAGGCGTGAAGATGAAATGACAGAATATGAACGGCCACATACGTGCATAATAACTGAAATTAAATGGCCCAAAGTTTTGGAAAAAGAGATGTGAATACCAAGGAGGAATGTACATGAATTTTAGCATAAGATAATTAAATGCTTGGGGGTTGACGATTAAGGAAAACGTCAATTAATGCGCAAGTAAATAGAACATTCGCTCATTAATGACGATGGCTGCTGTTACATTCAAAATTAGCAATAGCAGCTAGTGCAAAATTACAAGAGGAAAGTAAAGGCGTTAGATGTCTTAATTACAATTCGCCCCAAGCTGAACACATTTGTTCCCTAAGCCTTACCCAATCCTCGTTCTGTCTAGAAGGGGTGGTAGATACTTCAGTTACAACGTCGTCATCAACCTCCAGCTTCTTGTAACGTTCAACCAAAGACTTGATTTGCTCAATTACTTGGGAATCATTGCGCTTTTTGGCAGTCGTCCTAGCCCTGTAGTCATCCATTTTCACTTGAAGTTCCTTCATCTCTGCAGCCAAGCTTATCATAAAAGAATCTTCAATCATGACTTCGGGGGAGATTTCGTTCAATTTAATCTCGGCTTTATCAATCTCTTTGAGCAAAGATTCTCTTTCAGATGCAGCACGAAGATACTGAGTACTCCTAGCCTTTAGTTCAACATTTTTGGCTAGCAAGGAGAGGATCTTAGAATGGATATCCTTCAACGTCGCCTTAAAGTCAGAGGAAACATTGTTCATTTATTAGCCTATAATAATAATAATAATAATAATAATAATAATAATAATATCATACTACATGTACTTTATCCTTTACACTTTGCCATGTAGCAACACACTATTGAACAATTTAAAAAAATAAATAATTTTCCCCTCAATTATTTTTTAACAACACACAAACTAGATGTACACTTCACTTTTGTAACAATAACTCGCAATAAAAGTTTTCAACATGCATGACTATGTACGCATTTGCAAATGATCCAACATATATCATCATGTGTGCATGTACAATTGATTCAACATACATCACTGTGGTCAAATATCGAGTTTGCTATGAAAAATTCGAATATGTTGGGAAAATATAGAGTTTGCTCTCCACAACTTCAAGATTGAAAGTAAGAATTAAGTGAGAATTTCCACATTTCCAATACTTCACTTCTATTTTTTTGGTGCAAAAGAATGTTAACTCCGGTGACAAAACGTCCTTTTTTTAGAACTTTTTAACAACTATTCTTTTAGAACCAAAAGTCAATTTTTTTTTGTCATATTCGCATAACTATTCTGACCATAAGGATTAATGTTCCATAATAAAAATAATAAAAACACAAATGAAAACACAAATTCGAAGAACATAAGAAATTAAAAACTACAACAAAAAAATCTTAAACATATGAAAAAAAAAGTTCTCATAACTTTGAGCCTTCTCCGAGTCACAACTGAAATAGGCACTCATAATAATGGGTTGGAAGCCTTTAGGTGGCACAGCCTAGGGTGGACGGCAGTGGAAATCAGACTCCAGTAGACTGTTCTTCAGACTTAAATCTTCAGTGAATCACTTCTTGAGAAGCAAAGTAATAGAGACTAGAGAGGATTTTTGGGATTGTGAAGTGCATATTGATTGAATCTACTAGATGGATCTTCTCAACTTATTGGGCTGCATGTCAAGTAGTTTGGGTAGATTGAGTCAAGTCTTCAAAATGGGCTCAAAATGTTAAATGGACTAATAAAAAAAATTGTCCAAGATATATGAACTGTCTTTGATGTTGGGCTTGAGCCTTTGATATCCAGCGATGACTGTTATAAACACAGAAGTTGGATTGTCGACATCTTAGATACCTTAAGGGAAGCAATTCTTGATCGCAAGACTGATATCACCTTTAGATTGCTCTCCGAGAAGACATAATACCAAAATTATTAAAATTAATCAAGTAGTGATTAGTTGAGTTTGTTGACGTATTTAATATGGTTTATTATCTCTGTTGACCCCATTTTTGTAATGGCTACATGGAAAATAGATGTCGGGCCCACTCGCGTCCACGCAAACAAATTCCAATATGTTTTAACCGGAGATTCGGACTGAAAATGATTACGTTTATGAACGTGGGAGATGCTTTAAGACGCGAGACAAAAATATTCAAGTACCAGCAATATGATCAAAGATGATTGCATATACATAAACAATTATAAACAATTCAACCAAAGTAGAAGTAATCTAAACTCAAGCAAATAAATATGGAATAAGTAAGAGAGAAGATTGAGTGTAGTTTCAAGTGTAGAGTTTTGCATTATTTTTCAAATGATATAAGTTGTAAGCTTCTATAGAGTTCTGGCCGACGTGGTAGCCGTTGGATAAGAAATCACGTGGCCTCATCTCCCAGACGAAACTTCACATTACTCAATCTGCTATGTATTTAATACATTGCCAATGGGTCGGCTACTCTATGCTCTAGTCTGACAATCATGACATTCATTATTACAAACGTTACATCAATCATTCTTAAGAATTGCCTACAGATCCTCTAAAAGACAGTAAGGGCTTTAGCCAAAGGAGCTTCGTATTGGAGGTCTTTGATGTGAAGAGTTTTAGGATAGAGAGTTTCGGCTTCTTCTTTGACTTCTTATATAGTGCTTCGGATTCAGAGCTTCAGCCACTTAAATAGTGCTTAGGTTCCAGAGCTTCAGCCACTTAGATAGTGTTTCGGCTCAGGGCTTTATCCACTTGCCTACGCTTCGATTTCAGGGATAATAATAGTCCTCCAAGTTTATGCATGATTATTTATGTCATGCCTACACTTTTTATTTTGAGAAGTAATGCTCTGATATGACATGTCTTGTGCTTGACTTGGTGATTCCACCTACTATTACAATTTCATGGAAAACCTTTAATTTTTGTAGAAACCTTAATTTGAATGTTGAGTTGTTTTGAAGAAATTGAAATGATGCTTTAGTTTGGCTGAAATTTGATGTAGAGATGACACTTTGAAGTGTTGAAGTAAAGATGAAGCGTTTTTTGGGGTCATCTTCGGAGGTTTGAATGTAAACTCCCTTTTTTACGCTCCCTTCAGAAGTGCTCACGTTTCCCTGCATGGTGGATGGTTCATCAATGCAAATGTTTCTCCGATGGTATTCAGTTTCATCCATTGGAGGCTTGTGATGTCCACTTTAGAAAATTTGGAGGTGGTCCTTTTTGGGATCCACCTATTCTCAAAGACGATTATGCTTCCCTGCATAGTGGATGGGTAATCCATGCAGAGGCCTTCCCCGTGGTGTTTGGCTTTATCCATGGGAGGCTTATGATGTCAACCTTAAAGAATTTGGAGGTGATCCCTTTTGGGACCCACCTCTTCTTCGAAGCGCTCATATTTCCCTACATGGTGGATGGTTCATCCATGCAGTTGCTTCTCCCATGATGTTCAGCTTCATCCATGTGAGGCTTATGATGTCAACCGTGGAGAATTTGGAGGTGGTCCTTTTTGGGATCCACATCTTCTTCGAGACACTTATGCTTCCCTACATGGTAGATGGTTCATCTATGCAGAGACTTCTCCCATGGTGTTCAACTTCATCCATGGGAGACTTACAATGTCAACCTTGGAGAATTTGGAGCTGGTTCTTTTTAGGATCCCCCACTTCTTTGAGGCACTCATGCTTTTTTCCATGATGGATGATTCTTCCATGTAGAGATTTCTCCCATGGTATTCAACTTCATCCACGGGAAACTTATGATGTCAACCTTGGAGAATTTGGAGGTGGTCTCTTTTAGGATCCACCTTTTCTTTAAGGCAATTCTGCTTCCCTGCAGGTAGATGGTTCAACCATGCAGAGACGCTTTTGGGATCCATATAATTTTCGAGGCGCTCATGCTTCAATGCATGGTGAATGGTTCACCCATGCAGAGGCTTCTCACATAGTGTACAACTTCATCCATGTAAACCTTACGATGTCAACCGTGGAGAATTTGGAGGTGGTCCTTTTTGGGATCCACATCTTCTTCGAGACACTTATGCTTCCCTACATGGTGGATGGTTCATCTATGCAGAGACTTCTCCCATGGTGTTCAACTTCATCCATGGGAGACTTACAATGTCAACCTTGGAGAATTTGGAGCTGGTTCTTTTTAGGATCCCCCACTTCTTTGAGGCACTCATGCTTTTTTCCATGATGGATGATTCATCCATGTAGAGATTTCTCTCATGGTATTCAACTTCATCCACGGGAAACTTATGATGTCAACCTTGGAGAATTTGGAGGTGGTCTCTTTTAGGATCCACCTTTTCTTTAAGGCAATTCTGCTTCCCTGCAAGTAGATGGTTCAACCATGCAGAGACTTTTCCCATGATGTTCAACTTCATCCATGGGGAGCTTATGATGTTAACCTTGGAGAATTTGGAGTTGGTCTCTTTTGGGATCTACATCTTCTCCGAGGTGCTCACGCTTCCCTACATGGTGAATGGTTCATTCATACAGAGGCTTTTCTCAGGGTGTTCAGCTGCATCCATGAAGGCTTCATCTTTATAGGTAACTGAGGCGAGTTTCCATTGGGGTGCTTCTCACCTCCCCCTTAAGTGGATTACTTCTTTGCATGGGAATTGCTTATTCTTGTCAAATGGTTCTTTCATGGTGGATGGTCCATCCATGGGGGCGACGCATAGGCGAAGATGAGGCCTTACATGCTGAATATGTGGAAGGTCATACTTGTGCATAGGCAAAATATGAAATTGCCTTCAAGTCCTTTAGTAATTTTATGCTTGGGTCCCTCAACTTTTGACTTTGTCCATTTTAATCCTCATATATTGACTTTTATTTCAATCACACCTTGATAAATTGCATTCAAAATCCTTTAACTTTCGAAACATCTATATTTCAATCCAGTTCACATTTTGTACGCTTTTAGTCCTTTTCTATTCTTTTGCGTTGATCTTCTTCAATTTGAAATTTTTTGCTTATCGCTTGATAGATGCACCCTTCTTCTGTGCTACTCTCTTTATGACCTCTCCTTCAAAGGCCCCTACTTTGTAAAAAGGGTCTACCAACAGCCTTTTCATCAAAGATCTCCCTTTTAGATGGTCTTATTCAAGGCCACTTCTTCAGCGACCGTTCCCTTCCATGGTCTCTTCTTTGAAGACCTCCCCCTGAAAGAGGGTCTACTTTTCAAGGCTACTTTTTTAGTGGCATTTCCTTTTTCAGAAGGTCTTCTTATTCATAGTCCTTTAGATGGAGACTTCTCCTTTTCGGGGGGGGGGGGGGTCTACTTATTCAAAACCACTTCTTTAGCAACCTCCCACTTTTTAGGGGTCTTTTTATTTATGGCATTTTCGTTGTAGACCCCCCCTCCCCTTCAAGTGGTCTAATTATTCAAGGTCAATTCTTTAATGACTACCTCCATTTTGGGGGGGGGGGGGGGGGTCTTCTTATTCATGGTCTTTTTGTTGAATACCTTCACCTTTTAGGGGGTCTACTTATTCAAGACCACTTCTTCAGTATCCTCTCCCTTTTTAAAGGGGCCATCTTGTTCATGGACTATCTGGGGGTCTACTTATGTAAGGCCTCTTTGTTGGAGACTTCCCCCTTTCAAGGGGTCACTTATTCAATGTCACTTCTTCAGCGGCCTTCCCCTTTTCACGAGGTCTTCTTATTCATGGCTTCTTTGTTGGAGACCTCCTCCTTTTAATGGATTTACTTATTCAAGACCACTTCTTCAGCGGTCTCCTCCTTTTAGGGTATTTTCTTATTCATGGCTTCTTCGTTGGAGACCTTTCCCTTTCAGGGGGTCTACTTATTCAAGACCACTTCTTCAGTAACCACCCCCTTTTAGGGGGTCTTCTTATTCATGGCCACTTCATTGGAGACCTCTCCCTTTCAGGGGGTCTATTTGTTCAAAAACACTTCTTCAATGGCCTTCTCTTTTCAAGTGGTCTTCTTATTCATGGTCTCTTCGTTGGAGACCTTCCTCTTTTAGGGGTTCTACTTATTCAAGGCCACTTATACAGCGATCTCCCCCTGAGATATTTATGGTCTCTTTATTGGGGACGACCCCTTTTTAAGGGGTCTACTTATTCAATGTCACTTCTTGAGCGACCTCCCCCTTTTAGAGGGTCTTCTTATTCATGGTATCTTCGTTGGAGACCTACCCCTTTAAGGGGGTTTACTTATTTAAGGCTTCTTCTTCAACGGCCTTCCCTTTTTAGGGGATCTTTTTATTCATGATCTCTTCGTTTGAGACCTCCCCTTTCAATAGGCCTACTTATTCATGTCCACTTCTTCAGTGGCCTCCCTCTTTTCAGGGGGTCTTCTTCACCGTTTGAACTCAATTTCCATACAACTCATTGTTTTTTTTTTTAAAAAGGTAGGGGGTCTTATAAATGGATTTCTATCTTAATATATTCAGTTTTTCAAGAAATATCAGCAATCCAAGCATAGATGTCAACTCTAAATCTCTTTCTTAGGGCTTTCACTTGTTCTTTCTTCAAGAATAAATCATTTTTCTAGGGGAAAACCAAATAAATATTTCGGTAATCTTTTTCTACGGGAATGTTCGTGGTTGTAGTGGTTTTTTCTACAGACGGCGCCAATCTGTTGACCCCATTTTTTGTAATGGTTACGTGGACAATAGATGTCGGGCCTACTCGCGTCCACACAAACAAATTTCAACACGTTTTAATCGGATATTCGGACTGGAAACGATGGCGTTTATGGACATATGATCAAATATGATTACATATAAACAAACAATAATAAAAAACTCAACCAAAGTAGAAGTAAAATCAAGCAAATAAATATAGAATAAGCAAGAGATATGATTGAGTACGGTTTCAAGTGTAAAGTGTTGCATTATTATTCAAATGACATAAGTTATGAGCTTTTATAGAGTTCTGGACGACGTGGTAGCCGTTGGATAAAAACTACGTGAACTCATCTCTCAGGTCGAAGCATCACATCACTTAGTCTGTTATACATTTAATATATTGACAACGAATTAGCTACCTTATGCCCTAGGCCAATAATCCTTACATTATTTATCAGGGCTTCAACCACTTACATAGTGCTTCGACTTCTTCTTGAACCTTAGTTTTGAGGTGTGAGCTTCTTCATGAGCCTCAATTTTGAGGTGTAACAGTCTCTTTAAAAAAAAGTTGGTAAACTAATCAAAACAGAAATGTATGAGCAACTTTTGTTTTATAATTAATATTATATACATATGTTCATTGTTTGATAACCCTCCATTTGATGGTTGTTAATTAATCCGTTTGATTCGTATTATTGTAGAATGAGAAGAAAAATATAGTCGTTATTGAGCCCCATACAAGAAATAGAAATTCAAAATTGAGGGTTTGATATGATGGATAACGGTCATATTTTTCATTTTTATAGATGAAAAATGAGAAACAAACGGGGGCTATATCAATTACATGTTTGGCCAAGTGTTATAGTAAGTTAGTTAATTTAAACTTATTTTTAAAAGTAAATTTTGTTTCGACACATGCTTGGTTATATTAATTTTTTTCCCGTATTTACAAATAAGGGTGGGCATTTTTTTTTCGAAACCGATGGAATCGGACTGGATCCAAATAGATCAGGTCAGTTTGACTCTGATTCTCCTACTAAATGGATCGATTTTGGGACGATATATCGAGAATCGATCGGTTTCGGTCCAGTTCTCAGTACTGTTTTGAAAACCAACAGTGAATTCGGTTATCCCAAATTTAATCGAATTTCTCTTTTTGATTGCACCCTGATGCACTAAATCTTTGAATACTAAATTCCAAAATTATCTCATGTTAAAATTTCATTTTTCATATGCTTCTTCTTTCCTTTAATGGATAATCGAAATTCAAGTTTAATTTTATAAATATTTTACAAATTCATTGTCTTAATATAATACATTATATTTTTAATTCAACATTTCATAATAATTCAATTTTCTTGTTATTTTCAAAGTGACTGGCTATCAAGAATCATGATTCTTAAGAATTACGAAAAATAATCAGTCTATTGTTATATGCATTTTTAACAAAAACTATTTTTCGATCGAAATTTTACTGTTTATACTGTAGTTAATAGTTTATCATTGTTTTGCTTTTATAAGTTGATCTTGAGTTTTGAAGTGGATTTTTGTTCGTTGTTTTATTTTATTGATTTTTTGTATTGTTAGATTACAAGAATGACAAATGATTTCATCTTCTATTTTTATTTATTTTCAAATTGATAAGTAATTTCATACTTTATTTTATAACCTTTTTAATATAAAGAATCAGATCGAATAGGAACCGGTTGGTTCGGTTCTGTAGTTGGATATGGAACCAATGGTTCAATTTCTAAGATTCCCATTGATACTCAGTTCGTTTCAATCTAGAATCGGATCGAATCGAACCACGCCCACTCATATTTACAAACTTATTTATTTTAAACTTTAATTATTTACTTATAAGAAAACTTGTGTATAACTAATTTCTTTTTAAGATTAGCCAAACATAAACCAAACTGCAGCTTAATTAGATTGAATCGAAATATAGGGTGATGGAAGGCAGATATCAATTATGCTTCAGTTAGAAATTAGAATCACTAGTTATTGTTTGGAATAAAATAACTTCCCTTGTTTGATATCCATTTTTTTTTTTTTTTTCATTTTCATTTTTTTTCATTTTCTTCATTTCAACCACACATTCTATCAATAAAATCATATTACACATAAACCCAAAAAATCTCCTTACTTTTTAATCACACATTCTTTCATCAATCACTATTCTAAATCAAATTCTTCTTCAAAATGGGTGTCAAACAAGGGCGTATTATTAAATAAAAATTGAAGAATACAGCATAGTTCTTAGAAAGTCATCTCTTGCAAGTGAAGGTTTGTATAATTCCTCTTGATCAATACTATGTACCGCCGGTTTAAGAGGCAATGAACCCAAATAATTCATTGTTTAATGAAGCTGAGAAACATTTTGATTCATTGAACAATGAATCAGTAGAGTATAGTGTCACGTAGAGCGTAACATTATTCTTTCTAGAAAATCCTTTCTATGTTAACTTTTTTCCTCTGTCCTCCTTTTCCCTTTTCTTTTCCTGAAAGAAAATTACAAAGTTTGGAGATCATTTGTAGGAAAAAGGAATACGGGTCGAGTTAAAATAAAACTATATTTTCTGTGTAAAAGAGCATAAAAAAATTTGATTGGATAAACACGGAAGAAATCGATTGACTTATCAAATTACCTTACAAGCACTATTGCACTAAAAAGGATTCAACAAAATGGAGTTCTGTGAAGATCAACTATTCTCAAGTTTTATAACCAATTATTAGATTAGGCCTAATCTCTCTCCACCCCCACACAGAATGTTTTGTTGCGTTAGTGCAGAAGAAAATATATAAACATAGGTAAAAAAATAAATTGAAGAAGAAACAAAAACCAGGTAGATGGCTCCATTGAAATTAAAATGTATGTACAAACAAGACTTGGCTATGTGGGTAAGGAAGGAATTGAAAGCACGAGACAATATTAAGAAACAAAAAGTTAAAATCTTCTTCATTACGCTATAAAGTCGAATCCAGTACTGCATACTAAATATACATACAAAACAAATTGTTATACCTTATTCCAACCAAAGATGAGAGGCATCCCTTAACTTTGCTTACTAATAACAAGATTTTGCTGCAGAGCTTGTATATTTCTTTGAAGAAGACGACGACACATCACCCGACCTTCTCCTTAGCATTTGTCTCATCCCATCTGCAACTCGAATTGCTGGATTCGACTTATATTTACGACAAAATGACATGTGAGCCTTGACAGCTTCTTCCATTACAAATTCTTTATTCCCTCTGTTAACTTCATCTCTTACCGCTTCTGAACACAAACCACATAGCCATTTACCATCAAATTTTGCCTTCACTTCACTTATATAATCCTGTGTGCAATCTTCTTTCAATCCACAGCACTCACACTTAACCATTTCAACGTCCATATCTCTCTTAAATTTGTGCTCCAAAACTAAAGAAAACTTATGGGTTTTTGTTTTTTACCACGAATTAGGAGTTGGGAAAGAAAAAAGTAGCAGGAGGGAGAGGAAAAGCAGAGAACTTATAGTAGGGAAAACTGCCATAAATTGCTCCATGTTCTAAGGGACACTGGGCAATGGAATATGTGAAGATGTGGGAGGGCCCCTCTAATGTGTGGACCACTTTGGCAATTAAATTTTCGGAAATGATGTTTGTACCGGATGGAAAACAGGTGGGTCCCCATCATTGTGAGGGGCCGGTGAGGGGGGTTGTCAACCCCCGGTAATTGTAGCAAATCTCTTAAATTTTTTACCTTTCTAGGGGAACTTTTTCATGGCTGATTGACGGTTACTTTACTTTCGGTTGACACGTTTTAAGGCTTTTATATGCATTTTTCGACTCCATGCATGTTTTGACCTCTTGACTTTGGATTCTTGTAGATTAACCTCAGCATATTGGGTCAATATCATGAAAATCACAGCCATACTTTGGTTGATTTTTTTTGTTTCAAAAATGATAATATTAGTAATTAAGGACCTGTTTGAGCCGGATTAAAACTTGATTTTAATTCAATTAAAAGTGAAACAATTAATATTGATCACATCTTTTATGGGTCTCACATCTTTTCAACCACACATTTCAATAACTTCTATCACAATCCACTGAAAATCTAATTTTAATTCCCACCAAATACCCTCTAAATATTTTTTGGGTAACATAATAGATTTTTATGTATTAGACCAATATCTTATGTAGTAAATACATGATAAGATTGGAATGTAACTAGAAAAATTAAGAGCCAAATGTGATTTGATAGAGCATGACTAATGACATCCGATGAACACCAATTAAGAATTCAAGCATAGTTCGTTCTTAGGTATTGATATATTCCATCAAAAGAAAATTCGAGACAGACAAAAACACCTCAGTAGAATTTCTAACTTAACGATTAAGTCCAGGGTTAGGTCCATCAACAACCCTCATCATCTTTCACTTGCTTTCAAGTCTTATTGCTATCTATTTTCTCAAGTCATTTGTGAGTAGAAAACTATAACCTTGTGACCCTTTTACTACTAGTAAATAGAGAGTAAAATCATACTCGAAGTCACACATTGATGAATTTGGAGATCCATTACATTATCCCTATTTGATTTAACTAAAAATTAAATTTTGAGTAGATTTTGATAAAAGTTAAAAATTGTGTATGATTGAAAAGTTAAAAAAAGTTGCAGATCTCATAAAGTATATAATAAAAATGAATTTGAGAAAAATGGTTTTTAGAAAATGGGGACAAAATTGAGGTTTTCTGTATAGGCCATTTATTGAACATTAAATTCACATGTTTTCAACGGATGGGGGTTGCCATTTGAATTTTTAGATGGTTGGCGTTGCGCACAATATGAATATCTGTCGATGCCCATAGTTTTTTTTAAATGTAACAAATGCCCTGTCTATGGCACACAGATACGTGAACATCTGGCATTTGTCTACATCTGGAATTCTTTTAAAGAACTCGACTGATATGCTTGAGTTCGTTTGGCAGGACTCCGAAAAAATCAAAAACTGTTTATGAGATTATAAAACGTTTCTAAATATGTTCGGATAATTTTTTAAAAGTTTTATATCTGGCTAGATTAGCTTCAGAGAAAGCTGATCTAAAATACATTTCTCAAGAAACTCTTTTACAAAATCAGAAGCCCTGCCAAACGATCTCTTAGCATAATAAATTTAAAAAAAAAATTAAAGAAGAAAAATATTCTATATTTATATGTTATCAAAATTGTCCATTAGCATTGATGCTAAGGTTATATCCACATCGTCTAAATACACTAACAACAATAATAAACATATAAACGTTTGAATTACTCGTTTTAATTATGTTACAATACTTGAAATGGAACCTTTAACATGACTGAATGTCTTAACCCCTTCGATTTTATCTTTATCTTTATCTTTATTCCCCCCTTTTTTTTTTCTTTTTTGTCAAAAGTCTCTTCAACTAGAATACAGTTATTTGTTAAAGTAATAAACTTTTCCTTGAGTTCATTGTTTTTTTCCCCTCCTAGTTTATCACTTTTTTTTTTATCTCTAAGTCGAAATTATAACATAAAAAAAAAGGCTCGAAAAGAATAAGAATAAATATGAATTAATTTTCTGTCTATAAATTACAAAGATAATAACTCCATTTGTAGAGTCGCGAAGAATTGCGACATATAATCTTTAAAAACTATTCAAACCTTCCTAATCTTTTCTTCGCTCTCACGTAATGTTGATAACTTTTCAACACCGTAACTTTGTAACATTCAATTTTATTAAGAGCAATGCTACATTAGCAGAAATTTTTTTTAACTGAAATGCTACAGATACTCACATTGGGGGTGGGCCCCATTTTTTGGACATTATTTAATTCACATGGGGCTCACACCCCATGTGAGAGTCTGGTAATGTTCTGGTAATTTTTTTTCTGTATACTAAGAATTTTCCTTTTATTAATCATGAGATTCTTAGATTTTTCAAATTATAGTACAATTATGGTTGGTTTAGGTAACGTCCTAGTGATACAAGGTTACTTTCACTTGCGCACGTTGACTTGATTGGGCATGACTTATTGGCCAAACTTAATTATTAGATCAGTGTTACATTTTATGCTAGTAATCAACAAAGGAAGAAAGGGTGTCACTTTCACAAATAAAATTAGTATAGTTTATTTATGAATTATCTATGTGAAAACGTTTTAAATTGTGTGTTTGGCCTTGATTAAACATAGATGATTTGGGTAAATGAATGACTTATAATTTCCTTTTAAAGTCACGTGTAAGCCTATGTTAAGTTTACGTTTATAAACTGTTTATAAATATTCAAGTCATTTTTATCTATCGATAAATTCACAAGTATCATCAGCTTATTCACCATTTATTTTTATGCATTAATTAGAAATACTTCCCAAACATGCTCATGAAGTCCAGCTATATAACACAATTTAACTATATTTTTGAGAAAAAAATAATACTCAATTTAAGTATAAATTAAATTGAACTTTAAGTTAGATTACTTGTATCAAAGAAACAAGTAACAAAAGTTTGACAAATAGCTCCCTTGTAGCTTGCCCACAACAATTGAATATTTTGGAAAAGAAATCTCACATGCATATTAAATTGTGTTTTTGAATAGACATAAACTTGTGTTTCTTGTAAGCTTGCCACTCTGTATTTCTAATTGGTGGACAAGTTCATGGAACTTATTAATTTGTGCAAATTAAGGATATTGGACCTACCATTGAAGATGAAAAAGAAGTATTAGTCTAGGCCTCTTGCTTCAAAAGCAACTCACTGCATAATTTGAAATATTTTCTTCATAATTCTTGATTGTTTTCTTGTTTTGTATTGCAATCAATGGCTAACTTACCATACATACATATAAAAAATCAATTGTTTGACAAAGATATATAGGATGGCGGGATTTAAGCACGAAGTGAATTTCATTTCTCGAGGGTTGGACATGAAATTTTGAGTGCTTTGTACGTTGTTGTTGATTTTATCTTGCAGCAAGATAGATTTTTAATAAGTAATAATGGTGAGAATAATATCATCCCACGAAATTTTATAATTGATTCTACTTTAATTGCAATTAACTCTAACAAAACACACAATTAAGATGGGAGTTTTTAAGATCAATTATTTCTAATTAACTTTTAACTAATGCCCTGTTTGATAGCGCTCTTTTTCCTTGGAAAGTGGAATTTCAATTCCATTTCCTCCATTTTGGCATGTTTAATGGCCACTCATTTCCAAGCAATTCTAATTCCAGGTGCAGCTCCCACGCGCCTAAATGCTTTGATTTCCAATAATTTGTGTTCTTACCATTTTGGTGGGAAAATGAATTCCAACTCCCTTTTATTTTATTTTTTTATTTTTTTTATTTTGGTCTTTTTTTTATTATTATTATTTTTTTTTTTTTGCAATGACAATAAATTTCATAACCAATTGCAAAAAAAAATTTCACTTTCATGGACAACTTCGATGCAAATGAATACTAAACTTTGATTAAAAAAATGATTTTTTAGGAAACTTTTTTTTTTTTTTTTTTTACTTTTTTGGAATGAAAACAAATTTTATAACCAAGTATGGAAAAAATTATCACTTTAATGGATAATTTTGATGCAAATGAGACCAAACGAGCACAAAATTTAAAAATTTTTCGGGTGGAAAAACCAATCAAACACACTTAATTTTCAATTCCCTGCAAAATAATTTTTAGACAATTACTTTCTCAAAAATTCATTTTCTTTCCACCCATTTTTCACCATTGCAATCAAACGGACCCTAATTGATTTTTGCTCACATGAAAACCTTAAAGTAAATAATACCACGAATTCACTGTTGTGACCCTTAATTCAATTATCAATTATCCGTAAACGGTCAATTCTTGCATAGATCGGACATCGATTATTCAATTATACTTAATAACATCTAAGCATGCATGAACTCGTAAAGGTAATCACATAACGATTTCATAGAGCTCGTGATATTTCTATACATTATAGGATCACATGTTTTTCATTACCATATGCTAATTTATATCTAATTATCCCGAAAGTAATATAAATCACAAACACCTTTTAATGGTGACCAAGCAACCAAGCAACTAGAATATGAGAATAATAAACAATCAACAAACAACCAGAATTAAACAAATACAAGCAGTGCCAAATTAAATTTAAATCATAATGTTTAAGCTTTAATCCTAGCCACAAATGATTTAGCCGGGCATAAAACAAATACAAAAAGTTGGATGGATTCATAACTTGAACATTTTGGTGGGAAAGAAGAATACAACTAACAATCATGAATCTTTACAGAATCTTGAATTTGCACCTTCTTCGCCACCATGAAAAATCCGAGATAATGAAAAATTTAGGGGATGTTCTCTTTATATTTCAATTTTGTATTTTAAGTTTTGAATTCATTTTGAGTTTTGTATTTTGAGTGTCCATTTTGATATTGTTGAAAATGTATTTTTTTTTGGCATTTTAAAAAATTGTTTTGAAAACACCCAAAACACATTTTGAAAATTTTGACTTGATTATAACTAAAAACACCAAAAACGACAAATTTATCGTTTTGAGTTTTCTTTATAAATTTTTAACTTGATTTCAAAAACGCATTTTTGAAAATGAGAAAGAGAATGCATTTTCACTTTTTTGAAAAATTGAAAACAGAAAACGGCTTGAAAATTGTAAAGAGAATATACATTTATTTCTTTACTCTCTATGATTCTCTATTCCGTGGTGTCCTTTTCTTGATCTATAAGTTCTCTTTATATAATACTACTAGTGAGGTCAATGTGCGTTGCACGTTAATTGGTTAACATTAAAAATAAGTATAAGCAAAAATGATATGATGATGTGGATAAAACATCCAGCAATAAATAACAGTTTGATGTGTAACTTTCAACATTTACTCCCATTTATGATTCCTTGATAATAAAATGAGTGATTTTTAAATATATCTTGAACAATTCAATTTAAAATTAATCCTATTTTGACTTATTTCCACCTTCGAGTTTCATGAAATCACACACGACCACTATAAGATTCCCTTTTGAATGGGACAAATGATATGAAATGAAAACCGTATATTTTTATCTTTATTTTTTTATTACTTTTCTATTACACAAATTATTGACGAAACAAAAATTAGTGAAAAATTGAAGTGAAATCTGCTGAGAGAGATCCTCCAGTACACAGCAACAACAACAACAAGGAGTGAAGCCTATAGTATCAGGCGAACTGCTCTAGCCTAGCATAAGATTTAATTAAGATTAGGTCGTGTGGGTGATCGACCTGACCGGTCAGGTCGTGGGGGTGAAGGAGTCAGAGCCCTTAGTGGGGGCTTGAGGGCAACGTCCCCGAAAGGAATTCTGATTTTCGTGTATGAAATGAAGTTTTTTTTAGTGGGGTAGAAAATGTGATAAGATGTTTTATCATTTTTACATACATCTTATTATAATATAGTTTTCAATTAACACATTGCAACAATTTATAGTTACAACATAATTCAATAAAAAAAAGAGAGAGAAAAAAAGTCTACACACATTTTTCAATTGACCCATCTTATTTCCTTTCTCTCTCCACACCCTAATTGTTATGGGACAATTTTAGAAAATGTATCTCACTGTTAATAATAATAATAATAATAATAATAATAATAATAATAATAATAATAATAATAATAATAATAATAATAATAATAAAATCTGTCTCCGTGCACGGCACGGAGAATTTTTTTTCCTCTTCCCAGCATTTTATCACAGTAAGTTCTAAGAATCGTTCATCAATACATGATGGTGAGTTTTAACAATCAATGATAGACATCAATTACTATCATGGGTGTACAATAATATCCACATATCAGTTGGGACATTTCCATTACTGAAAGGAGGGAGATTTAAGTCACATATAAAACATTGGAATGTCCAATGCTCACATCAAGCTATCAAACTCAAACAAATTATAAGATATTTGATTTAAAACAAAAGAATTCAACATTTTCCAAGGGACACCCAAACAAATTATAGCTTCGCTGAAATTTTGAATTCAAATTTACCTGGGCAAAGAAGTGATTGTATTACACACGGCGCAACACACATTTGTTGCTCCACTCGAATATCCTACACTCATTGCAGCTCTGCATTCCTGGACCATTTTAAACTATTATATAAAAAGATAAACACATCAGTAAAATTAACAAGAAATTAAAATTGGAATGAAATCGAAATCGAAATTTCCAGAGAAATTGGCCAGTACTCACCAAATATTACGTGAAGTTACGTGAATGGCTATATAATAACACAAGAAAAGGGGGAAAATCTAATACAACCCCGAGGTGTTAGTCTCTGGAGTTTCTCTGTTGGGAATAAGCAATAGAAGAGAATGAGTAGTGAAGACATTGAAAGGGAAGCCATATACATGGCAATTCGGTGCTTGTGAATTAACTATGGTGGATTAACGAATTATGGGAGCGGTATGGATGAAGTTAATTGCGTGTGAAAATGGAAGATGGGATGGATTGCATGAGCAAGAGGAGATGCGCGAAAAGAAAATGCATTTATGACGATGGAAAATTACAACACGTGGCGGCCAAGTTTTTGCCTCTTTTGTATTGTAGTGACATTGCCTTGAAAGTAGTGCTATTGAGAGTACCAAACATCCCTTGATTTTAAGTTGAAAAAAAAAAAAAAATCAAAATCCAATCTGATCGATATCTGAGGTCGCATGTCTTGAAGGTGCGATCTCAACACGACCTCCAGGGACACTTTTTTCCCCAAACAACTTCAACTGAGGTCGCATGTCTCAAAGGTGCAACCTCAATCCCTCTACTTCCCATGACCTTCATTTTGATCCTTCAAGTTCCAAAGAGATGCTTCATATACTGGACATTCAAACTTAAGCCCTCAAATCCTCTCCAATTTGGTCCCCCAAGTTTGAGTTTCGTCAAATTAGGTCATTGAACTTTCATCTAATTTATTCCTCCTACTTATGATATATTCAACTTCAATCCCTCAAGTTCTAAAAATGTTCAATTTAGTTCCCAAAGTTCTTATTTATTCCCTTTCGGTCACCAAACTCTCTAAATGACAAATTTGGCTTCCAAAACTTATGAAGCCATCCATTCAACTATCCAAAAATGTAAAAAAAAAAACAATATATACACAAATACGAGTAAAAATTCACACAATTAATTAATATTAAATAATGTTAAGAACCTAAATAAATGTGGAAAACACGCTTATCATACTTAATCTATAAAATGCTTTTTTTTTTCTTAGTATTGACCAAAAAATTCTATTATAAAACAGTCGTTTAAATGAACAAAAGATATAAATAGACACAAGTTTTATATATTCTATGATCTAATAAATGCAACTCTTTTGCAATCGTACCACCTTCTCACCACAGGGCCAGCCTGCATTTCCCTTAGGAATTAGGATCAGGCAAACTATTCGCAAAATGCCGCAAATGATTGAATGAATGGAGCGGCAAATAACCTACCAATATACCATTTTAAGAAATAATTGGGGCTAAATATTTAGGTAAATTTGATTAAGAGGAATTTACAAAAATGGCTAATTCCATACTTATAAATTAAAAAGTGTCTAATTTTGACAACTCTTGTAAAAATGACCAAATTTAGTACTAAATTGTCCATTATACCCTTAATGAAAAATGAAGCAATTTTTTTCACTGTCACGAATTTCAAGAAGAAGAAGTAGCTTCCATGAGAAACTATATTAAAATGACATTTTTGATATTTTAAAAGCTGTTATCGATATTTGAACCGTATCTATCTTGATACTTCATTTATCTAGAACGAGATTTCATTTCAAATATGAGGGTTCTCTACTTTCATAAAGTTTTTGACATTTGAAATTTAGTTCTCGATATTTTATACCCGTTTCAATGAGAAATATAATCTTTATTGTGATTTGATATGTGTACTTTTGAAATAAGTATGATAAGTTATGTGTCAAAATTTTATTGGACAATAAAATATTTAATTGTATGCACATTTTTGTCTTTTGTGTGGAATTATAAATTATTATCAATGATATTTTAGTCTAAAATATTGCAAAATGGGCATTGAACAAATTTTAGACATTTTTACGAATGACCAGGTGAAAGTGGACATTTCTTGTAATTTCCTATACGAATGACCAGGTGAAAGTGGACATTTCTTGTAATTTCCTCTTTGATTAATATATGTTCTATCTTTAAGAATTTACGACTTTAAACAAATTAATTTAATATGGTATTGATAAACATATACATCTTTGAGTTTAATTAAGTTGAGTTGTCAATCATTCATTTATAAAATTTAGACGTATACCAAATTTTGATTAAAAATCAATCCGGCATTAACTTCAAAGGATGTATCAGATTCAAAGCTGAAATTTGAATGAGACGGGGCATGTTAAAGAAAAGTCTATATGCCCCTAAACTTTTGGTCCACAGACAAAGTGGCCAAGTATGTGGGGTTCTCAGTTTAGGAAGACCCCTATAGCCATGTTCAAATTTTTGGCCACAGAGAGTTTAGGCATTGTCCAGTAGGCAACACAACAAGATTTGGTTTTAATGTCTTGTCATATACTAAATTGTGTCCCATTAATATTGAATACTTTTGTCGTCGAATATTAGATTTGCAACATATTTCAACTTCAATAGAATTCGTTATTTGAAGGTTTATACGTTATAGTTTTGGTCACTTTCGTTGTAAATGTCTTAAGAAAATGAGAGAGAAAAAAAAAAAAAAAACTTTGAAGTTCTTGTTTAGCATCGTCTTGTATTAATCACGTTTGTTGGTACATACTAAGTAGGTTTCTTATATATAGGTTCTCGGGTTTTCTTGAAGTTTGGGTGAACGAGAGATTTTATATGATTATAATCATTTTACATATTTGCCTTTGCCAACTCATGTTTTTGTCTCCAATTTTGAAGGTTTTCATATAAAATTCTTGCGTCGATTGTCTCCATTTATTTTATTAGAGTGTATTTGATTGACTTTATTTTTTGTAGAAAATGTCATTTTTTTCACTCAAATTCTTACTTTTTGGGTGTTTAATTGATAATTTTTTCCATGGAAAATATTTTCCAACTTTTAGTTATGTGATCATATTTTCCTAAAAAACAAGAAAAATATTTTCTTTAGACAGTAATGATTTTTATTTTCCAGTTAATTCACTATCTTTTTTTCTTTTATCTACCCACTAATAAAAAATGGATAAATATAATATTTTTTAGATTGAAAATTAAATCAATCAAACACATTTAATTAATAATTTCTATACAAATAAGTTTTAGATATTTGAATTGTTTAGAACTTATTTTCTTTCCATGCAAAATTTATACTCACGATCAAACGCACCCTTAATTCTTTGGCTTTCAGCCCCATATTTTTTAGAATAAATTTTGTCAGACGTGATTATTAGAGAACTTGGTAAAATATGAGTTGAGGGAATAATGGGTTTTGACATTAAGGGTACGTTTGATTTCATGAGTGGAATTTGAATGGAAAGAAAATGAATTATAAATAATTGAATTGCCTATAATTTTTTTTTGGGGAATTGTCAATTAATTGTGTTTGGTTGGTAAATAATAATTAAAAAAAAAATAAAAAAAAAAAAAAATATATATATATATATATATATATATATATATATATATAGGATAAAACTTCACTTTTTTCGGTTACACGAATTAGTTGAAGGGTTTATTGAATAGTCTTTTGCTCATCTAAAAGATTAGATTGTGTCATGCATTTCACTTATAAAATATATAAACTTGAATGGCACTTTTCGAACATAATAATGAAATGAATTTAGCTTTTTATCTGCTATAATATTTGAATTACACATCGACATGATTGAATTTTGAACCTCGAAAACATGATAATATTGGATGGGGTCCCTTTGGTATTTAGATATTAAATTGATATGCTAAAAATAGTAACTAGGTCAGCTTTTTCCTCGTGTTTTTAACAGGCGTGAAATGTCTTCTTTTGCCACGACCCTATATCTTTCATTTCGGATCAGGCCATATTTGGGGATGGTTTTTGAGTACTAAATAATCTATATTCTTGTCGTGCTTTGTTCCATTTGCACGACGAGTTAAAGCCATTTTATCAGATGATTTTATCCATCTATTTCACAGATGTGGTGTTGGCAACGGAGGATTAGGTACAAAAACTAACTATTTTTTAAACAATCCAATAATATTCTGTCAATGTAGCATGGTTCTTGTACGAGACCTCTGTATTGGATACCGTGTTTTGGGTATGGACATGAAGATTTTTACAATGATTTTGTATAATGAATAGAAGTTTTGATTCTATTTTAGACGATGAAGATAGTGATTAAAAGTCTACGAAATTTATGACAAGACACGTGTTGCACGAAGTTTGAAAATGGGTCGTGAAATATTAAGTTTAATCTTAGCTCCCAATCCTCTTGACCGGTAAAATAAATATTTTAATATTAGTTTCGTATGAACAAAAAATTTAATCCTTATCTTTTCTTTTTTGTTGTAATAATTTTTTTTGTCTGCTTATTCATTACTTCATAAAATTTGGCTTTGGATCCATTTGTTTTCATGGTCTCAAAATGATTCCTCACATGGGGTTTTGTTTTTTCCTCCGGTATCATATGGTGGTATTCATTTTTTGAGGGGTGTCTGAGCTTGTATTCAATGCCTCTTCACATGGCTTCCCACATGCAAAATTATTTGAATTTCTAACTCATTCGTAACCATCCATTTTATAAAGAATAACGCTATTTTCCCAGAAAGATATGATTGACATAATAAGTGTTGGCAAGATATGATTTGATGAAACAATTGACTGTATTTTAAACAATCCAATAAAAAATTAACACGTGTCATTATGTCAATGATTATGTCAATTATTATACTACTTAGCATGATTTAAAAGTAAACAAAGGAACGGATAAGTTTTCACAATAGTTGCTGGATTTGGTACAGATATGAATATTATGATTGATTAAAATAGTTCATGCATCATAATGATTCCATAGCATTTAGGGCATATAATTGAAACTGACAATAATTGTAGTTATCAAGAATACTTTTATTGTGATGGATTATTAAATTAAATCACAGGTTTAATACATAATTTCTTTATGTAAACAGAATCTCTAGAGATTCGTTTGACGTGACTTTTATTTTTGCTTTTACTTCTTATAGAAGAACTTTTAGAGGAAGTCTTCTTAATTTTTGGCTGAAAAATAATTTTTAATAGCATTTTCTATTTTAGAATACTTTTAAAGGAAGTCATATTAAATCAACTTCTCTTAAAAGCTTCTTTAACTAGCAAAACACTTTCACAAAATTAGTCAAACTGGTCCAAAAGCTACATTTGAATCTCAAAAACTCATTTTGACTTTTCAAAAGCCATATCAAACGGGTTCTGAATGGCCTAAACCTTTCTTTTTTGCTTTAGTAGAAATATATTTTGAATGTAGTGTGCTCAAGAGGCTTGATATGGCCTATTGAGACGTATAATAGTGATTTAAAATGTCAAAAAATGTTGAATTGACGTTGAATATAACCCTAGTCTTCCAAGCTCGCTATGTGGGTTCCATTCCGCCAATAATAATAATAATAATAATAATAATAATAATAAATCCTTTCAATCAGCTACCACGAGAGGAGGTTCAAGGCTACAGAAACAAGAGAGATACATCAAAGAAAATCCTTCCATCAAAGTATAAGTTCATTCACTTGCTAGCTAATATTGGGTCATCAAAGACTTGATTATCTTTCTTAATACAGTAATTCTCCCAGCTTAATTATAGAGATAGATAGATGCTTGATATGGCTCACCCTATAAACGCGAGGATCAACATGGTCCGTGCCTAGCCAGGTGGGCCACAAAGTCCAAATAGCTAGGTTGATGATTTTATTTTTGTTTTCTTTAGTTTGTTTAAAATATAAGTAAATGTTTTCTTAAATTAAAGCCTAAATGGACACGTCATGTAGACATGTACACACACCTAAGGTTGGAGATAAACCAGTCTAGACATGGATTGTGCTTGACCTAGTTCGGCCGAACATGCTGGTCTGTTTTGTCCACTGTCTTAGGGTAAACAATTCGATTTTACAAGTTACTTACATTGCCATGAAAATACAGACGAGATGAATGGAATAAATGGAATCGATCATTCCTACATAAAAATGGTGCAACACCACAGTCAGACACGGGAAAACAATTATCTACAAATAATATAAAACAAGATTATTTGTTATATTTAAGACATTATCAATGTCACATGCCTAACACCATATGACTATTCCTGCTAGTGTGTATTATTAATTTACGAATTATTTGGTTTTGTGACAAATGTCGTGATCTAGCATATGCTCTTATCAGTTACTGGTATATGGATTTTATCTAATAATTAATTGGTCACTTGGAAAAAGACGTGTAATTTCAATTTGCTCTATAATTAGAAGCTTCTCTATGCATGCTAGAGCTGTACCTAATGTACACATTCTACTAGAAATATTTGACCTTACCATTCAAGATTTAGTCACTGAGACACCCTTAAAGTTTCGAGACTGTTGCAAAATGTTAACCAATTAGGAGCTAGGAGATAGATTTGTAGGGAAACATACAACAGCTCTTTTTTTTTTTTTCTTGGGCCAGATTATTTGTTTTAGTAGTTTGGTCTCAACTCTCCAGTTGAGTTGTTGAAGTTGATTCAACTATTCGGATCATGTGACTACGAATTTTAGGAACTAGGAAGTGCATGGTCCACCCATGTGAACTCAATTGGCTGTCATGTGAGCGTTACTCTAGAGAATGCTCTATGACTTACGAGATTGTAAATTAATTTACTTTTAAATTACTTATTTTATCAAATATGATTTCTAAAGTTACCTTTTCTATAACAAAATCTACTTTTGTAGAAAAATAACTTTTTAAGAATAACAAAATATACTCAAATCTTGTTTAAAAATATTTCTTCTTGACTAATGGAAAGATCAATGGGTTCAGTATTTTATTTTACAATGTTACAAAAATTGAACATGTCCAATTCAACCGGAAAATCCAAGAACAAGTCCGAAATCCAATTCAGTTGATACTAAAAACCCACTTAATCTATAACTGGTAAAAACCCGGATGACCCGACTTTTAAAATATTAATACTAAATACTAATAAACTTTTCAAGGCCTATTGAATTTTCTATATATTAATAATTAATTAAAAGGCCCCAAAGCCTGAACTAGCCAATTCCTAATGACCCACTTATTTATACCCTAACATTTTTCTGGTAAGAATTCGATGTGGGATATAATAAAGCTAAAAAGGACTCCTTTGGCTTAGTCAAATCAAAATTCACTCATCCTTTGATTTTTTTTATTTACTTTATTAAATTAATTAATTATTTTTCTATCGCATTTTAATTAATAAAATATTAAAAATGCTCCAAATATCTCAATTAATAATATTATACTATTATCTAATATTGATTCTTATTTGAAAATACATTTATTAATCTTTATGTAACTAACTGATTCGACCCCAATCCAACACTTTAACCCTTGACCCTTTCGTTTTTCAGAGTTTTAAAACACCGGTATTTTATCTTGCGTTGACGATAATAGGCATTGTCAATCTTATGAATCAAAGTCAAAGGAAAACTCAAAAGCAAAAGAAAGTTAGGGTTTTAAGGAACCAAAAAGCTTATTTACAAGAAGAGAATACAAGAGTTTAAATAGCATAATAAAAAAAGTCAAAATGTTATTAAAATGGCACTACTACCCTTCTAGCAATATACATATAACTACAAAGTATATAACTACACACTCTAACATTCCTTCAAACTCACGATAAGACACAAGAAGCAGCGAGAGTTTTTCAATAAAAAATAGAGATATTGAATGAGGTGCGACTTCATAAAAAAGTTAGCAAGTTGTATTGTGGAAGAAACAAAAGGTAAGGTAACAGTGTCATGCTGAAGGTGGTGAAGAATGAGATGATAATCAATTCCAATGTGCTTTTTCGCTTATGAAACACGCAATTGTCAGATATAGCACTTTTATTATCGCATTGCATAAGAGTCAATGTGGAAAGAGTTAACTCAATATCTGCAAGTAACCAATGTAACCATATAATTTAAGTGGTAATGGATGCCATAGCACTATGATCGGCTCTGGTAGATGATCTGGACACGACTATTTGCCTTTTAGTTATGTTATGAGAAATATCAGGAATAGAAAAGAACATAATATGCTCAAAAAACAAAACATGATACAAGATATACAATTTTGATTGATATGATCAAAACATTTGTAACATTTTCATCCCTCAACATAACCTAAGAACATACTAATGGCAAGACCTGAAGTCAACTTAGTATAATTATCTACCTTAGGACGAGGAACAAATTAAGTAAAACCAAAAGCTTTCAAGAAATATTAATTAGGGGGTTGTCCATGCAATGTTTTATAGGGTAACATATATGAAGTGTGAGATGATGTAATTTTATTGATTAAATGAATGACAATAAAGATTGCTTCACCCCATAATTTACAAGGAACTTTGTCATACAATAAAAGAGAACAAGTAGTTTCAACAATATGTTTATGGTTTTTTTTTCAGCAATACCATTATGTTGTGGGGTTATACATGAGGTTCGGTATATAGATCTATTAGAAGCAAGTAATTTAGATAATTTAGTAGAAGTATATTCTTACCTAAATCACATTTAAATCACTTAATTGCGCAGCATATTGAGTTTTAATAAGTGATCAAAAGGAATTATAAATAGATAAGACAATCAAAACGACGTTTTACGAGGTAAACCCAACAACAATGACCGTAATAATCAACAAATAAACATAATATTAGATCCCCTTGTAGTAATAAGAGCAAGTCGCCAAATATAATAAATAAAAAATTTTGCTAGTTCACGACCACTACAATAAGAAATATCATACCTGTGAATTTTCGAAGCTCATGCAAAAAGTAAATATCTCAAATGACTAACAGAAATATGACTAAGACGAGAATTCCTTAAATAAAAAATAGAAGAATAAAGACGCAAACAAAATGATGACAAATCAACACCGGTGGTTGAAACATCTAGTCCTCTTAGATTGCATAATCCTTCCAATTTATGCCCAATCAACTTCTGAGATCGAGGATCATATACATGACAAGAAGTAGAAGAAAACTGCACTAAGTATTCAAAGCACATAATTGACCAATTGAGATAAGATTCATAGTAAGAGCTAAAATGCCCTTTTTCAATGTAATTCTATTGTCTTCCATGTTTGTACTTGTATTATCTGTTTGCAATGTTATACACAAGTTTCCGTACTTGAAATATTATGCCATATATAAGTGATTACTTGTTGGTGGGATATCTTCAAATAGCATAATAGAATATAATATAAAATAAAGTTGGAATTCAAAAAGTCGAACTGCATCAAACCTAAATTCAAGGTATGTGATAGCACTTGCTTTACGATGTTATTTGCCTTGACCAAATTTTGTGATGCACTCGAGAATACAAATATGTCTCTAGGATAAAATGAAGCCTTTTGTTGTCTATGTTATGCATCTATGAAGATAACTCGAATACCAAAGATTTGTAGATATCCATACTCGAGTTCTATACTTTGTATCTCGAAAATGAGAAAATATAGAAAGAATTTATAATAGACAATGTGTAAATAACCAAGTTTATTATGCAAGAAAAAATTAATGGGACAAAAGAACATTATATTGCATAATATCAAAAGTGTATATAATGAAAATCATGATATTGTTGTACATTATATGTTTATTAGTAAATGATAACTATATCCCCACAATCCTATTTATTATTACCATTGTATCCCTTGTAATCTTAATTCTTTCATATAAATATGAGGCTCTGGCTCTTAATAAAATACAAAATTCTATAGGTTATTTACTTTCTTATCTTTTTCTCTCTAACCTACAACACGTTATCTGCATGATTCTATCAAAATTATAGTGAATTATATATAATTTAAACAAATTTGTGCTCTTTAATTTGAGTAATTATTTTCCATAATTTGCACATATTTATATATGCTCTTTAGTCAATTTTTTTTTTTTTTATTTACAGTGCAGTCGAATTCTACCTAATTTTTTTTTGTAGATTTTTTTTTGATTTATATAGAATTCTCAACTTTTTGTCATGTTTATCCCTTGTATAGAATTTAGTCAATTCATGCGTCGAGTTTGTGTGCATGATTATTTTTTTATTTACTAATACACGAGAAAATGAAAATTTCATTTAATTATATACGTTTATGATGATTATAAATATTTTTCATGTCTTTAAACCAATCAAATGCTTTTAGATGTTATTTTATAATTTTTAAATTGATAATTTATCATGTTGCTCTTGAAGAATCACAACTCTATAAATATTAAATTTTGTTAGAAAATATACTTCTGAACAATTAATGTTTCTAAATAATAGTTTGTTATTGTTTCTAAAGTAACACAACATTATAATTAATATTTCAAACGAGTATACTTGCACCTGAAATGCATGTATTATAATTTTCAATATTTCAAAAGAATATTGACGTATTACTCTTGAATAAACAATAGTAAAATACAACGTGTGCTCAAAGTAGTACTCTATTATTTATATATAATCTAATTAGATTTTACTGGCTCCCAAAGAATATAATAAAATACGATTTAATATAAATTATATTTTTACTCCTGAGGAGTAAATTCTTGTATAATTTCTTATTTCAATAATAATAGGTTATTTCTCTTGAGGAGCATAACATTACCATTTAAAAAATGATGATAATAACATTTCATTGTGCCCGAAAAGTAGAACATGTCTCGAAAAAAATTATTATGTGATTTGATTTATTAAATATGTCAATATTTTAGAACAATATCACGTTTAATCTAGTGAAGAGAATGTATTTCTCGATAATGGTAAAAGTTAATGTTAGTAAAATATGAGATTATGCAAATCTTATTCAAGACTCCAGAAGAGTCAATATTTTGTGATATAAAGGGACAAAATTTTACTATTTGTCATTATTACGTTCTCTACTCAATATAAAAAAAACTTACAATGTTTCTAAAATGTGTCATAATTAGAACAATAATATTGTTGGCATGTTCAGTTAAACCGTTACTAGATTAATAATGATGCGAAAAAATATTGAGAACTCAAATGGCATTCAACGAAAAATTAGAAGATTATTCAATACAATAAATTACTATATGATGCTTGTTCTCTTTAATGAAAATTAGTCATTAACCATTACTAGTGAAATAAAGATTGAATTCTCTATATTTGTGAAAGTTAATTAGGGTAATATATGAGGCCCCGTCATCCTCTATGTTACCATCTAGATATTATTTGTGTCTAATGGGCCTATGTTTTCCCCCTCCCCCTCTCTCCATTTTTTCAAAAATCTATTTTTTTTACATTCATTTTTAACTACGTATTCTCAAATAAAATAATTTTTCACGTAAACTCAAAATTTTTCCTTATTTTTTAACTACAAGGACTTCAACAAAATACTATTTCAAAATACATTTTATCCTAAAAATGTAGCTCAAACAAGGGCTAGATACGATATATCTATTAGATGATTACATGGTGTTCGCAACTTGAATTCATAAAGTTTGCAAAATTCTTGCTCAAATTTTAGATTATACAATTAAGATAGTGTGTTTTGTTAATGCTAGTAAGTATAAATCTAAAAATTTTGATAAATGTTAGTTGGGATATCAATAAATGGTTTACTATAATTGCTTGTTAAATACCTCCAATCAATTTATTAATCATTACTATTGAGAACAAAATACTTTTCATTTCTGTTTAGGAAATGCCAACATCAAGTTCTTCGTGTTATAATTGGCTTATGGTCAGAGCTTATATTTTTCATCTAATAGTTTTTGAAAGCGCAATATATCTATAATTGCTCAATCACGGAGCACTGAGATGGATATTAAAGAATGATGAGAATGCAAATTTAGTTTGAACCCTTATAAATTATTTTATACCCTAACGAGTGATATTTTTTAATGCAATTATAACAAGGTTCGTTGGCTGTCAATTTGATTGAATTGTTTTCTCAACATTAAAGGGAGAAATTAGTAGCTAAAAACAATACATGATGCATAATATTGTGCTATCTCTATCTTTGCACTTGACAATATGAAAAATAACTCAATTATAAGATCCACTACTGACATATAAGAGATCTATAAAATCTCATATACTAGCCATAAATGCTCCATATCGTATTAAGGTCTAAGAATGACAAATTATTAGCATTATATAAAGAACATGCATAAATCATTGTGAAATTTGAATCTAAAGAGAAAAACACTTGAAAAAAAGGAGCAAATGAGAAAGATGGTCTCAATTAGGAGGCGTATATTCGTAGAAAGTATATAAACACAACTAATTATGAAATCCCAAAAGAGGTTCAAATACTTGAAACATTGAAAGTGAAGATATCTCACTAAATTATATCATTATCAAGAAAAAATAAAATCAAAAAGAAAAAGTTGTTAACAATACTTTTATGCATGATATTTCATTCATCAAATCATGAATAGGGAGGAATCAAAATAAATTTGTTCAATCATATCAATTGAAGAAATTATTGGTCTCATAATAAAAAAAAAAAAAAAAAGCAATCTTAGCAAAAATGAGTTTACTATAGAAACGTGAAGTTTTTGGACTTGCAATATAAAATCTAAGTGTATACTTGTGCGAAAAAAGAAATGAGAAAAATAAACTCCGCATGACTCTCAACATAATAAATTTCGCAAAGATCATGTTGATGCAATAACAAGTCCATATCTTATTATCATAGCAATGCATGAAATTTGAAATACGGTTATAGTCAACTAATTTGTTATGACTAGTGATGCTATCCATGAAGGATTTAATATGTCTGAAACATATTTTTGAAGTGATAGTATCGTGAGAGGAGTAAATATACGTTGTACTCTTTTTTCTTGATCAAGATTTTCTCCTATTGGCTTTTCCTAGCAATATTTTTAATAAGATAACTTTTATGACTTTTTTTAAAAAATAATATACTCTTTTCCCTCAATATAACTTTATAATTATGTTATAGATTTGTTTACGAGTCTCCTGAAGGGAATATTAAGATATGTTTCCCGAACTATCGTGTTACTAGAGTCACAGAAGATTGATAAATATTATCTATGAAAACGATATTGCTTGAAGGCTATAATAAGTCAACATGAAACATGTTTCATCAAAATTGTAATATTGAAAACATTGACCTACAAGACGTGGATGTCTCAATACAAGAATTTTCATTTATAGAAATCAAGGGGAGCATGTGTATTCTTTTTCCTTAGCTCAAGTTTTGTCATATTGGATTTTCTTGACAAGATTTTAATGAGGTATATTTTGTAATATATCATTTAAGAGGGAGTGTTGTAAACAATATGTTTATTGGTGAATGAAAATTATACCCCTATAGCCTTATTTATTGTTACCATTGTATCCATTGCAGTCTTAATTCTTCCCCATAAATATAGAGTTTTGGTTCTCAATAAACCAAACAAGTCTATTGAACTTCTCTACTTTCTTATCCTTGTCTCTCTAGTTTATAAATAGATATCCATTTATATATTTCACATCATTCTACATGAAAAGTTGCATACTTTCATTCGAGACATTTGAAATAAAAAAAGAACATTTGTAACAAGCTAACTTTACATAATTTCCATGTCATCTTACCGAAGATGGATCAAACCAATTTTGAAAATGTTCCAACAATCTGATACCATTTTCAAAATGAGACTTCACAATCTTTAATGCATAAATGAATATGTATTTTGGACTTTAACCTACGTAGTGAAAATGTCTCCAATGTTAACCAAGATGACATGATAGACAAGTTTTGAACCAACGGTCCTGTATGACTAATTGGAAACACATCATACACAAGTTTCATATCCTCTTGTGTTCCTATAAACACACACGTTAATAGACCGTGTCTTATATATAAATTGATTCAAAGTCAAGTCGCTTAACATACCCTTTGGCGTTATGCATACCAAAACATTATCTTAGGGACAAATAATAGTGCTTGCAATCTCTTGTATAATATTTTCTCATTGAACCCAAGATCTCGATATTTCGAGTGTTTCATTGAGGTTCCATTTTTGGTGATTAAGATTCTGGCTTCAGTCTCTATTCTCTATCACATTAGATGAATCAAGACCTTATACAAACGTAACCTATCGTAGTCACAGATTGCAATCTATTGATCTTTTATAATCACATGTTTTAAATCAAGATCAAATCTTTACCATGTATTCAAGGTTATAAGTATTAATCATTTTCATCGACCAATCTATTATATTATCTTTATGTAGTAAGACTTGTATCTTACACTTCTATTGAAGAATAAAGGTGAACTAGGTCATAAATCAATGGATTTGTATTGATAATCCCTTCTACAAAAATGATCCTTTGAACAAGATAATTGCAAACAATTTCGTGTCTCTTGAAATCATCGAATTTTCAAACCTATCAAGTCTAAATAACTTAACCAACTTTCACCAAGTTCATAAAAAAATTACGTGCCTAAAATGTGGTTGCCAAATGACTTCTCGCCGTGGAAGATACTTAATGGCTTTCTTTCAAGATGCATTAGAAGTTTTTGCTAGAGTATGACCCAAATTCCTATTGGAATTATGATGGGGTTGGTAATTAATTGGAACAAGAGTCTTCTTGGTTTGGAAATCCGGTTGAAAAAGAAATCAAAGTTCATGAATGATTGAAAGTTTGATTGGTAAAAGGACTTTGGATAATTGAACACTTGGTTTTAGAGTTTTTGTAGAGAAAGGGTCGCAGCAATTTTGCTAGTTGGCCTCTAGCATTTGGCGCTCAAGAATTGAAGGTCAAAAACGGAGTAGAGAGTTGGCGCCCACCAGGGGCAGATTTTTCGCTCGAGTAATGGAGCTGCCACCTGCCAGCGCTTGAGCTACAGTGTTATCTGTGTGGGAATTTTTTCAACTCTGAATCGTTTCTTGAGTTGTATTTCATCTAAAACACTTGCAATGATTTTTTAATGTATACTCCACTAGGTCTAGGCTCTTCAGAGGCTTAACATAATAATTAGATCATTACTGTATACATTAGAAACTTGACAAAATTGTTTAGATTTAGATTGAGACTATCAGATCTTGTAAACATAATTTTATTTTCTTAAAATATGAAATTTTCCTCATCTCCCACGTGAATCTTGTGTTCTTGTTTTATCCATTATTTTTTATATTACTCTTATTTTCTCGTCTTTATTATTTGCCCGATTATCAACAAATTGGTATAAGAGCAAATTTGTATCACTTTATTTTTAACAACTTGGCATCGAAGCCAAGGTATTTTTACGGTTTCTAAAGAGGTCCAAATTAGTTATTAAAACAAGGTTTGAATAAAGTCAATTGTTTCAAGGATGACAACTATAAAATTTAAGATTTCGATTTTGGGTCGCAACAATAGATTTTCTTTGTAGCAGATCAAGATGTGAGCAATTCTTACTCAATTGGACTTGGATGATGCTTTGTTGGGGATGGATAGAATGCCCGCAACTTTGACTGCAAAGAAGAAGTAACGCAAGGATCAGAAAGCCCTATCACAGATACATCTTTATCTTTCTAATCAATTTCTTTAGGAAGTGATAAATGAGAAAAATGCCGCAGGATTGTGATTGAAATTGGAGCAGCTTTATATGACAAAGTGTTTGACCAGTAAGTTATTCTTGAAGCAGCGCTTGTATTTTCATCTCTTGACAAAAGGTAAATCTTTGGAAGATCATCTATCGGCATTTAAGGAAATCATCGCTAATTTGGAGACTTATGAGGTCAAATACGATGAGTAGGATTTAAGGTTGATATGGTTATGTTTGTTGCCAGCTTTATATGTGACTTTTAGAGATATTATCCTTTACAGTTGGATAATCTCAATATTTATGAGGTATATGATGCGTTTTATTCCAAGGAAAAGTTGAAGCACCTGGTCGAATCTAAGGCCCAGTTAGAGGGTCTTGTTATTTGTAAGAGAGAGACGGGCGGTCATGGAGGGGCAAAATCAAGGATAGAAATAAGGATAAAGTCTATTGGTACTGCAACAATAAGGGGTACATGAAATAGGATTTTTATGAGTGGAGGAATAGGAATAAGTTTGCTGCTACAGATTAGAATGGACAACCAGGAAATTTTGGCGATGGAGATCTTTTGGTGATTTCTGACGGTGGCTCCAAACCTGACAAGGATTTAATTCTTGACATGACTTACACTTTCATATGTATGCTAAAAGGGATTGGTTTTCTCCATATGAAACGATTTCAAGGAGTTTCGTGGTGATGGAAAATATGAGCCCTGTAAAATAGTTGGTATTGGTGAGGTCAGAATCAAGATGTCTAATGGGACAGTTATGACACTTGGTTTAGTGAGACATGTTCCAGGTTTAAATAGAAATAGTATCTCCTTGAGTACTCTTGATTCAAAATGGTACATGTATATCGGTCGACGTAGAGTTATGAAAGTTAACCATGGTGCAAAATTGTGTTAAAGGGGCAGAGAAAATCACATTTATATGTTTTGGAAAGTTCGATGATCACTTTGGAAGCAACAATAGCTTATGGTTTGATAAGTGGTAATTCAGGTAGAGATGGTTGTGATTGGGTTGGTTATGGTGATTCGAACAATGATATTGGAAAAGTTTCCAGTACTTCAGGCGGAGCTAGTTGTACTCTTGTTGATCATGTTGCTCGTGGTGATTCGAACAAATTTGACAACTCAGGTAGAGCTGATAGTGAATGGGATGATTCAAGTAAGTTTGACATGCAAGGTAGTTTTGTTGGTAAGCAGAGCTTGAATTTTGTTCACGATTACTGAAAAATTTTCCAGTAGTTGTGGTGATTCAAGCAATGATATTGGAAAATTTTCCAGTAGTTCAGGTGGAGCTGGTTGTGATCTTGCCGATCATGTTGCTCGTGGTGATTCGAACAGATTTGACAACTTAGGTAGAGCTGATAATGAACAAGATGATTCAAGTAAGTTTGGCATGCAAGGTAGTTTTGTTGGTAAGCAGAGCTTGAATTTTGTTCACTGTTACTGAGTATGCCCGAAAGGGGCATAATGGAAGAGATGGAAAATGACTTGAAGAGTGAAGAATGATTCCTTGCATTGGAATTTGTATCAAGATGGAGATCGCTAGAGTATGACCCGAATTCCTAGTGAGATTAGGATTAAGTTGGTAAATTGGTAGTTGGAATAATAGTCTTTGAAAGTTACGCAGTTCAACCCTAACAATACATAGAAGGGGTGAATAGGTATATTATGCGGAATTAAAAATATTTTACGAATTAAATAGCAACAAGTCACTTTTTAATTCTTTTCTAGTGACTAAACATGCAAGTTATCTTAGTCCTATGTTTGAATACTGCAGCTTATATGATAAATCAACAAACAATAATGAATGCAATAAATCAACACCGGGATGATCACAGCGAAACTCAACTGAGAAAAACTCTGTGCACTTTGTCAGGTAATTCACTATAAACAATTCTAACAACTTACAGTCTATCAGATTAGACAATCTGTACTATCTGATCTCTCGACTGCACTCCTTACAGCTCTCATTGGATCCTGTGCTCCCCTGCACCAATCCTTAGCTGCTACTGCCAAAGCTCTCCGTGGAATCTGCTACCCTGTAGCACTCATAGCCTTATGGAATCGTCTATTTCCCGTAGATCAACGAAGTATACCTTGTTCTTCACAGACAGGAACTCCAGTCAAATTCACTCGACCTTCAGAACTTTGACAAGATGTAGAGGAAAGGTAGTTTGGTATTTGGATTATAAGAACGATATTTTTCTCACCAAAACAATCAAAATAGATGAAGGTTGAAAAATATAATCGGATGAATCTCTCACAGATGAAGCACTCTCAATGTTCAACTTCTCCAATTTTCGTATAGATGTGTTTTGGTATATATATATAGGTAGGTTAGAAAACGAATGGACAGGGTAAAAAATTTTTAAATCCTGAAATAAAAATTTCCCAGATAACTACTTCGCTCAAGTGAGAGTTCAGCGAAGGTTGAGCGATAGTATGTTGCTCGAGTGAAGAAGGGGTGACAGTCCAGCGACAATGTTTCTACTTTTGTAGTTCAAGCCAAACATTGGCGACAGTCTAGTGAAAATTCGCACCGTTTTCCTCTTCTTTTCCCATACTCAAACCCTAGATCTAATAACCCTATTTTCACATAATTGTACATTACTCCTTGATTTTTTACAATATTTACAATTAAGTCTCTTTTGTTTACAGAATCACCAATAACACAATTAAAACCTAACAAGCTCTTTCTTTGACATTTTGTGACAAAATTATTAACTAAAGTCAAATCAGTAATAAAAAATAAATTACAGACTCAAAAACCCGTGACACAACTAACTGACTTGAATGAATTCTGCAGTTTAATCAGCACTTATTTCCTGAAACAAATAACTTAACACCCAGTGTAAAATGTGTGGAAGACATTATAATAAAATAGATCAAGCAGTTTAGATTTAATATGCATACTAAATTAAGACATACTAACAATGCAACCCAACATACCACTAAGACATATTGATATTACTAAAATATCAAACTTAATTTAGCAGAACTTAAATAAACTAATAAAATGCCTTTGAATTACACACACACACACACACACACACATCATGTAAGCATAAGCAAAAAGAGCTAGATATCTACTATATACTCTTCCCCTATCAACAAAATTGCAATATTGCAAAAAATCTAAATCTATCTACTCCCCCTTTTTATCACACAATAACAAGGGGTGAGCCTAGAACTCAGAACACTGACAATATCATTAGCATCATCAGAGTTTGTCATCTCCTCAGAAGCAGCATCATCTTAGTGGCGAAAAACCCACCAAAGCCCACGCTGAAGGTATCCGACAACACCCCGAAGCATAGCGAACTCGGCAATGTGTCGATCAATAGTAGCACATAGCTACGTAATCCCCGCCATCATACGAGCCTGCTGCTCGATGAGCACTGTCATCTAACCAAAAATAGAGACCGAAGGGTCGATAATAGTAGAAGTAGAAGGTACAGATGCAGGAGGAGGAACTGACTCGGACGGAGGAGGAGCAGAAGTAGAAGTAGAAGGGATATCGGAGGATGGAAGAGCAGTCGAAAAAGAAAGAAAATCAGAAGGATCAAAGGAAATGAAGTCATCAATCGGATCAGCCGGCATAGTCGGGTCAGCCGGCTATGATGGCTCAGAAGAAGCATGAGACCTACTCTAGGCAATGGTAGTATGGCCAATCTGTCGAGAAACCCGCCTCAGACCCTCCTCTGGAAAACTAACTCTTAAGGCTTGAGCGGTATATCAAACACGCATAGGGCAACCTAACCCTCGTCCCCGTAGTATGAATGGCCCTCAAAATCTGATGGCATATGAAGGACGGAAGATCAATGGAATCACCATACAGAAGGGCATAAAGAAAACAAGCCTTCTCCATCGGTAATGAAGAAGTGTGGGAGACGGCCAAAGATTTGTGTACACAATGCGCAACAGAATTGGTGCTTGCTCGGGAGAGAACCAGTGTGAATTGCACCTGCACCTTCTTCCCGTGGTGTGTTAAACACCGTCGAACTTACTAATGAGTCCGCCAGAAGTGAATTAGGGGTAAGATAGAGAAATAGGGGATGGACGACCCTGGGAATATGAATAAGACTCGAAATAACGTTCGCAGTAATCTTAATTGTCATACCCCGAAGAAAAACCCTAAAAGAAGAACCACTAACATCATGAATGTTAGCATAGAAAGCGGAATAAGGAGGCAATGTGGCGGTACCAAATCAACCAAAAAAGGCTCTCAACCTCGAAAAGAGAAAATAGCGACGAGGTCGGGGGATAGGTCAAATAAAATGACATTGCGCTAAAAAAGAACAGGACGAAGAGAAAATTGCAACCTAAAAGTGTCTTAGGCCATAGCCGAGATAAACCTAGACCTACTATACGATAAAGAGGTACTAAGAGTGGAAGCAGCTGTGCATGCTCTCTTAGGCGACATCTGAAAAAAAAGGTCCAAAAGCACTAAAAATTGGGATAAAACGATACTAATGCATGATATACGTGAGATGCATGAATGCACGCAAAATGAGGAAGATTGGGTAACATGCAACGTGTCCTAGCATGACATTATGATGTAGTGACATGATGTCACCAAGTGTGCCCAACATCAAACACAATGCACAAGACACAATTTACACACCGAACTCCCAACTCGACACTCTAACTACCAAAGCAAAACCCAAACACCCAAACCAAAAAAAAAAAAAAAAGACACGACCAAGGACGATATGAGAACAAAAAAAAAACACAGTCATTCAAACCACGACTCCAACCTCAAAGAACACGACACCAACATGAACTCAACCCACCATGTCATACAAAGCACCTCAAACAACCTAATAACCCATCTAATAAAAAATAATGGAGAACAAATTGAGAATTCGCGAGTAAAACACAAAAAATCCAACATTTTGATACAAAATTGTGCACAATGATGAAAATGCATGTTAAACAAGAGGAATATGAAGCATAAATCCAAAAAATGCAAAGCAACAATGGTAAAATTCGAAACATACCAAAATAATTACAAAAACAAAGAAAAGAGAAAAGGGTTTAAGCAATGTACCTTTAAACAAAGTGGAATCAATGAATTTGAAACACAAAAAGTGTATTTGAGATGATGAGAGCTTGATAAAACAACCGATTTGATATCGGTAGGCAAAATTTGAGAGAAACAAGAGGAAGAATGGGAAGAAATGCGAAAAACCTTGAAAAATAGCCTTAAAATTCAAAATTACGGCATGTCACTCGAGCGAAGGTCAAGCAATAAAAGAGCGAGGCAGCTTTTGCTGCTATTGCTCGAGCGATTTCCAGCGATAAGCTAGAGAAAAAGCAATTGACAGAAATAGCACTTCAAATTTAAAAATGAAGAAAACTAGCACTAAATTTTTTTTTTGTGTTAAATAATACTTAAAATGAACAAAACTAGCAATATATATATATATATATATATATATATATATATATATATATATATATATATATATATATATTTTTTTTTTTTTTTATTTTACTTTTAAAAAAAACCAAATTAAGTAAATTAAGCTCTTGTCCAATCGATGATCATAATCATGCATTCATTCACAAGTCGAGCATTATCAATATGGACTTTTCCACGTACTCAACGAAGTTCACGATGAAGTGATTAAGTGACTCATAAGTGTAAAGTTGCTCCAAACCTTAAATTTATGAGAAAGGGCATGCAAACATCACTGTTAAGTAAGTATGATCCCTACTAACGAAAGTCAAACCCAAATATAATGTTAGGACCTGAAAGCAAGCTCAAGTACATGACTAAATTTATTTTCTTCCCTTGAAGATGAACTTGTAATTTTTTTATATCACTTTTCTCGTGACTTACATGTCATGTGCTTTAGGACGACTAAATAGATCCCTATAATGAGCTTTAGGTCGATTAACCAAAGTCAGATGACCATAGGCACCAAGTTATCAGAAACCCCTGGGCTTGATTGCTCGAATCCAATAGGCTTCAAACAAAGTATAAGATGAATCAAACATGTGTGTAAATTTTTTATTTCATCATTTTTTTTAAAAAAATGCCGTGAGACTCATCACGAGCTAGGTCATCTAGATACAGGTCAATTCACATTCGAGGTCACCGTACTAACATGTGCGGCCATCCTAAATCTCACACACGTGGTCCAGACTTACTCACAAGATCATATTGTGTGCTGTGCAGAAGGTACATGGAGAAACATATACTTAATACTCCATAGAAAACTGAACTAAGTGATGGAAATAACAGTATAGATCTGATAACGACATACTCGATCACACATGCAATGTTGAAGAATATCATAAACTGTTTAGAGCTCAATTTTTTTAAATTAAATAATAAAAAATCAATATCAAATGGAAATAAATACACACAAAATAAAATAAAACGCAAATAAATGAGATGCATACACAAATGAATGGACTCAATGGACTGAATATTCATGCACCTAAGGATCAGATCACAAAGAACGTTGAATGCTCTTGCCTTTAAGAGCATGATCAAATTCATGACCTTTCAGATCACTTTTCTTAACCCAAGCTTGCTTAAAAGTAGAAGTGATTTTAGTTAACCAAGCCATCATCTCAGTTAAGTGGCTAACCAGATTTGGCTAGGAAGTTAACCGTGTTCAAGACATCTTGACTTTTACTTCTAGTCATGAGTTTACAACACCTAGGTCTTGTATGTCTCGGTGTACCACAATGGACCTAGAATCAACCCTATTCGATGGTTGTTGCTAATAAGTAGGACGATTTACCCTATATTGTCTAGTAGGTCTCGATCCTAAGTCATTTTTGCCCTTTGCTTCAGGGTAAACAATTTTTCGAGCTTTGTTAGAGGCTGGAACGAACGTGGTCTTGGACATACTGGCAGAAGTATTACCATTATGAACATACCCAAACCATGCCTATTTCCACCAGGTTTGTTCATCCCAAGTAGTTTGTCCAGCTTCTGCGAGCCACTCATAAACAACTGGAGTTGAGCATTAGATTTATCACGATCAGTAGTTAACGTTTTAACTTTAATTTCCAAGTTTTCATTCATCAGTTTCAACTCACTCAATTTTCTAGTCGAGTTCTGAAGGTCACTTAGTTGTTTTTTATGTTCAAGTTCAAGCTCGTTCATGTTTTTCAAGATGGCTTTGTTGACCTTCTTAATTTTGACTCTCCTCCACCAATTTACGATAAGACTCGTGAATTTTGGTATCATCTTTAGACTGTTTACTCTCATCCCCCTTTCAACGTTTTTAATCTCACGGTCAGATTTGATTGTAGTAATCGAGGTGAAAGCCATGAATTTTTTATCATCCTCACCACCAGATGTCTCAGTCTAAGAACTAGTCTCTGACTCCTCATCATTCATGGTCACGGCTAAAGCCTTAAGATGTTCTATACCCGAACTCCTCTTCAAATTAGGACATTTACTCCTAATGTGACCATACCCCTTTCACTCATGGCATTGGATAGATTGAGATTTCTTAATTGGAATCCTAGAGGTATTTTTCTCACGTCTACCTCTCGAGAGTTTACTATGGACCTCACTATTTCGTTCCTGAGGCTTTTTCCTATTCCACATCACCCTCGAAAATTTTTAACGAAGTAAGCAATTTCGTCGTCCATAAGGGTCTCAGTATCAGTGGACTCGTTCTCCTCTCCTCTAATGGTGTTCATGGCAATGGATTTAACCTTTTTAGGTTGAGAGACAGTGAGTTTATAAGTTTGAAGTGATCCTACGAGTTCTTCAGTCTTAACAGCATCTAAATCCTTACTTTATTCTATTGCAACAACCTTAGGTCCAAATATCTCGGGCAGGGATCTAAGGATTTTTCTAATGATTTTGGACTTATGGATTCTTTCACCTAAGTTAAATCTTAAATTCACTATGTCATTCAGCTTCACTTAGAATTCATCGAACGATTCTTCGTCCTTCATCCTAATCTCTTCAAACCTAGCGGTTAACATCTACAGTTTAGAATTCTTAACCATTTTAGTTCCCTCGTATGTGGTTTCTAGAATATTCCAAACTTTTTCAGCAGTTTTACACATCGACACTCGCCTAAACTCTTCAGTAGATACAATCATTAACAGAGCATGTAATGCTTTATTGTTCCAGTTGCATTCAGTGGGTGTGACTACACCAACTACAGTTGTTAAAGGTGGAGTCCACCCATTTTGACTGCTAATCCAAATACATTCATCCAAATATTTAAGGAAGGCTCTCATATTAGAACTTTCCAGTAGGCATATTTACTTTCTTCAAAACACGGAAACACGGACAATGACTGACTCATCTAGATGTTATAAAGGGTCAGGAATCGAATTAAGGCTCTGATACCAATTGAAAGTTACGCAGTTCGGCCTTAGATGGGGGTGAATAGGTATATTATGTGGAATTAAAAATATTTTACGAATTAAACAGCAACAAGTCACTTTTTAACTCTTTTCTAGATGATTAAATATGCAAGTCATCTTAGTCCTATGTTTAAATACCGTAGTTTATATGATCAATCAACAAACAATAATGAAAGTAGTAAATCAACACCATGATGATCACGGAGAAACCGAATTGGGAAAAACTCCGAGCAACTTTGCTAGGCAATCCACTATAAACAATTCAAACAACTTACAGTCTATTAGACTAGACGACCCGCACTACCTAATCTCTTGACTGCACTCCTTACAACTCTCCTTGGATCCTATGTTCCCCTGCACCAATCCTTAGCTATTGTTGCCAGAGCGCTCCGTGAAATCTGCTACCCTGTAGCACTCCTAGCCTTGTGGAATCGTCTATTTCTCGTGGATCAATGAAGAACACCTTGTTCTTCATAGATTGGAACTCCAGTCAAATTTCCTCGATCTTCAGAACTCTGACCAGATGTAGAGAAAAGACAGTTTGATATTTGGATTATAATAACTATGTTTTTCTTACCCAAAAAATCAAAATAGATGAAAATTGAAAGATAAAATTGAATGAGTCTCTCACAGATGAAGCTCTCTCAATGTTTAACCTCTCCAATTTTCATACAGATGTGTTTTGGTATATATAGGTAGGTCAGAAAACAAATGGGCGGGGGTAAAAAGCTTTTAAATCGAGAAATAAAAATTTCCTGGATAACTACTTCGCTCAAGCGAGAGCTCAGCGAAGGTCGAGCGATAGTATGTCGCTCGAGTGAAGAAGGGGCTATAGTCCAGCGACAATGTTTCTGCTTTTGTAGATCGAGTCAAATCTTGGCAACAGTTCTCGTGCCATTTTCCTCTTCTTTTGCCATACTCGAACCCTAGACCTAATAACCCTATTTTCACATAATTGTACATTCCTCCTTGACTTTTTACAACATTTACAATCAAGTCCCTTTTGTTTGTAGAATCGTCAATAACACAATTAAAACCTAACAATCTTCTTAGTTTGGAAATCCTATTGAAAAGTGTATCAAAGTTTATCAAGAATTAAAAGTTTGATTGGAAAAAGGATTTCGGAAAAGTGAAGACTCGGTTTTGAAGTTTTGGTAGAAAAATGTCACTGCAATTTCGCTAGTTGGCCGCTAGCTTTTGGTGCTCGAGCATTGAGGGTGAAAAACGGAGTAGAGAGCCGGTACCTATTTGGAACCATCATTTTGCTCGAACGTCACTGTTATCTGGGCAAAAATCATTTTTCGATTTTGACTCATTTCTTGAGTAGTATTCATCCAAAAAGCTTGTAATGAGTTCCTATTTATACTCTATGTGGTTTAGGCTCTTCAAACGCTCATTATAATAATTAGATCATTGTTGTATAAATTAAAAATTGGAGAAAATTGTTTAAATTTAGATAGAGAGCATCAAATCTTGTAAATACAAGTTTATTAGTATATGAAATTCTCCTCCCTTCCACATAAATCTTGTGTTTTGTGATTCATTATTTTTCATATTGCTTTTATTATCTTGTTTTTATTATTTGGTTTGTTTATCAACAAATTGGTATCACTTTATTTCTAAGAGTTTTTAAACAATGGCAACACATTTTGCCAAAATTTCTAGTAAGTCTTCAATCTAGATAGAGACAATCTTTCATAGAATCAATGTCTGGAAAGTTCATACTTTCTTCCGCATAAACCCAATTGTAAATGAAAGTTTTCTATGAATATATGCACACATTAATAATGGCATTTCTACTTGGAGCAGTTAATACGTGAAAAACACACTTTGTTGGCATGGCGGTTGTACCAAAAAGTTAAAACAGTCATGAACTAGAACTCATTATCTTCTTCTTCCAAAGACCAAATGGAACGAATAGTTCTACGCATTTTCCTTTGATTTATATATATAACATGCATAATATCAGTTTGCAAATTCAAATGTGCAAACAGAATGCAATACAACATTCCATGAACATGTATATGGTCTTATATTGCAAATTAGATCAAAATTCTTATACGCTACTAATTTCATGGAATATTATATTCTAAAATATATGCCTTGTGCATGTATAACTTTTTGGAATCCATTTTTCATATGTAAGTATGCAATGTTGGGATTGAGAAAAAAAATTATTTTAGAGAGATTAATTTATTGATAGTTTTCATGAAGAAGTCAAGCTAGTTTTAGTCGATGCTACAAATTAAAATTTGATGAGTAAGTGCTTGAATTATTTTAGTGAAAATGATACAATGATGAAATAACAATGGAAGACGTCATCCTTGTCCAAAAAAATTTAGGTCCATTGTTGGAATGCTTATAGCTTGTAAAAACAGAATGACAACATACAAGATCAAAATTGTATATAAATTCGACATGAAAAAAACTATGTAACTAACATTCCATAATCATGATAAAATTCCAAATAAAAGTTAGGCAGATCTAGAGTACTAATCGATCAGCAGTTATTCTTTACAAAGATTATTTCTAATCCATTTACATATGAGAGCACCATCATTTTGCATTTAACTTGAAACGTTGTAATCAATTTGATCTAACCTGTAGATGTAAATGTCATTCCCTTGTCCAAGATTCTACTTGCAATTGTAACAAAAATTAAGAAAATACTCAGAGAGATAATTCATTGATCGATTGGAGGATATCCCATTTTCTTTTCTTTATGTAGATAATTATCCCATTTTACAGTAGATCTTAATAGTGCAATCATAAAAAACATGGGTAGTCCTCGGATTTGGCCCATACGACATTACACAAATATAGTCCTCTAAAAGATCCATCTCAGTAATAGACAAGTTACTGAACTCTACCGAAGCTAAAGAACCAAAATAACCTACCCGACAATTTATACTATTGCTGCCAAAATCACCTGGGGTTTTTGGCGGACCAGCAGGGGAAAGAACAGTAGGAGACAAAGGAGTGTTAGAAATTGGAGAGCATAAGTTCACTCAACACTCAAACTCACGAAAGAGTAGTGAAGGAAATATATATATATATATATATATATATATATATAGGATTTTCCCAACATGAACCTTGTCTAGCACATGTATCAATATTAAATTACATACTTTGCCTCAACCTAATTACATGAATAATACCAACAGACATACATGTACTCTTTTTAATTCATGCATTAGAACATTTTAGCACTGATATAGGTATTTATGGATTAGTCTAGAAATGAATCGAGTTTATTAATGCAATACCCCCTCTTAAACTTGATTCATTACGCTGAGGGACACCCACAGTCTTTAAGGGCTTGGTAAAAATATCTGCAACTTGGTCTTGAGACATCACAAACTCAAGCTCCATTTCTTCTTTGATATGCACTCTTGTATAAAATGATACCTCATATCTTGTTTATTCCTTTCATGAAACTTCGGGTTTTTGTCCAATATGAGAGCGGACTTATTATCAACAAAAATCTTTGTTGGGCCTTTTTGTGTTGGTGAAGTTCCCTCGTCAAACTCTTAAGCCAAATTGCATGACAAACACGAGAAGTAGCTGCGACATACTTCGCTTCATACGTAGAAAGAGTTACAATAGGTTTCTCCTTAGAATTCCAAGTAAATGTCATATTTCCCATAAAGAAAACAAACCTGGTAGTGCTTTTCCGATCATCAATATCACCACCCGATCACTATCGTCTTGAGAAGATGTATGGAAAGTACCGAAGTCAAATTTACCATTAATGTAACGAAGTATTCTTTTGGCCACCTTTAAATGAGTAGTAAGAGCTTCCATTAAGCAACTTACAAGTCTAACACCAAAAAGAATATTCGGTCTTGTGCAATTTAAATACCTCAAGCTTCCAACAAGGGTCTTAAAAAAAATGTGAGATCAATCTTCTCTCCATCTCTTTGCTTGGACTATTTAACTCCACATTCAACGGGGGTGCTCACATCTTGCAATTCGCCATTTCAAGCCCTCTAAGAATTTTTTTTTCTATATCCTTCTTGAGAGATAAAGATTCCATCGTCTCTCTTTTTCACCTCCATGTCAAAATAGTAGGTCATTGATAAGTGTATTTTATACACTTATTTGAGCCGGTAAATTAGACTATTTTTTTGATAAATTATATGAAACATGACTCAATTCTATGTAAACATTGATTTATAGGTAAACATCAATGACATTTTTGGAATTGGAGAAAATACGCAAGAAAAGGGGTAAAGTGAAGCAAATCTAAAGTTTGGGGATTAAAGTGCAAATATTCAAAAGTTGTGTCGGACCTTACAATGAAGATTAAAGAATTCTAGGAGTCAAATGGGTGAGAAAAGAAATCAAAGGAAAGAAATATAGTCAAATTATTATAACACATTAATTTCCAACAGAAGACGTTATGCTCTAGATTTTTAGTCTCGAGTAGAACTCATTTTTGGCTTAGCAAACATTCAAATTGGAAATGATAATTTAATAAAAGTTTTATCCCTTTGAGTTATCTTTCTAATACATTTTGAATTATCTCAATCGGATATTAGGAAAGAATGTTATCCCAAAAATATTGAAAGCGGCTCGGGACAAGCCTCGCCTAGGCTGTTGAGAAAGCACTCGCCGCATCCTCTTCTAGATTGCCTGAAGCTACCAAACTTGCTGAGCCGCGCACCCTGGATAAGCCTAGGCACGTATCCTAAGGCAAATGGGAAAAAATTATACTTTCCTTTTTCTTAATTCAATATTTTTTATACTGCAACTTTTTTGCATTGTATATATTCCAAGGCCATCAAGAATGTCCATAACCTAGTTTTTTTTTTATCATAGACGAGAAAGAAAATAAATATTTTTAAATTCAAGGAGCGAAATTTCATATTTTGGGGTCGATCTTCGAGCGAGGAATTGAAGTTTTCACGTTCTTCTCAAGTTTCTTAGTTTCGAGTAATGTCAATTCCCTTTCTTTTGTGTAATTTTCATATGGAATGTTAGGTTAAATCTTTAATGTATTGGATGGATGATAAAATCTTGATTTATATTTTTTAATTCAAGACTTATTATTTTTTAGTTAATTCTTGTGCTCATGATTATTTTTTAGTTAATTCTTGTGCTCATGATTAAATATGCATGAATTTTGCGTTGTTTGAATGTTTTGCCATCATTTAGATAACTAGTTGCTTATTTGTAGTATTGAACGATTTACAATAAGTAAAACACTGCGTATTTAATATATGGGCAATATACATTAAGAATAATGTTTATGGCGTAAGCTATTGTGTAAGATAATCCTGTGATTATTCTTGCTTTGCATATAAATTCGGACTAGGAATATGATCGAACCTTGTTAAGCATAGATTTAAAATATTTTGAAAGAGAATATTAGATATTAATGGATTATTGATTGTCATGAACACATCAATAAGTGGACTTTGAAATTCAATACATTCATCTCATCTTTGGATAAAAACCAATCTTTTCTCATTTCCAAATTTTAAATTAGAATAATAACAAAAACAAATCTCTTTTGTGTTATACTTAATTGAACTTGATTATAACTAGTAGACTATAATTACAATTATTTCTTGTGGGATGATAATTTTAACTCAATAAATCTATTACTTCCTAACGACCTCATATGTTTGCAGGTTTTGTCTGAACACGTCGTTGTCGGGGAATAATAGTTTTAATTCTAGTTTATTAGTTTATGTTAGATTCGATATTTTCTTTTGTTTTAAGCTATTCATTTTACTACCTAATTTATTTTTGTCTTACTTCTTTCAGGTTGTCAATCGTTTATGCAAGATTTTGAAGAAATAGAGCTCTTACTATTGGATCCCGAGATTGAAAGAACATTCAGAAAACAAAGAACAAAGAGAAACAAAAGCAATAATAGAGAATTAGAATCATATACATGATCCAATTCACCCACCACCACCAGTTAAATAGAGACATATCGCCAACAAGGGCATAATATTAGTTGAGGATTATGTGAACCCAGCGCCAGCACTAGTACCCTTTAGATAGACTAATTTTCACATTCGATCCGATGTCATCAATATCTTCTAGAATCATCATGACATCAAGTTCTTCGGGGAAAGTTACAAAAAATCTACATGAGCATATTCAAGATGTTCTGATATTGTGCAAAGTCATCAACCATGATGAGACGTCATCAAATGCCTTTTGATTGAGGATATTCCCTCACACCTTAAAGGATGGCGCAAGAGAATGGCTCTATTCATTAACTGCCAGAGTATCATGTCGTGGAATGACATGATACAAAAATTCACCATGATGTTCTTCCTATACTCTCGAGTCCATCAAATTTGAAATGAATTCCTTAGATTCCGTTACTTGTATATAAGCTTAATTATAGGAATTGATAGGGATTCCTAATTAGAATAGTTTCCTAATATAATATTCACAATCTGTATATATACATATCTTTTCCTATGTGTAAGATTATCAAGAAGTTATTTTTCTCTTTTAGTTTACATGGTATCAAAGCAACTTACCTATAGAATCCATCGATAAATCTTCAATTTTTTTCATTTTTTCCATCTGTCTTTGGCGTGGCTATCGTTTAGTGCTCTGGGTATTCAAGTTTCTGTACAGGTTTTGGCATTGAGAGCTTTGGGTCGTCTCGCCGCCATCAGACCGATGGGAATTCATCACTGGCGAGTAGATCTTGTCTCCAGTCGCCGTCTTCAACGCGACTCTTGGTGGCTATTTTGGTTGAGGAGTGAATCGAAGTTTACCTTCATCTTCACCGGTGTGTCGATCTTCACCTTCTTCTTCCTCCTCATGAGTTCTCCAGCATGTGGTCTACTCCAAGTTGCCTTCCATTTATGTTAGGTTGCAAGGGCTGTAGTATGTGGGCTGAAGTTTTTAATTTTGGGTTTGATTAAATTTTGTGTAGGCTGCTGAAGTTATTTGGCTCGATTAGTTGGGTTTTGTGTCTTTGGGTTTGTCATTTTTTTTGGGTTGCCTACTGCTTTGATTTGTTATTTGGATTTTTTGCTTTATTTCTATTGCTGTTGAGCAAAAGAATTTAGTTTTGACTGATGTCATTCCAATGATGTCCAAAATCACAGAGCATAAGTTGGTTGGTCCAAATTATTTGGATTGGTGTAAGACAGTTTGGATTTATCTGCGCAGTATTTTCATGGACAATCATTTTACTAAAGATCCACCAATGGATAATACTGGACAGACATGACTAAGAGATGATGCACGATTATTCTTACAAATTTGGAATTCCATTGAAACTGATATAGTCGGTCTGATTAATCACTGTGAGTACGTTAAAGAATTGATGGAATATTTAGAATTTATGTACTCTGGGAAAGGAAATGTGTCCCGTATTATGAAGTTTGTAAGGGTTTTTACCGTGCTGAACAACAAAATCAGTCTCTTCAGGCTTATTTTATGAATTTCAAAAAAACCTATGAAGAATTCAATGTCTTGTTACCTTGTAGCCCTGATATGAAAGTTCAGCAAGCTCAGCGGGAGCAAATGGTTGTGATGAGATTTCTAGCTGGTCTTAATTCTCAGTTTGAAACAGCTAAATCCCATATTCTCTCCAGTGTTGAGATTTCATCTCTGCAAGAGACTTTACTAGAGTGCTTCGCACAAATACTAGTGCTTATAAGGCTTTATATGCTCAGTCTTCTAGTACTCTTATCATTCGCAATAGTAGAGGTAATACAAACAGTGGGGGGTACAACTAGTCGAGACAATCGAAGTCAAAATGAAAAGAGGGTTGTATGCTACCACTGCTATAAACCGGGTCATATCAAACGTAAGTGTAGAAAATTGCACAATAAATCTCTGAAGTCACACTCAGCTCATGTTGTAGCTACTACTGCTATCCCCATCTTATCCTCTGAGCAGACCATTACAGTTTCTGCATATATATTTGCTAAATTCACTCAATACCAAGAAACATTAAAGAATTCATCTCAATCTATCTCTGTCTTTGCTAAGACAGGTAAACCCAATACATGTCTTATTTTCTTTTCCTCATAGTGGGTCATTGATTCTAGTGCCATAGATTATATCACAGGTAATCCTAGTCTCTTCTCCGCTTTTCAGCCGCATACATCTTCTTCGAATGTTACTATAGCTGATGGTTCTACTTCTTTTGGTCTTAGTTCTGGCACTATCAATCCAACTTATCTTCTGTCTTAAGTCTACTACAATTTTCTTTCAATTTAATGTTTGTGAGCAAACTTACTTGGACTCTAAACTGTTGTATTTTATTCTTTCCTGACTATTGTCTTTTTCAGCATCTTATGACGAAAAAGATTATTGGTAAATGACATGAATCAAGTAGTCTCTATATTCTAGATACCCAAGTGCCCAAACCCATTGCATGTTCAGGTGTCTTAACTCCTTTAAAGCACATTATTGTTTGGGATATATCCATCTTTGCCTTTGTTGAAGAAATTATGTCCTCAATTTCAGAATGTCTTGTCTTTAGATTGTGAGTCATGTTAGTTTTCCAAACATAATCGTCTGTCCTCAGTCCCTTCCTTTTGACTTAGTTTATTCAGATGTTTGGGGTCCTTGTCCTGTTGTGTCCAAAACTGGATTTTAATATTTTGTTACCTTTGTTGATGATTTCTCTCGTGTGACTTAGCTTTATTTAATGAAGAATCGTTCTGAATTATTTTCTCATTTTACTGCCTTTTGTGCTAAAATTCAAACACAGTTTAATGTTTCTGTGAATACGTTGAGAAGTGATAATGGCAAAGAATATTTTTCTGATTCTTTTCAAACTTACATGCTTCAGAATGGTATTCTTCACCAATCCTCATGTGTTGACACACCCTCTCAAAATAGTGTGGCTGAACGGAGAAATAGACATATTCTTGAGATAGTACGGGCACTCATGTTTCAAATGCATGTTCCCAAACATTTTTGGGCTGATGTAGTCTCCATCGCTTGTTTTTTAATTAATCGGATGCCTTTATCTGTTTTTCATGGTGAGACTCCTTATAGTGTCATTTTCACTACTAAACTCTTATTTTTATTGAACTAGAATATTTGGTAGCTTGTTATGCTCGTGATATTCGTTTCCAAGTCACTAAATTAGATCCCAAATCCTTAAAATATATTTTTCTAGGTTACTCTCGTCTACAAAAAGGATATTGATGCTATTGTCCAAGTCTTAACAAGTATCTTGTGTCGACTGATGTTATATTCATGGAACATATTCATTTCTTTCCCACTTCTTCTACTTTTTTCAATAAGGGGAAGGATGATGATCTGTCGGTTTATCAAGTCAGTTACTAGTCAACTAATACTACTTCTACACCGGTTGATCCCACACCACCATCATCTATTCGCCAGGTCTATTCCAGACGACGTAACCCTCATCGTGCATGCGGCACCTATCTCTTTTTCGGCATCTGATCCCGTGTCTGTTGATCTTGAGCTACCTATTGCCCTTCGCAAAGTAAACGTTAGTGCACTTTATCTTATTTCGTCTTTTGTTTCTTATGATTTCTTCTTCTTTTGTTGCTTCCATTGACTCTATGACTCTTTCGAAAACTATTCATGAAGCATCATCCCATCCCGGTTGGCGTGATGCTATGATAGAGGAAATGAATGCTTTAGATGCTAATGGTACTTAAAATTTAGTGAACTTGCCTGCAGGGAAAAAGGTTATTGGATGTAAGTGGGTATTTGCGGTCAAAGTCAATTCTGATGGATCAGTGACTAGGCTTAAAGTTTCCTTGTGGCTAAAGGCTATGCTCAGACTTATAGTGTGCATTATTGTGACACTTTCTCTCCCGTAGCTAAATTAACATCTGTTCGCTTATTCATTTCTATGGTAGCTACTCATAATTGGCCTTTACATCAATTAGACATCAAAAATGCCTTTTTACATGGTGATCTCCAGGAGAAATTTTATATGGAGCAACCGACTGGGTTTGTTTCTGAGAGGGAGCATGGAAAAGTGTGTCGTCTTCGAAAGTCCTTATATGGTTTGAAACAGAGTCCACGTGCTTGGTTTGAAAAATTTAGTCAGACAGTGGAAAAGTTTGGAATGCAAAAAGAGCAAGTCTGACCACTCAGTCTTTTACAAACAATCTGAATCCGTCGTTATTCTCTTTGTTGTATATGTTGATGATATTATTATTACTGGCAGTAATACTATAGAAATTTCATCTCTGAAGTCATTTCTTCATACCTAATTTCACATGAAAGATTTAAGGGTGTTAAAGTATTTCTTAGGAATTAAGGTAAAAAGAAGTAAGAAAGACATCTTATCTCAAAGAAAATATGTGCTTGACTTATTAACTGAGATAAGAAAGTTGGGAGCTAAGCCAAGCAGTGCTCCAATGCTTCCTAATTTACAACTTACCAAAGACGATGACTTATTTGATGATCCTGAGAAGTATAGAAGACTGGTTGGGAAATTAAACTATCTTACGGTAATTCGTCCTGATATTGCGTATTCTGTCAGTGTTGTAAGTCAGTTCATGTCTTCCCCGACAGTTCACCTTTGGACAGCTTTATAACATATCCTATGTTATTTAAAGGGAGCTCCTAGACATGGGATATTATACAAAAATCATGGACATACTCACATCAAATGCTTCTCTGATGCAGATTAAGCGGGTTCCAAAATTGACTGAAGATCCACTAGTGGCTACTCTACTTTTGTTGGAGGAAATTTGATCTCATGAAAAAGTAAGAAGCAAAATATTCTGTCCCAATCCAGTGCCAAATCAGAATATATAGCTATGGCACAATCTGTTTGTAAGATAACATGGATATATTAGCTCTTAACTGAAGTTAGTCTTAAACCTTCAATACCAGCAAATTTGTGGTTTGACAATCAAGCAGCTCTTCATATTGCTTCTAATCTTGTGTTTCACGAACAAACTAAGCATATTGAGTTGATTGCCATTTAATTCGTCAGAGGATTCAATAGAATTTAATCTCTACAGGATATGTAAAGATTGAAAAACAATTAGGAGATATTTTTACGAAGGCTCTAAATGGGACTCGAGTTGATTATATTTGTAACAAGGTCGGTATGATTAATATCTATGCTCTAACTTGAGGGAGAGTGTTGCGTATATATAGGCTTAATTATAGGAATTGATAGGGATTCCTAATTAGAATAGTTTCCTAATATAATCTTCTCAATCTGTATATATACATATCTTTTCCTATGGAAAAGATTATTAAGAAATTATTTTTCTCTTTTAGTTTATAGACTCCATTAAGATTGAAGAGTTGGTTGGATCTATCCAGACTTATGAACTTACATTAGATAAACTTAAGATTGAGAAGTCAATTGCCTTGAACACCATTAGAGATGAAGATTCTGACTCTACCTATTCAGATTCTCCTAACGAAGAATATTTAGCATACTTTGCTAAAAATTCAAAAAATGCTTAGGAATAAAAAGAAACCTAAAAAGAGACAACGAGGTGATTCCAGTAAGTCCAGAAGGCGATCTCAATCTTTGAGATAATTGCAGAGGTTTTGGCTACGTTCGGAGTTAGTACCCTAATAGTATGAGAAATCCGATAAGGCTATGAATTGTACTGTCACTGATGACGAGTCTAACTCGGATAATCAGAGTAAGAAATCAACTCGTGAGGAAAGTGGAAAATATATTGCCTTTACTACAGGAATTAAGAATGGATCTGATAAGAGGAGTGAGAAGACTGAGATCATAAGTAGTAATGAGAATTCAAAAGAAGATTCTGATAGTGAGGAAAATTCTAATAGTGAGGGAGATATTCATAAGGTATAAGATAGAATCTATGAGGAGAGCAGTAAGATTATAACAAAAAATAAAGCCTTAAGTACGAGAATTGCGGAACTTGAGTCGGAAAATGAGAAACTCATAGCGTACATTCAGGAGTCTACCTCTACCATAAGTGAGTTGAAATCCATGAATGAATCTTTAGATATTCAGGTTAGGAATCTCATTAATGAGCTTGAGAAGACCTCTAGGAGAGCTAATGAACTGATAGTTGAAAATGAAACCTTAGAAATACAGGTTAAAAATCTTTTGAGCGACCTAGAGCATTCAAAATCTTAACTTTTTGCCTTTTCTAGTGGTTCTATAAATCTAGATGATATTCTAAAAATAGGTAAGTCTGCTGGTAATAATGGAGGCCTAGGATATAATAAAAATGATCATAATCTTGCTAGTATGTCCAAGACTACATTTGTCCCTAGTACTGACCAACTTAAACATGTACCTAACCCTGAACCTAAGAATAAGGGAAATGTAGGACAATAGCCTACCAGAAAACGTATGACACGCCAACCTTCAAGGATCACATACTTTTGATCCTAGGTTTATCCCTACTTGTTTTCATTGCGGTGAGTTAGGATATATAAAGCCTATGTGTCGTCATTTCCTAAACAATAGAAACCGAAACTTAAATTGAAATAAGAATCAGGATTATGTTGGTCAAATTGACTTCCTTACCATCAGGTAAATAAATTGACCAAGTTAATAACACCGGTGATTGGAAATATTCCTATCACTAGGCAAGTTTAGGTATAAAAAAGTGACATTGATTTATGCATGTATCATATTTGTTTATTTGTTCTCTATTTGACATTTTTTTGTGTATTTAGTGTCATCAATGCTTTAAAATAAAAACAACAAAAAAAAATGAAATTTTGAAAATTAAAAAAAAATGGACGGGAAATTGTTTTTACAGTATAATTTATTATATACTTGAATTTGTTTGTTGTGATCAAGCATGTGTTTAATCGATAAACTGCAACATAGTTTCCATTGTTGGATTAGGTTATTATGGAGTACTTAGTATATGTGTTTTCATGTACCATCTGCATTGTGCACACTATGATATTGTTAGTGAGACTCATCCACGTGTGTGAAATTTGGGATGGCAATCACATGTTAGTAAGATGAATTTGAACATGAATTGACCTCATTTATTAGACATAAATTCAAGTTTATCCCCGGTAATAAAAACTCAATATCTTATGTTCTTCTTCGAAACTTATTTTTATTTAAGCAATTAAGCATACGGGATCCTCATAACTTGGTGCATATAGTCAACTAACTTGGGTAACCGACCTAGAGCTCATTACAGAGTCATTTTAGTCGCTCAATGGAGAAGAGCATGCACTTAAAATGTGAAAAATAATTATGATTTTAAAATATTGAAAGATGTGAAAATAAAATATGATCAAAGTCAGGGGAAAAAAGAACATATCAATACAAAAAGAACTTTTACGTAAAGGTCCTAATGCACTTTAAATTAGTTGACTTTCATAAGTAGAGAAATACGCTTATTGACAGTGATGCTTAGCATGTCCTTTATCACAAAACTAAGGTTTGGAGTCCTACTTACAAAGGAATACTTTACACATATAGGTCACTTATATAATTTACTCAATGTTAACTTGAACTATGTTGGAAGGTTTATTGTACGTTGATTATACTTGTGCATGCTAACAACTATATTTTTGAGTTATTATTTGTTAATGTTAAAAGTTTTGGTTTTCTGTCCCTTCATCATTTGTGACAAAAGGGGAGATAGTGATGTAAAGGTTTTGAATGGGAGAATTTAAATTTTTTTAGGTGAAGTAGATTGATAGGGTGAGATTTGTTGATTGCATTGCATTGCATTGCATATCATATCTATCTAACTGTTTGAGTTTTTTATGTTTGTGTGATGTTAATGTTTTTGTTGGTACTTGGATTAACATTAGTGTTACATCTCATTCTAGCTAGTGTTGGTATAATGTGTTCAATGATTTTATTATTTACTATATCACTTGCTTTCACACTAGGTATTTGAGGTGTGAATTTCAGGAAACAGGTTTAACAAGGAATGCAATAGACATCAGTTTGATGAAACTTGTGTAGTTTAAATTTTGTATTTAGTTTTCCTTAACTTATAGTATAGTTTTTTCAGGGAATGCCAAAGAGGGAGTTTGTTGAGTTTTTAGTGTTGGCAATTCTGTAGACAAAATGATGTAAAAGTCAAGGACCTATGGTACAATTTGTACAAATTGGGTTATGAGGTCTAGAGTTCGAGCATGAAAGAGGATAAACACGACGCCATATTTTTGCTAGCTTCTTTCCCAGTTGGTGCTCGAGCGACAAAAATAGAATGCATGTCGCCCGCCATCGTCGAGCTCTCACTGGAGCGGTAGTGCATCGCTTGCCTATCACAGAGCGCTCGGTCGATCGACAAGTCGATCCAATTTGCTGTTTTGAAGTATTTTTTTCCGGCCCATTCAACCTAATTACTCTCTCCTATAAACCGAGCCTATGTACGAAAATTAGTGTGGTTGTTCATTGTGCCTCTTCTCTATAACATATTCAAGAAACTATACATACATTAATTTCATCATTTCACTCTTGATTTTACACAATCACATATTTGGGAAAAAACATCAAACCCGTTGAATCCGAAACACCACCTTCTTCCTATTTGTCATAGAAATGTACTTTTTCAGTTAAACTTTAGAGGCTGTTGGAGGTTGAGAGATGTTGGATTACAAGTGCAGGAAGAGCACAAAGCCTTGAAGCAGGTTCTTGGAATTTCACTTGGAAGAGACAATTGCAGAAGATCGTGTAGCAAGTCTTGGAGTTAGCAGGAACTAGATCGGGAAGTCTAGTGGAGTTGACTAGATAGCATCTGACTGTAACTCGCTATGTATTGTCTATATTGGAAATAACTGGCTTAGTCTCAGAGTTTTTACCTAGTTAGATTTCTCCACCATCAATATTGTGTAATTTACTGCTTCTCTTATTACTGCGGTAATTCAACATATGATAATTGGACTTATACACTTAATCATCTAGAAAAAAACTAAAAGTGACTTATTGCTTTTGATTGATTAATTACAGCATAGGTGATGAGTGTATTTCACTCATACTTTAGATATTATCTAAACTTGATATTTAACTTATTTCTATGAGTTTTAGAACGTTTTAATGTGTGTTTTGATATTGTGATATAGATTGATGAAATTGAAGGAAATAAGCAAAAGCTCACAAATTGGAGAAAATGGCTAAATTGTAAGAGATCCAAAGTTCGAAGACTAAAGTACAAATACTCAAAAGTTGTGTAGGTTATCAAAATGAAGATTTAAGAGTGCTTGGAGTCAACTGGATGAAGAAATAAGTCAAAGGGATCAAATATAGTCACAGTATGAACACACATCACTTTCAACTGAAAAAGTTATGCTCCAGATTCATAGTCTCATATTGAGACTCATTTTTGATATAAAAAAAAACTTGAATTAGAAAATGATATCTGAAGCAAAAGTATAGCCCTTTAAGTTATCTTTCCAAAGTTTCTTGAATCACCTCAATCAGATATCAGGAGAAAAAGTAATGATAAAAATATTGAATGACGCGTAGGGCAGTTTTCCAATCGACGATGGCGCCAAGGCAATGCCATTGCTGAAAAAAATAGAATCATGGGCGTCAAGGTGTCGCTGTGCGAGAAAAAGGATTGATTTTTTTGGACTCTGTTCTTGGTCCAAGACGACTGCAACCCTCCAAGACTTCAAAATACTAAAAATACAACCCTAAAGACCACTTTTAGGGAGAGAATTCAACACACATTTCTTCGAGAAGCAAGGAGAAAAAATATCAAGAGATTCAAGAACAAGACAAAGAAGAACAAGAGAGAAATTGAAGATCTACATCCTAGCTTTTCTATTCTCTTCCCTATGTCATTTTATATGAATTTTAGTATTTTCATATTTATATCATGAGCTAAATTCATCATCCAGGGTTTGATTGTAGCCAAAAACTTGAGAGTATGATTTGAATTTATTTTAGTTATTTCTATTAGATTTTTCACACGTGTTTATTTGTGTTATGATTTTAATGCTTTCAATTAATTGACCACTAGTTGAATGATTTGATGCTAGTCAATTCCGATACTCGAGAGGGGGGAGTTTAGTCATGATCATAAGAATAACACAACCTAGGAAATTATAGGTTTCGAGAGAAAGTATAATTCTTTTGAAGCATGTTCCATTTAAGAACCACGAACTTGATAAATTCTATATTTTAATTCGGAATAGAGATATTGGAATTGAAATATATGAATAGTTTTTACTCGGCACTCGAGAGATGGTGTAAAATTACGTTAGTGTTCTTACTTATAAACTTTGGAAAATTGATTAGAAATAATTATATAATTGAGAATCATATTTGATAGTTAGATGAAATCATAACCCTAGGCTTCCTTACTTGATTATTCTTCTAGTTTGCATTTATTTGTTGAATTCATCACCATCTTAGTTTAAAAACACTAATTATAAAATTCATTTATCTGGATAAAATAGAGGCTAGATAATTATAATACTCAGTATAAAATCAAATATCAATACCAGTAGGTTTGATACTTTTACTCCAATACTATATTACAAAATTTGACACCGTACACTTGGGGTATAATTCATGTTGCATAAAACGCATGACAATAGGGTCAAAACTAAATATGGTTGAATTTTTCAACCACCTTAGTGAAATTATCTTTTTTTTTTTAACTATATTCACACCACAATTTTTGTTATGTATGCCATATTTTTAATTGCAATATGGGTTCCCAATTTCTTATCATTTTTTTAATTACGCCCTTAATTTTTTTTTGGCATTCATATTCTTAACATTCGATTAATTAAAACATAATATTATACTTAAGTACTTTGAAATGAGGGACAAATATTTTGTCAAAATTTTGCACTTAGTATTTATTATGCTTATTTAACAATACGAGAGAAAGATGGTATTGTGGTCTATCACAATGACACCAAAGCAGCTTACTCTAGCTACTCGCCATTGCTGTCGCCCTACTCGCCATAAGTGCCCACCTTTCCTTCTTCAACATCGGTCCTCAATAGGGCCGAGCCTAGGGCCGCAAAGTCTTCCTCAAATTTTATCTTAGAGAAGTTGACAAATTGGAGAAAATGGCTAAATTATACCGCAAGTGTACGATATCAAGTTGTGTCAGATATGAAGATTTGAGAGCGCTTAGAGTCAATTGGATGAAGAAAGAAGTCAAAGGGATCAAATATAGTCAAAGTATGATCACACATCATTTTCCAACCGAAAAAGTTATGCTCCAGATTCGTAGTCTTCTATTGAGACTCATTTTTGATATATGAAACACTTGAATTGGAAAATGATATCTGAAGAAACGTTATAGCCCTTTGAGTCACCTTTCCAAAGCATCCTAAATCACCTCAATCGGATATCGGAAGAAAATGTTATGATAACAATACTGAATGACGCACTGGGCAGTTTTCCAACTGACGATGGGCGCTGCCATTGCTGAAAAAACAGAATCATGGGCTCCGAGGTGTCGCTATGCGAGAAAAAAAGGGTTTTTGATTTTTTTGAACTCTTTTCTTGGCCCCCAACACGACTCCAACCCTTTCAAGACTTCAAAATACTAAAAATACAAACCTAAAGACCACGTTTAGGGAGGGAATTCAACACACACATTTCTTCAAGAAGCAAGGAAGAAAAACATCAAAAGTTTCAAGAACAAGAGAGAAATTGAAGATCTACATCCTAATTTTTCTATTCTCTTCCCTATGTCATATTATATGAATTTTAGTATTTTCATAGATTATAACATGAGCTAAATTCATCATCTAGGGTTTGATTGTAGCCAAAAACTTACGAGTATGATTTGAGTTTATTTGAGTTATTTCTATTAGATTTTTCACATGTTTTTATTTGTGTTATGATTTTAATGCTTTCAATTAATTGGCCACTAGTTGAATGATTTGATACTAGTCAATTCCGGCACTTGAGAGAGGGGAGTTTAGGTGTGATCATAAGAATAACACAATATAGGAAATTATAGGTTTCTAGAGAAAGTATAAATCATTTGAAACATGTTCCATTTAAGAACCACGAACTTGATAAATTCTATATTTTAATTCGGACTAGAGATATTGGAATTGAAATATATGAATAGTTTTTACTCGGCACTCGAGAGATGGAGTAAAATTACATTAGTGTTCTTGCTTATAAACTTTGGAAAATTGATTAGTAATAATTATATAATTGAGAATCATATTTGATAGTTATGTGAAATTATAACCCTAGGCTTCCTCACTTGATTATTCTTCTAGCTTGCATTTATTTGTTGAATTCATCACCATCTTAGTTTAAAAAACACTGATTATAAAATTCATTTATCTAGATAAAATAGAGGTTACATAATTATAATACTTAGTATAAAATCAAATATCAATCCTCATGGGTTCGACACTCTTCCTCCAATACTATATTACAAAGCTTGACATCGTACACTTGCAATATAATTCACGTTGCATAAAACGCGTGACAATAGGGTCAAAACTAAATGTGGTTGAATTTTTCAACCACCTTAGTGAAATTAACTCTTATTTTTTTAACTATATTCACACCACAATTTTTGTATGTATGCCATATTTTTAATTGCAATATGGGTTCCCAATTTCTTTTATTTTTGTAATTACGTCCTTAATTTTTTATTTTTTTTGCATTCATATTCTTAACATTCAATTAATTAGAACATAATATTATACTTAAGTACATTGAAATGAGGGACAAATATTTTGTCGAACTTTTGCACTTAGTATTTATTATGCTTATTTAACAATACGAGAGAAAGATGGTATTGTGGTCTATCACAACGACACCAAAGCAGCTTACTCTAGCTACTCACCATCGCTGCCGCCCTACTCGCCATAAGTGCCCACCTTTCCTTTTTTTGAAGATTCATAATTACTATTTACCATTCACTTTGTTAAAGATGATCTTAACCATATCTCAAAGATCTTGGATTAGATACAACAGATGCTTACAAACTCTATTGATTCTAGGACTTCACATGTGATAATGATAATGTATTTGAACTCCTGTAAATCACAGCAAATCGTTGTTGAAATATAGTATTTTAGTTTCAGTAGGTTTCTATATAATGTAAGTTATTCCTTTGATAATATCTGACAAACCATCTGTATCCAATGTCAGCATAATAGGTTGCAAGTTGGTGTATTGCATTAAATGTCATGCTAATAAGCAAGTTGAACGGTTCAATGTTCGTCTTGTTGCAAAAGACTACCATCAACATGAAGGAGTAAAGACAAGTTTTTCTTCATGGAGAATTAGAATATCAAATTTACATGGAGCAAATAGAAGGTTCAATCAGCCTGGGCTGGAGCACTTGATCTATAAATTGAGGAGATCACTTTATGAGTTGAAGTGGTCTCCTCTACAGTAGTACAAGTATTTTGACTCCTACATGATTCGGATTGGCTACATAAGATATAAGTATGAATGTTCTGTTTATGTAAAAAGCCTTGACGATGTTTCTTTTATTTTTCTGTTACTTTATGTGAATGATATGTTGATTACTGCGGTGAGTACGAGTGCGGTCAACAAATTGAAGACTTTGTTGAAAAGAGAATTTGAGATGAAGAATTTAGGTGCAGCTAAAAAGATTCTTGGGATCTAGATTCGTAGGGACAGGGATTCTAGAAAATTCTGGTTATCTCAATGCAGTATTGTTGAGAATGTGTTAGAAAGGTTTGACATGGTAATGTAAAACCAGTGACTAAACTTTTAGTGAATCATTTTAGATTGTTTGCCACTCTGTGCCCAAGGATAGACGTTGAAAATGAAGACATGTGAAAGGTTCTATATGTTAGTGCTGTGGGGTGTCTCATGTATGCTATGGTTATACAGGACCAAATTTACCACAAGCTATTAGTGTGGTTAGCATGTTTTTGGCAAGTCCAAGACGACAACATTGGGATGCAGTCAAATGGATATTCAAATACTTGAAGGATACTACAGACTATGGCATCATGTTTAGTAGGAAACAAAATGATCCTTCGTTGTGGGATATGTAGATACAGATTATATAGGGGATTCGGATGACACGAGATCGATTACAGATTATGTTTTCACTCTGATAAGGGGAACTATTTGTTGAAGGTCTATGATTTAGTCTCTAGTTGCACTATCTATGACTGATGCAGAGTATATGGCAGTGCTAAGGAAGCTTTGGACCTTAAAGAAATGGTTAAGGAGCTTGGTGTTCAATAAGGTGGAGTTCAGTTCAAATGTAACAATCAGAGTGCTATTTATTTCGTAAAGAACTAAGTGTAACATGCAAGGACCGAGCTTATAGATGTGATGTTCCATGTGATTAAGAATTAGATTTTTTTTCTGGAGAACTATTGCTTGAGAAAGTTCATACTTCTGAGAATATAGCAAATATATTGATAAAACATGTTGTCACAGTTAAGTTAAAGCATTGCTTGAACTTGATTATCGTCTCTAGGTGATGGAGATGAGGAGTCCCAACCTATTGATCTCAAATGGTTTTTCTCTCGGCTATGTTTTTTTCATTTTTTTTCTCTGAGGGATGGATGATTGTCAAGGTGAAAATTGCTGTAACATGTGACTCATATAGAATGGAACACATGTAAATCAGAATAAATAGGTCGATGCTACTATCAGTTTGCTAAGAATGCTTAATAGATTGGGAGTACGAGTATATGGGTATTTTTGGATTTTTCCCTAAAATCTTGTACGGTTAAGGTTAGTGTGTGTGTGTGTGTGTGTGTGTGTGTGTAACCCTATTATTCATGTATAATAAAATCATAGCTACTTCGCCCCCGTGGTTGTAGGCCTATTGACGAACCACCTAAATATTGTGTTGTTTTTCTTTCTTGACTCCATATAGTTTTGTTTAAGAATTAATTTGTTATTAATAAAGATGTAATTTTTTTGGTTAATTAAATAATTAATGATGTAATGTTTATGTAATTGATAAATAATTAGATGTGTGATTTTGATGTTGTGATGTAAGTTGGTGAGATCGAAGAAAATAAGCAAAAGTTGACAAATTTGGAGAAAGGGCTAAATTGTAAGGGATCCAAAGTTCGGGGACTAAAATGTAAATACTTAAAAGTCGTGCCGAACCTCACGATGAAAATTTGAGAGTGCTCGGAGTCAATTGGATAAAAGAAGACGTCAATGGAATCAAATTTAGTCAAAAGATGATCACAAATCAATTTCCAACCGAAAAATTATGCTCCGATGTTTTAGTCTCATATTGAGACCTATGTTTGGCATAGAAAGTGATGGAATTGGAGAATGATGTCTGAATCATAGTTGTAGCCAGATGAGTTAGCTTTCCAAAGCATTTTGAATCGTTTCAATCAGATATCGGAATACAAAGTTATGATAAAAATACTGAAAAAATGTGCAGTTGTCTGTTTAAAATAAGAAATTCCGTCACATAGTCCGTTAAAACAACAAATTCCGTTAGTTTTTCCGTTAAAAACAAGAAATTCCATTACATAACCACTTTTAATATATACTAGGTGCAAGTAACGTGCAATGCACGTTTGCCTAGTTTATATTTAATAGTTTTGTTTAAGAATTAATTTGTTATTAATAAAGATGTAATTTTTTTGGTTAATTAAATAATTAATGATGTAATGTTTATGTAATTGATAAATAATTAGATGTGTGATTTTGATGTAGTGATGTAAGTTGGTGAGATCGAAGAAAATAAGCAGAAGTTGACAAATTTGGAGAAAATGGCTAAATTGTAAGAGATTCAAAGTTCGGGGACTAAAATGTAAATACATAAAAGTTGTGTCGAACCTCACGATGAAGATTTGAGAGTGCTCGGAGTCAATTGGATAAAGGAAGACGTCAATGGAATCAAATTTAGTCAAAAGATGATCACAAATCAATTTCCAACCGAAAAGTTATGCTTCGATGTTTTAGTCTCATATTAAGACCTATTTTTGGCATAGAAAGTGATCGAATTGGAGAATGATGTCTGAATCAAAGTTGTAGCAAGATGAATTAGCTTTACAACGCATTTTGAATCGCTTCAATCGGATATCGGAATACAAAGTTATGATAAAAACACTGAAAAAATGTGCAGCTGTCTGTTTAAAACAAGAAATTCCGTTACATAATCCGTTAAAACATCAAATTCCGTTAGTTTTTCCGTTAAAAACAAGAAATTCCGTTACATAGCCACTTTTAATATATAGAAGATATATATATATATATATATATATATATATATATATATATATATATATATATATATAGATTAAAATCTGTTAAAAATCTGATTTTAATTTCCACTAATTAAAGACAATAGAATGAATACAATTTTTTTTCTCTAGCAAAGTAAAAATATTTGACCAATTTGATTTACTAGGGACAACTACAACCAGTTATTGTCGTGCCCATTTCATGGTAGTGGTATTCAACCAGTTGGACGGTCTACAGAACAGTCTACAAGGAGTGGAAACGGGTTGAGGGTCATTAGCTGAAATAAAATGTTTTGGCTGCTAAGAGGAAGCCGAAGTGCTTGCTTGGGATTGTTTTTTCTTTTTGCCGAATTTGGATAGCATCCTTTAGGAGGGATTAGAAAAATCGATGCTTGCTATTTTTTCTAGGCATCAATTTTTGGTGGTTTCTAAACCATCTAAAATTAGTGATGTAATTTTGACAGGTTCTTACAACCATCAAATTGATGGGTTTTAGCCGTTTTTCATATTATATTCTAATTTTATAATTTATAAAATGATTATTTACAAGCAACATTTTTCTTCAAAACTAACTTGTAAATAAAAATGTATTAACTTAAAAATTATTTATAAGCAAAAAATTACATTATTACTTCATAAGATAAGGAAGAATTTTATAATTAGAAAATCACTTATAAGTAAAAAAAAAATATACTTTCATATTAAAAAAATTGATTATAAAATAAAAATACTGTTAATAAGATAAAAATTCACTCATAAAATATAAAATGTTACTTGTAAGTAAAAATTCACTTAAATTTATTTTAAAGTATCAATCAATTTAAAATTATAAAATTTACTTATAACTAAAATATACTAACTTAAAATTTTATGTACTACTTAACTTGATTTAATTTTTTAAGTTAAATATTAAATTATATGTAAAAACATTACCTATAAATAATATATCAGTGATGACTAAAAATGTCATACAAGAAATTATAAATTGAAAATTTCACTAAGGGACGCATATAATTGGGGTTATCAGCACGAAATGTCCTTATATATGGAGTTCATTGTGCAAAATGTCCCAATGTTGTATTTTTTTAATATTTCCACCCTTATTTCAACTTTTTATTGTGAAAATTATCTTTTTCATCAATTTTCATATAATGTTTTCAATAAAAATGTATGAAAAGATGAATATACCTTCTCATTTAAATAAAATAAAAGGAGAAGAAGAGAAAAATAAAAAATTAATCGCGACCATACTGCCAAATTTTTTTTTAAAAAAAATACAAACAAGTCCCAAATAAACTATTAAAAAATTTAGAAACAAAAAAATATTTCTTTTCTTGCTCCTTCTTCCTCTTCCCCCTCTATCATGTTGTACTAGTTTGAGAGAGATGTTAATAGCTGATTTATTATCACAATAGAGTTTGATTGAAAATTCCACTCCAACTTTCATTTCCTTCAAGAGTTTATTTATCCAAAGTCTTTCACATATTCCTTATGCAACAAATCTAAATTTAGGCACTACTTTTAGCTACCACATTTTGTTTCTTACTTCTCCAAGTTGTCATATTTTCCCATACAAAAGTGCAGTAGTCAATAGTAGATCTTTTATCTTCCGTTGATCTAGCCCAATCTGCATCTCTAAATATTTCTACTCCTTTCTGCTTATTTTTTTTCGAAGAACAGTTCTTTTCCATAGATTCCTTTTAGATATCTAAGAATTTTATACATTGCTTCCATATGAACCTCTTTGGGAGAGTGCATATACTGACTGACTATGCTTAGTGCGAAAGAGATGTCAGATGTAGTGTGTAAGATGTAGATCAACTTTCCAACTAGTCTCTGACACCCTTTTTGGATCTTGCAATCTCCATCCCCAAGAAGTACCACATTTACGCAATGCCTTTTACCTTAAATCTAGTTTCTAGGTACTTTTTAATCTTTCCATCTTAGATCTGTTGTCCTTTGTTAGGATAACATCATCCACATGTACAATTAAGATAGTCTTTGCTCCATCTATAGATTGATGGTAGAAAATGGTATGATTTGACTACCCTTGCTGATATCCTTGAATTTTCAATACCTTCGTAAATCTATCGAACCACGTTCTAGGTGACCGTTTGAGCACATTTAAAGATTTCTTGAGTTTACACACTCGGTTTTCATCATTTAACTTGTTCAGCCTGGAGGTATTGTCATGAAGAATTTTTCTTCTAGTTCCTCATTGAGGAATGCGTTCTTAATGTTCAATTGTTGAAGTGGTTTGTCTAGGTTCACTACTAATGATAGGTGAACTCGAATTGTATTTAGTTTTACCACCGGTGCAAATCTTTCTGTATAGTCGATTCCATAGGTTTGAGTATATCCTTTGGTAACAAAACGAACTTTATAACGTTCCATTGTCCCTTTGACTGTGTGCTTGACGTTAAAGAAACATTTGCAGCCTACAAGTTTCTTTTCTTTCAACAGGTTTACCATTTCCCAAGTTTTATTTTTCTTTAAGGCTCTCATTTCCTCCATTATTTCTTCTCAACATTTGGGTGATTCTAAAGCTTCTTGAATATTTCTTTCAATTTATATTTTATCAAGGTTAGTAGTGAAAGCACAAAATTCTGTAGATAGAGCATTATAAGATATGAATTTTAAAATAGGTAGATCACTATTTGGATCTTTGGAGGGATTCTCATGAGTTCCTACTACCAATTCTGACTCTCTTGGTGCTTCAGCTGTGAGGGTTTCCTTATACTTCGATTTAGTCCTTCTTAAGTAAACTAGTATCTCCTTGTCACTTTGTTTTTCTCTGTTTCCCCCTAAATTCAAGCTTTTTTCTGTATATGGCACGTTAGAAGGGTTAGTATATGTGAGGTTAAGGCTAACAAGGACCCTTTTCCCGGATCATTCATAGCATTTGTAACCTTTTTGAATAGGTGAGTACCCAATAAACACACATTTGATAGCACGTGGTTCAAGTTTATTTCAATGTTGGGAGTGAATGTGTACAAACATAGTGCTGCCAAACAGTTTTAGGGGTAGGTTTGAACTAAGACATGAAGTAGAGAAGTGATTTTGGAGTCATTATAAAGGTGAGTCAAAGGACAGAGTCCGGCTAGGCGGTCAATTAATTATAGAATGTCATCTTTCCATAATGTTTTTGTCATATTTGTAGTAAACATTAAAGCACAAGCTACTTCTAGTATGTGTCTATTTTTTCATTCGAGAACCCCATTTTGTCGGGGGTATTGACACATGAACTTTAATAGACTATTCCATGTTTTTTTCGATAGTCTTACAAATTAGCATTGAAATATTATGTGCCATTATCAATGCGAATGATTTGAAGCAGTGTTTGAAATTGTGTTAGAATCATGGAATGGAAGTTCATAAATACTGATCGAACATCGATTTTTTTTCTTTCAATAGATAAACCCTACATACTCAATTGTGGTCGTCGATAAATATGGCAAACCACTTTGTTTGGGTACAGTTAGGATTGCGAGAAGGTTCACATAGATCACTGTGAATCATAGCAAATGGTTTAGATGGTTTTTATGTGGATTTTGAAAAAGATATACGCTGATGCTTTGCAAATCCACAATTTTCACATTGAAACTCAATAGGTGTTTTATTGATGAAAATTAAAAGACGTTCCATGTTATAAATATTGTAAACTAGGATGACCAATTCTATTGTTCCATAACAAAATTTCTCTAGCCTTAGAGGTAGAAGCAGAATTATAACTTGAAAATTGACCTAGTGTACTCACATCAGCTTCCTCAAAGTAGTACAGTCCTTCAGATTCTTTAGCACTGCCAATCATCTTCCTCAATGCAAAGTTTTGAAAGATACAATAACTTAGATATTCGAATACTTTCTTTTCTTACAACAGATGAGAGTGAGCCATCTGCAATTTTAACTTAGATGTTGCCAGGACAGGTTGAGTATGAAGAGAATAGGTAATACAAGTCCGTCATGTGATCGAATGCACCAGAGTCAATAGTCCAAGCATTTTTATGTCGTGAGGTATTAAGGCTCTAAGAAAAGTACCTTTGTGGGCTAGTGAGCTAGAGAGACCTTAGGGGAAGACTGGCTAGATGTTTAAAAGCTCAAGAACAATTGATAGAGTTGCTTTTATTTTTTGGAATTAAATGCACCACTTGAGGTTGGATTATTTTTAGTTTCAACTTGATACCCTCGACTCCTCGTGTTTTGTCTCGATTTTCATTCGTTGATTTTTCCATTAATTCCCAACATGTCCCTATTTTATGGCCCGACCTACGATAGTGCTCGCACCAGGGATGGCCTCATTGTTTTCGGGTTTACCCATTTGTAGCTCCTTTTGAAAAGCCCAAAACTCCATTTCCAATTGAGGGTCCATTGGCATGTTCAATTTCTGGCAAGTGTTGGCCTATTATGCCTTCCACACCCAAGCCCACAACTTGAAATATTTGGAGGTCCAACCTTTTTTCCTAGCCAAGGCCGATACATTTCTCAAGGCTTCCTTGAAAATCACTTGTCGACGAGCTTCTTCACGACATACCTCCTCAAACACCTTGAGAATGAACGGCAGTTGGCACAGCTAGAAGTGTCAATCCTGGTGGGCCGGGCAGGGTCGGCCAGCCAACATATGAGCCCGTTAACGGCCCGCGTGAAAAAAGGCCCTCCCGCTACGGGTTCCGGGCCGGCCCACAAATTTTGGATTAAAACCCAGGCAAGCCCACTGACCCATCCGGGTCGAGCCCATATGGGTCGCGGGTCGCGGCTTGTTCCAAAAAATTTTTATATTGATAGCAAATTTTTTTTTATACCAAGAAATGTTTACATAGAATTCAAATTATTTATTTGTTTCTCAATTAATCTTCATGAACTGCAAGATTTTTGAAATTTTCAGCAACATCATCATTTATTTTATCTTGCATCCTTCGATCCGCGAATATCTAATCTTTCACGCATATGAGAGCTTCCAAAATATCTTCTTTAAGTTTAGATCTTCGTTCGTCCAATACCCTGTTATCTGCACTAAAAGCAGACTCGGATGCCACTGTTGAGACTGGAACTGTTAGTATATCTCATGTCATTTTAGATAATACAGGGTATAACCGCTCATTTAATTTTCACTATCGTAAAATATCTAACTTATCTACTTCATCTTCAGGCATTAAACTATAATGATCAAATTGATAATATCTTTCTAATTCAGCAAGTGTGGTATGTGGATTTGTAGTTGAAATTGAAGTAGTAGATGAAGAATCAAAAACATTACGTTTCTTAGATATTATGGAGAAAAAAGAATATTTGCCTTTAGAAGTTGTACTAGAGATTGGAGAAGAAGACATATTTTCATTGTTACCATATCTAAATTTTTTTTTTAGGGGTCGCGGGTAACCGCGGCCCGTGGGGGTGAAACCCGCGAAACCCGCGGGTTACACCTCTTTGGCCCTTGAACCGCCCGCACGGGTCACGGGTCGGCCCGCGGTCCAGATTTTCACGGGCCGGTTTTCATGGGTATGGCCGAACTGTCCATCTTGACACCTCTAGGCACAGGCCTAAAATTCAACCTCTAACTTCGTCGAGTTAAAGATTCAGACCGGCGAAAAATTCATAGATCCTCTTATTTTCCTACTTCATTTTGTATAGGCGATATCATCAGGGCACTTCCACTCTTCTTCACTGCTTAGGTCGAGATCTTTCCAGAGAGATGTCATGTCCATGAAGTATTATGTGATGTCTCTTGTCTCCTGTTTGGTATGCTATAAACGGGTTTTCAATTCGAAAATTTGTGATGCATTTTCGGCATATGAATAAGTGTCGTTCACAGCCTCCCATACATCTTTCGCCATTGGAAGAAATATTTAGGTTTTGCGTGTAGAGGGCTTCATCCAGGCAGTTACCATGGAGTTTTCACCACTTTTACAGTAGGGCAGCGTCAATTGGCTTCTTTGAAATGAGGAATTCCCGAATGCATTGTGACCTACTGAGGGATTAACATATGTTTTATCGTCGGATGTTGTCGACCATTACTATTGGAGGAAAATTCCGTCATAGTTTGCTAGGTTAGAAAAACAGCTCTAATACCATGAAAAAGATAAACAATTGGGAAAAATACTCACTTTTTCGATATTTTTGTAACATCAATTATAGCCAATTTATTATATACATAAGATGAAGAGAAAAAAAAAAAAGGAAACTAATCTTCTAAGTTAGAAAGTAAATTAACCTACCAACAACAAAAAAAATAAAATAAAAACGCTAATTGATAATACCAAAAATTGCACCTGGTCAATTCCAAGCTTGATGGCTGATAACTTGCACAAACGCGATCTTCCGGTACCTGAAACAAAGGCGTCGAGGTGTGTCCTCGTCGCCCCTCCGATGCTTAAGTCATATAGAGGAGAGAGAGAATAAGTGTTGAGAATATATAGGTAAAAACGTACCTGAATAATGGATGAGAATAATATATTTAAAGAGGTAGGTAGTGCAATTCTAGAAGGACGCATCTCCTTATCTTTTGGAGTGACTACAGGTTTTGTGTTGGGACATCATTAGGAGTCCTAACTTCCATTTCTAGGGGTGTTGCCTAAGATAGGACTCCTTTGCAACTCAGGATCCTTGAGTTGGGGTGATTGGATAGGGCTAGAGTCCTTATGAGGTGAGAAGTACCATTGTTCAATTAGAGGACACATTGGGAAATTGGTCAAGGTAAATCCCCGACCTTTACATACCCGAGGATGACCTCATACAACTTTGCAGGTATAACATGATGGTCCTCGAGATATCTATCTCGAGGAACATCTCAAACCCGAGGACTAGGGCCTCAAAATTGGAAATGGAAGGGCTCTAACAGTGGTCGAGCTCGAGCTTCCGTAATGACCACATCACTGGCCCCCGTGCGTCCATGTTCGAGTTTCTAGGATGGAGGCAGTTTTCATCAGGATCCTCGACGCCGAACCGTTCATTTCTGTAGTTCATCATCCTCTAGTTCTTGGAGTGATGACGTAAGCCCTAAGTAAAAAAAGGCGGTTAAAATTCTCTTCTCATGGATGACACGTGTCACGATCCAATGGTTGGCGTGGCGACCTTTGGTCTCCCCCTCTCTGGGGACTATAAATACCACACTTTCTCCTTCATTTTTCACTTTTTGACTCTCAGTAACTCCCTTGGCCTCCTCGAGATTGAGTATTAAGGTAAGAGCTGGAGAACTTGAGTTGTTTAATCAGGCTAGTTTTAACTTAGGATAGGATGCCGAGCAGTAGTAGCAATAGTTCATCCTCATCCTTAGGAACAACACTTGAGGATCAGAGGGGATCGATCATTCCCATGGCCATTCCTATCAATGTTCAGCCTCGAGCTCAAGCCAACTCGATCCCATTTACATACCCTGACCAGCTTTGTAAGTTTAAGGAGCATCTGGCGATGGCCAATGCTCAAGAATACGGGATAATGCCGAGCTGTGACATTAGGTCGCCTGAGCCTGAGGATAGGATGGTTAAAAGGGATGGAGAGTTTGTCATATTTAAGGACTCTTAAAAGGATGGTTTTAGGTGGCCCCTACATCCTTTCTTTTTGGCTATAATGGTCGAGTACAACATGTGCCAGGGGCAACTAGTGCCAAATGGGTGGAGGATGTTGACCTATTTATTTATTTCCTCTAGATACCTAGGAATTAACCTATACGTCAACCTATGTAGGATGGTCTTCAACCTGAAACAGCTCACCTAGTTTACTTGCTTTACTTACCTTTCGTCCCGAGGAGTGTTTGGGATCCCAATGATGCCTAACTCCTTAAAAGGGTGGAAGGATAAGTGGTTTTATGTTATTCCTCTGGATACCGATCTTCCCTTTAGTCCTCAATGGGGGTTCTCAAACACCTTAAGCTTTTGTGAGGGTCAAGCTTACTTTGAGTCCCAATGAAGAGATAGGCAGATGTTAGAGAACCTCGAGCCCCTCGTGTATGATATAGATGACATCCTCGGGGACGATATCCTCGATTTGGCAGAGATGAAAGGCCTCAAAGGTAGGACTTGCACTTTTTTCTTTGCTTAATTTTCGTACCTATGACATATAGCTCGAGTTAATATATTCTCAACATGCGCAGGGATGACATTCGATCCATCTGACTTGCGTGAAGCCGTTGGGAAGAAGAGCAAAGCTCCCCAAGCCCGAGCTCTCCGGCAGAAGAAAGGAAGGAAAAGAACTCGAGATTCGAGGTACGAGAGCGGCCCTAGCAAATAGTCAAGAGGTCTCTCACCGAGCCCGAGAAGGTCTGCTCACCCTGCCTCACAAGGTATTACTCGAGTTATTCCCCAACCTCGGGTTACACCAGTCGTCGTAAATCTTGATGATGACTTTCTCCCCAATCCGACCGTCCCAAGGACCAAGACATATGTCACCTAGTCCCAGGGATTATCAAAAAGTATCGAGAAGACCTGGGACCTGTTGAAGGGCTAAACATGGTCGAGGCTCTGTTGACAAAGGTAAGCTCGATGATTCCTTTCTGTTTATCTTTATTTTTATGATCTTTTTATCTCGACAACGTGCTCATGCTCACCCCCTTCTTAGGCTTTAAGTGTCGCTCGAGGTCTCTCTCTGAAAGGGACGGATGAGTCCTAAATAATGAAGTAACTCCTTGAGGAGGCTAGAGCCCGGGAACAAAAATTGCTTATCTGGAGGCTGAAAGAGCCCTTCTAAGTAAAGATCACGACAAGGCTCGGGATGAGGTAGGCTCGTATCGAGACGAGGCTGAAGAGTTGAGGCTCGATCTTGAGTGGGCATAAAAAGATTTTGAAGAGAAGTTGGTGGCAGCCCGGGATTCTTCTATCGAGGACTTCAAAATGTCCGGGGAGTTTAGGGCAATAAGGGGGGAGTAGGCGATGGGCTCGTACTTCTATGCATTGAAAGAGGCTCGAGCATTTATGCGCTCGAGGCCTGATGCCAAGCTCGAGGATATGAAGGGTATCCCGAATGTTTTTGAAGAGCTCGAGCTGTCTGAGTCCGAGAAAGAGACGGACGACCAGGACGCCGAGGAGGATGATGTAGAGGAAGATCCTCCAAGCTCGACGAATGACCCCGGAGCTGGGGATTTAGACTGATTTGCACATGTAATTTGCCCGATGTTGGGCCTAAAACAATATTTTGATTTTTTGGATGTCAATTGCTCGACCTTTTGCTGCATGTTCATTTTATTGGCCGAGCATATAGGGCCTCTTGCTTCGTTATTTTATATCTCGATGATTTTAGCTTTTATACAAATGAATGTTCACGATCTAGGCTTTAGCTTGATAATAAAATTGATTAAGTTTCGAAGTAACAAGCTCGACGATGTTGCAATTAAATATTGTTCCCGACGATGAATGGTACTGATCTTGAGGATAACTCAACTAAGTTAACTAAGTTATTGGGCTCAAGCATGGCTCCATTATCCGTTGTTTATTCGATGGATAGATCATTACTTTATTCTCGATGATTAGATAATTGGTTATTTTTTTGGTAAACTTTTGAGTTCAATGATATGTTATGGGTTATCCTTTTGATCAAGCCCCGAGTGCGAGGCTAAGTTATGTTAAGTTGATACAATCTCGAGCTCGAGCATTGTCTGAGGACATATATGTCCAAGATTATGGTTTTGGGAATGGTCATGCTCGAGCATCAGCTAATGGGTTATCTTTTTGACAAACTTCTGAGTTCGACAATAACTTGATGAACTGCAAGTGCAATGATCTCGAGGATAACTCAATGAATAAATCCACGTAATGAGCTTGAGGACAACTTAATGAACTGCACATGTAATGATCTCTAGGATTACTCGATGATTCAGTTTCATTGAAATATTATACTCGAACATGGCCCCCATTAGTAGTCATTTTGTTAAACTATTGAGCTCGAGGACAGGCCGAATCTTGAGTAGTGACTTTCTCGAGCTCGAGCATCGTATGAGGCCATGTTGGCCCGAGTTTGAGTTTCACGGAATGGTCATGCTCGATCATCCCTTCGAAGTGCCTGCTCGTGATAGGTCTTTTGCGAGATCATGCCCGTAGCATGTCTCGATGGTGCCTGCTCGCAACAGGTCTTTTACTAAATCATGCCCATAGCATGTCTCGATGGTGCCTGTTGGTGACAGGTCTTTTGCGAGATCATGCCCATAGCATGTCTTGATGGTGCCTGCTCGTGACAGTCTCTTGTGAGATCATGCCCGTAGCATGGCTCGATGGTACCTGCTCGTGACAGGTCTTTTAAATTATTTACTCGAAAAAATTTCGATGTGGGTAACAGCTATCTATCGATTAATATAATGAAAAAAGAAAGTGCATGGGGCATGCAAGCCCGATCAAAAAGGTAAAATGACTAGAAACAAGAAGAATACGTAGGGGGCCTACAAGCCCGAGATGAAAGTAAAACTAAGCTCTACCTCTCGAATGAGGTGGGGATTATTACTTGAGATTGTTACCATTATGCGATCTTCATAGTGATCTTCCAACTAAGCTCGACCCCACGTGTAAGGTGGAGGCTACTACTTGTGATAATTTTTGACATTGTCAGCATTCCAGGGTCTTAGTAGTGGTCTTCCAACTAAGCTCGACCCCTACTTGCGATAAATTTTGAGATTGTCAGCATTCCAGGGTCTTGGTAGTGGTCTTCCAACTAAGCTCGACCCCACGTAGAATGTGGGTGCTACTATTTGTGATAAATTTTGAGATTGTCGGCATTCCAGGGTCTTGGTAGTGGTCTTCCAGCCATGTCTCTCTCTTGGTAGTGGTCTTCCAGCCATGTCTCTCGAACTATATGCTCCTTTTCTGACTTGTCTAATGACTTCATAGGGCCCTTCCCATGTCGGGCTAAGTTTACCTTGACCTGCAGCTTCGGCCTTCCTGAGCACTAGATCCCCGACCCTGAACTTCATGGGTATGAGGAGGCTCATAGTGCGGCTTGCTCGCACACCTCCTCGACGATGTCGAAGTACTCCATCGTGTGTTCCTCGGTACTGTGCTCCAAGCGCCTTATTGATAGAAGGCTAACTTCGACTGGGATAGTAGCCTCCAACCCAAAAGCTAGCATGAATGGGGTCTCGCCTGTTGTTGTCTTGTGCGAAGTCCTATAAGTCCAAAGTATAAAGGGTAACTCGTCGGGCCAGTTACCATGAGCACCTTCGATCCTTGTGCGGAGGTCTTGCAACATAATCTGATTAGTTACTTCTGCTAGACCATTGCTCTCGGGGTGTGAGACCGATGTCAAGTGATGATCTATCCCGAGGTTACTGCAAAAATTTTTGAACTGTGCATTGTCAAATTGTCTCCCATTGTCAATTATGAGCACTTTGGGTATTCGGAACCTTCATATGATAGACTTCCAGACAAAAGACCTTAGCTTGGGTTCCGAGATAGTTGCTAGAGGTTCTGCTTCTACCCACTTCATAAAGTATTCTACAGCCACATCCACAAACTTTAACTGCCCTCTTGCCATTGGAAAGGGCCTGAGGCATCTGAGATATGGAAGTGTAAAACTCCTGCGAAAGAGGACTCCTTCGATGATGCAGTATCTGGGTGCTCTAGATCGAACGCCCCTAGCTTCTTTTAGATCCTCTGGGAGGTTTCCATTAGCTATGAATTCAACTATGGGGTCTAGCCAGGAGTGCTCATGATCAATGTCCATGACACTCATTTCCCGAACTACGCTGGGTTCTGTTACCATTTTGCTGTGTGCAGTTTTATCGAGTCCATCTACTCCCATGAATATAAGTTTTAATAAAGCATCTGCTTTACCATTGTCGGTCAGGGAAATTTTCAAAATTTCACAATCCTTGAATCGTCTCTGAAGGTCATGCACCTTTAAACAGTATAAGCTCATCTTTTCGTCTTTCCTCACGGATGCTCCCTCAATCTGCCCTACCACAAGCTGTAAATCACTAAAGAGCTTGACGTGCTCAATTCCCAAGCTATTTACAAGTTCAAAAGCAATGACCACGGCCTCATATTCAGCCTCATTGTTGGTAGCTTCGAATTCGAATCTGAGTGCACATTGAATTTTGGTTAGTTTGTCCGGGCTGATGATAATGACACCTGCACCCAAACTCGAAGAGTTGGATGCTCCATCAACAAATATTTCCCAAACATCCCCCATGATGGTCGAGCTATTCCCTAGCCCTCGAGGCCTTGGGGTGAGTTCTGCGATGAAATCCGCTAGGACTTGTTCTTTAATAGAAGGTCGGGGTTTTAAATCTATATCAAATTCACCAAGTTCAATTGCCCACTTCAAAAATCTTCCTAAAACGTCCGGCTTTTGAAGTATCTATCTGAGTGGCTGGTCCGTGAGCACTACAATGAGGTGTGATTGGAAATACTGTCGTAGCTTCCGAGCTGCCATAACCAGTGCAAGGGTAAGTTGTTCTGCTAGCGTGTACCTTGTATCTACGTCCAACAATACCTTACTCATATAGTAGATGGGTTGTTGAGCTTTCTTCACCTCTTTCACTTGTACCCCGCTCACCGCATTTTGAGATACGGCTAGGTATAGGTATAACGTATCTCCAAGCTCGGGCTTTGTAAGGATTGGAAGAGTGGCCAAGGTCTACTTGAGCTCCAGGAGAGCTCTTTCACACTCCTCATTTCAACTAAAACTTTGATTGCCCCTAAGAGCTTTGAAGAAGGGAAAACACCTGTCGACTACTCTAGACATAAGCCTATTCAGGGAGGCGACCCGACCTGTCAACTTTTGAACCTCTTTCTTGTTCCTAGGTGATTCCATGGATATTAAGGCTCGTATTTTATCTGGATTTGCCTCAATCCCCCTATAAGTGATCATGAATCCTAAGAACTTTCCCGATGCTATCCCAAAAGTACACTTTGCTAGGTTCAACTTCATCTTATAGCTTCGAATTGTTGAGAACACATCCTCTAGGTCAACGATGTGCTCATTCACCTGCTTACTCTTGACTACCATGTCATCAACATAAGCCTCGATTTTTTTCCCAATCAGGTCAGCAAACACTTTGTTGATGAGCCTCTGATAAGTTGCCCATGCATTCTTCAAACCAAATGGCATGACTTTATAGCAATATATGTCAGAGTCAGCTATGAATGACGTCTTCTCTTGATCTTCTTCAGCCAAACAGATCTAGTGATAACCCGAGAATGCATCAAGAAAGCTGTACAAGTTGTGACCTGACGTATTATCTACCTAGTTATCAATTTGAGGTAGGGGATAACTGTCTTTTGGGCATACCTTATTAAGATCTGTGAAGTTGATGTATACTCTCCACTTGCCATTAGCCTCTTGACGAGAACAACGTTCGCGAGCCAATCTAGATATTGGTCTTCCCTAATGAATTGAGCATTAACAAGTTTATTGATCTCTTTGTGTATTACCTCTTATCTCTCCGGCACAAATTGTCTCCTTTTCTGCTAGACTGGTCTAGCATCGGGCTTAACGTTCAGTCTATGAACCACGACATCGGGATCTATCCCGGGCATATGCTCAACCTTCCATGCGAATACATCCATGTTGTGGGACAATCATTTGATGAGCTCATCCTTGAGAGTTGCGTCAAGATCCCGGCCGATGGTTACTTTTTTATCGTGTTTGAGCTAGACCTCTAGGCCGATGGTTACTTTTTTATCGTGTTTGAGCTCGACCTCTACCAAATCTTCCACCGAGGCCAGTTTACTCTGGTGTTCGAGTTCGAGCTCAGGGGCTGTTAACTGCATGACGTCAGTGATAATCCTTGAATGCTTGCGACATAACACTTCCTAGCCGCTGTCTGATCCCCACGTACAATCCCTATACCTTTACTTGTTGGGAACTTCATAGTAAGGTGAAGGGTGGATACTATGGCCCTGATCTTATTGGTGGTCTTCCCAGAAAGGCGTTGTATGCCACAGAGGTCTAGACCACATGGAAAGGGGTGATCTCTGTCACCTGCTTCTGGTCTAAGCCTAAAGTTCGTGGAAGATCGACAATTCCTTCCGGAATAATTTTTCCACCCCCAAATCCCTGAGTAGAGTCTTGACCATCTTGGGTTGGCTGGTAGAAATCCCCATTTTCTTATAGGCATCATGGGACAATATATTTGCTGCACTCCCATTGTCTACAAGTATCCTCCTGACTTCAAAGTTGCCTATTACAGCGGATATGACCAAAGCATCATCATGAAGGAGTGGTATGCCTTCCAAATCCTTAGATTCGAGATATCTTCTATGCTGTAAAGAGTGTTTCCCTGGGCCGAACCATACTGCCTAGCATATTGTTTTCGCCCACTGCTTGAGTCTCTTCCCAATGCTATCCCTCCAACTATGATGTTGATCGTACTAGCCGTTGGCTTGTTACTCCCTCCCAGACCCGAGGTCTTTCCTTTTTCATGATCATCCCTCGGTCATTTATTGTGCCCAACATACGCCTTCAAGAATCATCTCCTGATCAGGGTCTCAATCTCCCGCTGCAACGTTATGCACTTCTCGGTTGTATGCCCATGATCCTTGTTGAAGTCACAATATTTGCCTCTGTCCCTGGTCTCCTCGGGGGATTGCAACCTAGGAGGTCATTTAAGCTCCTTCATGTCCCTGATCGCCATCAATATGCTAGACTTAGAAGTGTTTAGGTGAGTAAACGGCCTAGGTGGTCCTTCTTGCCTCTGCTTGCCCTGAGCATGATCTTGTTGCAAGTTGGGCTTGTGTGACCTCTTCAGTTGGGATTTTTCACTGCTCGAGGTAACCTTCATTGCCTCCTTCATATTGATGTATTTTTCGCCTCAGGTTAGTAGCTCTATCACTGATTTTGGGGGTGTCTTAGACAAAGACATTCTGAAGGCCTCACATCTTACTGCATATGTCAAAGCTAAGACTGCGACTGTGATGTGAAGGTCGGGCATCTATAACCTCTCTTTGTTGAAACTCATCATGAAGTTACGTAAGGTCTCATTAGGTCCCTGGCGGGGCTACATGAGGGTGGCCGCGGTCTTCCTAATGCGCTTGCTACTTGTAAAGAATGCAGAGAATTTATTTTCAAAAAATGATGCTATAGAGTTAGGCTCCAATGTGGCGAACTAATCCCTGGCGGCATTGGTCAATGCTTTAGGGAAGGCCATGAACATTACTGGATCTGGTACAACATGTAAGTTCATGACGTCCATGTAAACATTAAGATGGTTGATGGGGTCCGTGGTCCCATCATACTCCTTTACGCGGGGAAACTTAAACCTGTCTAGAAGGGGATACGAAAGAACTTCTGCCGTGAACCCTACTATTCCCTTGGTATTTTGCTGTAGTCCCACAGCAATCCCATCTTGTATGATCCACGCGAGCACGCTCTAGTCCATTGTAACCAATCTCGAAGCCGAGGCTACTGGAGGTATGCCCGAGGGCCCAGATCCACCATTGTCATTGGCGTCACAGTTACCCCAAGCTTGAGCATCGTTCATGAAACATTACGGTTGGGCCGGTATGGTATCCGTAGCCGGGGCCTGGGAAGTACTTCTCTAGCTCAACAGTTGAGTCAGCATTGCAACTTGCTGATAGAGTTCTTCGAATGCTCCAGCTATAATCACCGTTGGTTGAGGAACTGGTATTTCCATTGACACTCCTTGATGAGTTGGGGGCTCCGTACCAGGGGGTTAGTTTGGAGTGGATGAGCTAGCAAGAGGAAGACCTGAACGTGTATTCAACATGACTTTTGGTAGCGAGTTCCCACAGACGGTGCCAATGATGCTACCAAAACTTGCACTTAATCAATTCCGAGCTTGACGACTGATAACTTGCACAAAAGCGATCTTCCGGTACCTGAAACAAAGGTGTCGAGGTGTGTCTTCATCGCCCCTCCGATACTTAAGTCAGAGAGAGGATAGAGAGAGAATATGTGTTGAGAATATATGTAAAAACGTACCTGAATAATGGATGAGAATGATATATTTATAGAGGTAGGTAGTGCAGTTCTAGAAGGACTCATCCCCTTATCTTTTGGAGTGACTACAGTGTTTTGTGTTGGGACGTCATTAGGTGTCCTAACTTCCGTTTCTAGGGGTGTTGCCTAAGATAGGACTCCTTTGCGACTCAGGATCCTTGAGTTGGGGTGATTGGATAGGGCTAGAGTCCTTATGAGGTGAGAAGTACCATTATTAAATGAGAGGACACACAGGGAAATTGGTCAAGGTAAATTCCCGGCCTTTACATACTCGAGGACGACCTCATACAACTTTGTAGGTATAACATGATGGTCCTCAAGATATCTATCTCGAGGAGCATCTTGAACCCAAGGACTAGGGTTTCAAAATTGGAAATGGGAGGGCTCTGACAATAGTCGAGCTCGAGCTTCCGTAACGACATATTGGTACAAGAGATGATGCTGGGGCAAGCTAGTTCCATGGAGGTCTTGGTACGGACCACCTGTCAAGGATAAAATTTCACCTCGATTGAGCAATTCGATTTGACTTTATTTAATGATGAAAACGATAAGCAATGAGTTAGTCTTTTTACCACATTGAAGTTGTCGGAGGGAAAGGTAGGATTGATGTTAGCATCTCACTTGGCCTTGTTGAAAAGGCTTGAGGAGATAAGGACTGAGGTGTCGTAGTTGTCGATAAAGTAGTCATGGAAGAAGAGGCACTCTCTTTCGCACACACAAACTCTCTGGTGCACACACAATCTTATTTTTCGTTCAGACTGAAAAATATTAAGACGTTTTATCAGTGATATTCTTCGTTGTTAAAAGTCAAGTATAGTTTCACATCAAACTTTGCTAGATGATTTTAATTTAAATTTTGTCGCCTCTTTATTCTTTCATGGACAATATCATTGTGAGTTTGAAAAGTCTTAAGGAAAGTTGTGAAGTATTGAAGTAGAAATTGTTTTTGCTTGATGAATAAATTTTGATTAGTAAACTGAGAGAAAAATATCCACAAAGATCTTGTTGTGGAAGTCTTCTTAGGGCATCTCCAATCTTTGCACCAAAATACCATTTTGCACCAAAAACTTGGTGCAAACATTCTCCAAACCAACACCATAATTTTGTACCATTTTGCACCAAATTTTAGTTAAGGGTATTTGTGTCCATTTTTTATTATACAACAAATTATTATTATTATTATTATTATTATTATTATTATTATTATTATTATTATTATTATTATATGCATTTATAATAAATTTTAATCATGTAATCAATAATAATTAAGGAATTAATTAAAAGAAAAGTACTCAAGAAGTTTTAAAATGTGACAACACGATTATTTAAAATTAAGATGAAAATGATCACTTTCAAAAATTTCTTGCTCGTCATAGACAAATCAAGGATAAAGACACTCATATTTTACTTCGTAATGCATTAATTGATTATTTTTGGTATAAATATATGAATTTCTAGAATTAAATGACAACACTAATTTGATTTCATAATATCGTGATATCAAGATTTAAAATGTATTAAACTCTTTTTTGTTATCTATATTTTTTTCAATTTATTAATGAATTCAATATTTTCGTTAACTAAATGTAATTATTTATTTAATTATTACGTTGTAATAAAATAAATAAATAATTTTTTGAGTTAAATAAACTGTTAAGAATGAAAAAATGAAGAAAAAGATGAAATATTGTTTATTTGGTTCAACTTTTGATATATTGTATTGGAGATTATTTCAGTTAGGTGAAAGATTTAGTGCAAAACTTACCTCAAATTTTGTTGCAGGGTTGAAATTGTCCTCATTGTCCCAAAAAGTTAAGATGTGTCAGTGTTTCTCTTCGATTGATATTTTTAACACCTATAATCTCGAATATATGACCATACATTTGGTTCTTTTCTTGAATATACTCGAGGTTGGAATATGTTGTCAACATGAATGGACGAGTTTGACTGTTGTTTGATGGATTGATCTTGATAATTTCTTGGTGTCCCGTGTTAAGTTTTGACGGTTGAATTGGACCGTTGCTTGCTGAATTATTACGCGTCACGTTATGTGTGAGGATGATACCTCTCTCTCTATATATATACAGATGCTTATGTGGATATATAGCATGGTCTACTTTCCATGGAGCACGTTCTCTTTCGGCATTATCTAACACCGCACAAGCGCACACTAACTATCCATCTGGGAAGGGAAACACCACTTGTACAACCAACGTTGACAACCTCTCACAGCGGTGGGTCCTAGTGTGTTTAAAAAAAAAAAGTACCCACCATCCCATCCCCCACTCATCCCATGTGTGAGTGGTTGTCAACATCGATTGTATAAGTAGCATGATTCATCTTGGAATAGTGATATTAGACTAGAAGTCGCCTAATGAAGCTCCAATTTTCTACCTTTTGTGCTAACTCGATGATATTGGTTAATGTTTGAAAACCAGGTATGAGGATTTAAATGCTATAAAATTGAATGATACTGACTAACAGTGAAGATGTCACAACTTTAAAAAAGTTATATCTATACTACATTTCAAATCACGGGTTGGGAAATATCTACTCCTTTAAGCCTATCAAAATGCCTATATGGTGGTGTGCTGTCTTTTTCTCTCATGGTCGATTCTCCACATCTACACTACATTTTTTCTCTCCTTGCCGCTCCAACCAAATCTCCAACTCTACGACCACGATTCAAAAGACACTTGAGGCAGCCTCTTTACCCCATGAGCACCACATATTCAACCATTCGATAAATGGGCAAAGAATTTAGGGAAATTGGCCTAGATTCATGCCATCCAAAAAAAAATAAAGAAAAAAAAGAGTCAAAGTTAGGCCAAGAGGCCCAAGGCTATGAAAGGTCGGTCCATACAATTCAAAGAAAATGAGAAGTGTCAAACTTGTAGATATGTGTAACTGACTTTTCAAGTCTAATGTTAACTTATGCTAGTGGAAGCCATCGTGCACATTTTTTGGCCATGGAGAACTGAACGGTTCTCAAGTCTCTTAAGGAAGCTTGCGCAAGACAATAATTTGAGTAACAATAAGTTGTATTATATTCTTGAATCATACTATATGTACATCATGGGTTACATTAAGATTTACATCTTTCACGTGACTAGATGTGCACTATTGATTTTGACCACAATCATCACATCACTCCCCAAATTTTTGCCATATAGCGAGTGTCACATTCATTGTCAACCAACAATGTAACTATAGCTTTATTTTATATTCTTTAGTACAGTTAATTTCATAAAAGTTGTGGAAGTTAAAGTGAAATTTCAACTCGGTCATTAAAGTGTTTTTGTGACACATTTAGTTATTAAAGTTAAAATATATTAAGTTCATGTTTGGTATAAATTAAAATTCAGATTTTAATCAAAGTCAACAATTAATTTTTACCGCACAGTTTATGGGATCCACAACTTTTTAACTATACATTTAATCAATTTTTATCAAAATCTATTAAAAATCTGATTTAATCTCCTCCAAACAGGGGGCTAAATAATTCATCACTCATTTAGCAAAACTCGCTCCAAATTCAATATTGGCACATTGAACTTTTTTCATTAGCTAAGAATCGTGTTCATGTAGTAAAATTACATATCTTCAGAATATGACTCAATTCATAAGATAAAATCAAAAAGCTTCCCCAAAAAATAAATAAAAAGTTGTTAGTAGAGAAATAGGCATTCTTGATAACGAATTGAATAAAAAAATAGAAGAAAGCACGTAAAGCAGACATGAGATAAGAAATCCATTCATCAATGGGAAGCAACTAAAACGCGCTCCATGTCTTACAATGTTCAAGCAGCATCTAATACAAATTCCATTTTTATAATTACAGATCTTCAAAATATAATGCAATTCATAAGAGAAAATCAAACGTTCATCTAGAGTATCTCAAATCGTCTCTTAACCCTAAACCTATTTTCCTTTATTAAAAACAATAAAACAAAACAAAAATAAGTTGACTAGAAGGAATCAATGGCTTCAATCCTCGTTAATTGATGTGATGGTTCAACACGCTCTACACATGATATTAAGTTACATTATTTAACTTTAGTGACTAAATGCGTTACGGAAATTCTTTCGTAACTATTATGAATTTTTTCTCGAACTTCAATTACCATTCGTAAAATTAACTTATTCTATATACGTATCTCGGTGCAAAATTATATAAAAGAAATACTAGGTTTGTACTAAAATCTTATTGTACCTGGATGGTAGCTAATAAAGAATGTACAATAATAACCATAAATACAAAAGGGATTAAGGAGACAATTAACCATAAGCAATAATAAAAGTAGGAAATGAAAGACATATATAAATCACGTTTAATTATTTAAATGGGTTTTGGAATCTTAAGTTAGTCAATTTTTTTGGTTTATTACGTGGCTTTTTGTTTACCAATAATATAACATAAGAGGTGCCCGACAATACTTATGACTAAAAAAAATTAACAGACGATAAAAAAAATGATACATTATGAAGTTAGAAAGTCAATGAAAATTGTGGATCTCGTGAAATATGTAATTAAAATTAAAATTTGATCAATTGAAAAGCTGATAAAATTTTATTAAACGAGCAAGGAATATGTTTATTTTACTCCAACTAACGAATGAATATTTGGAGATACGAATGAATATTATTTTATAAGATTATTCAAAGAAAGGGAGATACGAATGAATATTTGGATGGTGGTACATTGTTCTTGGTCTTGCACTGCTACAATCTGAACACACATTAACACTAAGTGATTAAAATAATCACTATAGATTATTTTAATAAATTATTAGTGACAGCTAACATGAATTTTGTTAGTAAATTTCGGTTTTGATTCTGATGACATATTATAATACAGAATCTTGAGTAAGAAATCCTCACAAATTGATCTCCTATTTCATTTGGGGAATCGATGAACTCCATATCATATGTGGAAATATTCTTTTTTTTTTTTAATTATTAATATTGATACCTCGCAGTTGGAGTAAATTTCATCGCGATATTTTTATTTTCTCATAATTAATTATCAATTCTCAACTTTTTATAATCATTGAATACTTAAAGAATTTATCAAAATGAAAATAAAAAAATTATCAATATTGATTTGTACTCTTCATGTTGTCAAGTGGACTATATCAATTATTTATAAAATGTTAAGAGTATGATGACTAGAATTCTGTTTGGTTCGATTTAAAAAATTCGTGATGTGATGATATCTATGATGAAATTAAAATTAAGAGAATTTTTGGGGTCTGTGGTGACTGCGTGCCTACGCACACGTATATATTTTAGGATTTTATGGTATTATTCGGAGTAGTCGATAAAACACTACCATCTTGTACTCATATTTGATATAGTGGATTTTCTTCTCCTCTATCCATGCTTTTTTTCCATAAAGGGTTTTCGCGTAAATTAGTGTGTTCCTTCTCATTTTTTTATTGTCTATTCTCGCTTTTACGTTAAATAAACTATCGTCTATTCTCTCTATAATACTTTTATAGTCAATTTTCTAGAATGTTGTTCGTCACCATAAAAAACCCTTTTTATAACACAATATAACACGTTTCATCTTTCTTTCACGTAACTTCTTCACTCTCGATTTAAATAGAACATAAAGATTTGTATTAAATATGCCTAACAATGCCTAACAACCTCAATCATATGCTTTTCCTACATGTACTTAGATAACTACTGGTCCAACTTTTAGTATGTATGGTCCAACAATAGCTAGAGTTTCTTAATCAAATAATTACTTAATATATGTATGTATGTAACGTACCTGGAAGTCGACGTCGGGTCTTTATAAAATTATAAAATATCAAGAAATTTATAAGGAGAGAATTGAAACACGAATGCAATATGCAAGAAAAAGTGCAGTCTGCAATTCTTTCTGTATGGATATATAAATATTATCCCATCTCTTGGCTTATTGGAAAGGGAAGGATTCTATGGATTATTAATTTTATTTTATCAGATATCACACTGTTTCCAATAATTCAACTTTAGGAATGTCCAAACATCAATTTATTGCTGACACGTTATTTACTGTCCAACCTGAATTGCCTAATATATTTTTGAGTTGAGCTATAAGTACAAGGAATTTTTACCGAATTTTTACAGATTTTTGAAATCAACGGTGCAAATTCAAACTTTGGGAAAAAATTAAAAAATACAGATGGACAGGATGCTGCCATCCTGTAACATTTCTGGGAAAATTCCCTGTATTAACGTTCAATCATTCATTTTGTGACAGAATTTATAATTATTTATTTTTGTTATATATTATCAACAAGTGTATCAGTAATAAGTTTTGCAATGAACGAAATTTAGTTGTTGATATCTCAAATTTAAAAAATAAATAAATAAATTGGTAGTTGAAGTTGCATTTTCTTGTAGTGTGTGGGACACTGTCCAGCCTAAATTGGCTAATATAATGTTGAATACAAAAAGTTGGTTAAATAATTAAAATATCAATGCCATTTGAAAATGTACAAAATTAAGACCATGTTTGGTCCGCATTATTTTTTTCATTCTCATTCTTCTACTTATTTTCAACCACACATTCTTCAATAAAATAATATTTTTCATCACATCAATAATTTTTCCATCTTTTTCAACCACATATTTTCCATCACATCAACGGTAAAAATGCATTCTAATCTTCAAAATGTGCACCAAACGGGGGCTAAGTTCCCATCTCAAATGCTTTGATTAATAAATTCATTTCCCATATATGTATTCAAAATGAATAATGTTATTTGCAATCGTTCAATACTGTTGTCGTTCTACATTATATACATGTGTCAGTTAGTGATTTGATGTATGAGGCAATAGAAAACTATCAAATTAATGCATCAAATGACTAACAGGTACATTTATGTCATATAGGGCGACTACGATATTAAGCGATTGTAAATAACGTTACGTATTCAAATGATCTGAATATCGTATAAAGTTTAACAATGAACTTTTATTAGCTCTATCAAAATGGGACCAACATGTGCTTGTCAACATTTTTTCTACTTTAATAAAACTTTCCATTTTTCGTAGTTTCTACCTAATTTTAAATAGATTTAGTGTTCGTGTTAGGTATTTGTACAAATCAACATTCTAAAAAAGGCTTAGAAGTCAAGTCTCAAGACTTACTATTTTTAATATTATTTTAATTGTTTTAGACCAATAAATAAATAAAATAACATATTCCTTGAAATTTATAGAAATTTCATACATATTTTTCATTTTTTTCAGCAAAAATACAATTCTCAAAATCATAAATATCCAAATGAAAAATATTTTGTTTGCGAGGAAAGAAAGTGAGGCCGCTGGGCTAGGATGAGTTTTTTGTCGGGCTTTTTTTTTTTCTTTTTAAATTTTAGCTATGATTGAGTATTTTTGTTAAGGAAATACTTCAAACAAGAAAATATCACTTATCCAAGAAATAGGTGCATACCTTTTTCATCGAGGCACACCTACATTAACCTCCCTTTTCCAAGCGGTGTTAGGCAGGGCAACAAAGGAATACATAATTAAAAAAAAATAGTCTCTCTATTAAGTCCCTATTTGCTCTACATAAAATATTTTATAAATTTAATTTAAAGTTAACGTACTTTAACTACACATCTTGGTCCAAAACTTTTATATATCAACTTCTTAATCACATATTTTATTAAAATCTATTAGAAATCTAAATTTTAACAAAGGAAATGAATTAACTATTGAACATTTTCATTACTCCTTGACAATTACGAGTTAGATCATATGTTGATATATATTTCAATCATGTTCATGGGCGGAGATAGGGGTGGGCTCCTTGACAATTACGAGTTAGATCATATGTTGATATATATTTCAATCATGTTCATGGGCGGAGATAGGGGTGGGCTGGGGTGTAGCCCACCCCAGCCCAAGCCAAATCTACTAGAAAAAAAAAAATTATAGCACTTTTTTTTTCTGTCCAACCCAATAGCCCACTGTCTAACTCACTAGCCCCCCGTCTCACTGAATCCTGGCTCCGCCCATGATCATATTATAGTATCAAATGTCTTGAAATAATATTTGACGTAATGCTACATGGTATTCTATAATTGAACAGTTTAAAAAACAATCAATTTTTTCACCCCAATCATTTATTGTAACATACAAGTCAATCTTTCTGTCATTTTCCTTATGAAAAAATAGATTAATCCTATATAATTTGTTAGTCTCACATGAATTCACTGAAAACCAAGTGTTGGATGGGTAGTGAGTCAGCCAGCATAGTAACATGGTAACATGGGGAGGGTTTCAGATAATATTATTCACCTCTGCAGTCTCTTTTCTTCTCAAGATTCAGGAATACACATGTTCTGTCCAAGTCAGTAATACTATTTTTCAATTCGTCAACCGAATTTTCACAGGGGATTTGGCACTGAATATAATGATTGAATTTTTCTATCACGCAAAACCTTAAAACTACTTGCGTATATTGCCTACCCTACCCCTACCCCTACCGCCCAACCCACAATTGACATTTCTATCAAATAGGCCCCCCTCAAGTTTATCATAAGCCAGTTTTTACATCTAAAATGTCAATGAACCATCTCTCTTCAGATTTTCCAGAAGCCATCTGGTGGTCACAACAACAACACCACCACATAATGGAATTGCCTGCAAAAGTGTCATCTTCAAAGCACAAAAACTTCATGTTTCAGCCTCAATTGTATCCAAAAAACACCATGTTTTGCAACAAAAACACTTCTAATTTCAGCTTCAATCTAACCAATAAAGAAGGCGAAGAACACGAAGAGCAAGAAAAAGAAGGCCAATTATACCAGGAACAAGAAATTCATAAAGAACCCTTGTTCGAAAAACCATTGACGCCAAGCGACGTGGGCAAGCTAAACCGCCTTGTTATCCCCAAACAACACGCAGAAAAAAACTTTCCCTTAAAGGGTGGCGATTCGGGAGAAAAAGGGTTGCTGCTAAGCTTCGAGGACGAGCTTGGAAAATTATGGAGATTCCGTTATTCTTATTGGAACAGTAGTCAAAGTTATGTACTCACAAAAGGGTGGAGCCGTTTTGTTAAGGAAAAAAGACTTAATGCAGGCGATATAGTTCATTTCCAGCGCGACAGGACTGATTTCGGCAGAACTTTCATCGGTTGGAGGCGGAAAAAGGGCTGCGCAGGGCAAGACAGGATTGTTTCTCAGCCACCTACGGTGGCTGGTAGTGGTCATCGTGGGTGGACCGGATCATTCTACGCTGGATATCCTTATCCATCACACCCTCAAGGATCTTCACCCCCATACCTACCTGACTCTCTTCATGCAGGTAATCTTGCTCTTTGCACTATATTTCACAAACCCTATCTTTTTTTATCTGTTCCAAATTATTGGTACAATAATCATCTGTTAAATTTATTGCAGGGACAGAAATTCAGAACAAAACACCACCAAGTGGGAACTCGAGAAAATTAAGATTGTTTGGGGTGAATTTGGAGTATGAATCTGAGCCATCCACACCAGATGAGGGTTCATCAATTTCGAGCCAGGGTCAGGCCCCCAACTACCAGTTTCATCAGTATAATTACTCCAATTATCATAGTAACAATCACATGGTACGTCAAATCTTTTTATTAAAATAGGTTAAAGATGTGACCGCTACAATTTCCTAGTTTGATTTTGCTGTTTCCCATAATGAAACAGATATACAACCCACAGTACTGTATTATATTATAATAAAATTAATATATTAAAAAATAGTTATGTCTAGATTAGTCCCCTATTAGTTCATGTGCCTAACAATTAGTTGTACATTAGTTAAACCAGAAGTTGTCCATTGGAGATCCTCGTGCATGGGTGACCAAGTTGAACAAGTAATCTTCTTTTTTGGAAGCAATGAAAATATGGTAATCAATGAAAGGCAATTTAAGAGAAGTTTTTTGTTAAAAGTTTTAATAGACTTCCATAAAAAGTTATAAATATGTTATTAAAATTAATTTTGAATTTGATATCAACTTTTAGCAATTTTTTAAGTTTTTCCGAGCAAGCACTGAGCCCTAGTTTGACTCCCATTATTTGATATTATAATTTTTGGAATTTTTTTTTTTTTTTTGTTGAGAATGTGATTGAAAAAGAATGAAATTTTTTATTGTTTGTGTAATATTCTTTTATTGGAAAATGTGGTTAAAAAGAAGATAGAAAAATATATTATAAATTTAATGGGGGCTAAATGTGAAAGAGAATAACTTACTAGAGAAGGTGTGAGCAACGTTACAGTCCAAAAACTACATACGAAATAACCTTGTGATCATTTTTTATCAAACTTATTCGTACTCTATCATCTTTACTTGCATCTATGTTAATCAGCTGTTTGCTGAAGATTAAAATTAGATTTTTAGTAAATTTTGATAAAAGTTGATAAAATGTGCGATTGAAAATTTGTGAGTTTCATGATTAAAATTAATTGTTAATTTTGATTTAGATTAAAATCTTAATTGTAGTTAAAGATTCTTGTAATATTTGAGTTTTGAGGACTCGTGATTTGCTCAATATGCCCTTTGCTTTCTATGTGGATTTTTTTTAACTTTTTTATTATTGACGTGAGTTTGTGTGCTTGTATATGCAGATCAGAAATCACAAAAATTTAGGGTCGGTTCTCTTTATCGTTTTTATGCCATGTTCAATTTTAAAAAACACTGAAAACACGTTTACTTATCTATTTTCAAAAATGAATTTCCAAAAACGAGTTTAAATTTTACAAAGAAAACAAAAAAAGTCGTTTTGACTGTTTTCGATTAAAATCAAACTAAAATTTCATTTTTTTTTTTGAAAATAATTTTTCAAAATGATAAAAAGAACGCATTTTCATCAATCTCAAAATGAACATTCAAAATACAAAATCAAAAATGAATTCAAAACTCAAAATTAATAATTGAAATACGAAGAGAAGAGAAGAGAAGAGAAGAGAAGAATCCCTTATTGTTTAAAAACATATTTGAATAAAAAATAAATTAATCTTATAATTTTCTTAGATACTGAGGTAGATCATAGATGGAGTCGTGAACGGTGAAGGTTAGGATTACATGTTAAAATACGAAAATGGTCACTCATAAGTTTTACACTGTATGATTGCTACAGGATATAAATTTCTCGGGAGATGTCAACCAATGAGATGTCGCCACGTACGAGATCTGTGGATGTGACTTCCAGGATTGGCTGATTCCCAAGGTGCAAAAGAGAATTAAAATTTATAAAAATGAAAAAACAAAAAAGAATTTTCATAAAAAATTAAGGAAATCCCAGATTTTCTGGCGAGAGAAAAAGGTGTGTATCTATCAATCATTCAAGGGAAGCTCAATTAACTTGAAGAGACTTCATCAGAGATTTGGAAATGGAGATGGGTCCCACAAGATATCAGTGCTGACGCAATCAGGCACCCCAGATGGATCAAGAATTTTATATGAACCAAATTAAAGTACAGGGGCCCATATTTTTCTTCCCCACCTATCACAAGAGGCCCATGTGGCCGTGTACCTATATCATTTTCCATTTTATATTGAACGAACTTGTTTGAATTTCTGATCAAACTTAGCTAGGCAGAATTTCATGCTTCACGCCCGATCTGCAATGAGCCCTTGCGCTGAGTCGGGCTTTCCCCTACTGTTCAAATTCTGCCTCAAGATTTTTCTTAAGGCATCATCATCATCAGCATCATCACACCACAATAAGGATATGAACTTGTATTTATGTAACGAGAAATGACAAATGCAATTTTCATCCTCATGTGTTTGAAAGAGAAACATGCTATGAAAATGTTCCTTTTAAAAAAGCAAGATAGAATATGAATATAATCATATGGATGAAATTAATTTCCTCTCTCGGCGGGCAAGATAAAAAATTCTCACCGCTGATCTGTAAGAGAATCGAGGTATCTATAAGTAAGGTTCTCTTACCACATCAGTAGTGAGAAGTTTTGATCATATCCAATGAGAACAGTACATCAGGGTTGATAGTACGGAAAATGACTAACGAGTGCAAATAAGGTCAACTCCAAATCAAACTTGAACCTTATTACGTAGGTTTTTGGAGACTAAATGAACCATCTCGATCATTGGCTCACATTGGTGAGTTAGGATCCCATAAACTCATGGACATACATATTGGGAGTTGAAATCTATTTTTAATATGTCAAGCAACAAAGTAGGATCGAGGATGTTCTTAGTACGCAGTATTATTTAACGGCTACATGCTTTATAATTGTGAATCACATGTTGCAAGAGTAGAATTTGACACAATTGGCCTGTGGACTAAACCAACAAAAGAAGCATGGAAAAGCACCTGTATTTGTCTGAATGGTCACTCAGAATTTCATGTTATTATGTGGATGGCACCCAGAAAGATTAGAAAACACTTATGTTTAGTGCTTCTGCAAGTGGAAGGACATATGCCAGCATTGGCTTCACAGTAAGTATCCATTAATCCATTCTTGGGCCCAGGACAGCCATCCATGGGCCTTGGCCAGCCCAAGTTTTGTGATTTATACAAGCCCATGTCCATTTTAAGAGGTTTTGTAATGTCAGTCTAATGTTGTTTGTACTAAACTTCGTTTTTGTTTCAAGAAATCACCCAATTTCCATGGGTAACTAACTGTATGTTAGCATTTCGTTAGGGGGTAAACTTCCCCGTGGTGTTACTAGCATGAATAAATAAACTTGAAACAAACTGTATGTTCCCCAGAGAATGATCCAAGTTTTGCATTACCCTTGACGAAAATATTTGTTTCTTTGTTGTCATTTCAAGATTGGCCTTCTCGATCGAAAGAATTAAACTGCACTTTTAAAGTTGTTGCTCCAAATTTTAGTAATTGTAATTTTTGTTAAACGATAAATCTCATATCGAATAAAGATAAAAAAAAAATAGACCAACTCATAAGGGTTTGAACTACTCTTTTGACAATTTAAGATGAAATCTCAAATCTTAATTCAGTATCAAAATCCATTAAACTCCAACGAGCAATTGATCCGATTAAAACTCACAAAATTAACAAGCAAATTTTAAGATTGATTTGATCAAACAAGCCACCATCTTGTGGGAGAGCATGTTAAGTAATAAATCTCACATCAAATAATGACGAAAACATATACCAAATTATAAATGTTTGGACTACTCCTTTTAATAATATTGATTTTTTAAGATAAAACCACAAATCTTATCAGTTTCAAACTTATTTCCCAACCATTGTAATTTGAAAAAATTAATAACAATTTTTTTTACCACAACATCAAAATCGTTAATGATCAAACGGCAAGAGTAAAAGACGAAAAACAACATTGAAAATACAATGAGCATTCGAAAAAGAAAAATCCTACTTGTACAAAATTATTTGACAAAAAAGTTGACAAACTCTCACATGATGGCTGGCCCCATATGAATAAAAAAAAATTTTAAAAAATGTGGGCCCCCTATTGTGAGAGTTAGGGTGTTTGTCACCCACCGCCGATACACCAACCTTGGCTCTTCGAAAAACTTTAAAGTTCCAAGACAGTTGGAAAACAAGGTCGAAAGTACAATCGTCATTGGGATTTTTAATCCCAGACTAGAGACGGGTGACAAAGTAGTTAAACGTGCAAATCCAATGCACGTTTGCAAGTTATTATAAATGTTGTTATGTGACAAGATAGTGCCCATATGTCGATGGTAATTAATATCCCCGAAAACTTTGCTTAGTACACTTTCTTGAATCAAATTACAGCCACATACTCAGAAACTTCATCCTAAAGATCCCGTTTTCTTCTTCATATTCTTGTGGATAATTTTAGGGAAAATTACGTCACGGTACCAAACATTTCACATTTTTTGCAGACTTTGTTCAAACCTTTGTTTTGTACCACCCACAGTACCAAACCTTTAAACAATTCGCATCCGGAGTTCAAATGGACGGTTTCCGTCCAATTGACCATTAGTTGACCAAAAAAACCAAAATTGACCAAATTCTTTAAGGACAAAATGATAACTTTGTATTTTATATTTAAAATGATTATAAAGAAAAAAAAAAGAAATAACAAAATTATTGTTCATCTTCTTCACCCCCTCCTCCACCCAGGGACGGATCCAGGACCGGATTACAGATCGGGCTACTACGTAAAATAAAATAAAATTATATATGATTTTTTTTTTGGACCATTCTTCAATCCAGATCTCGATTCAGAGTGGAAAAGGAATAGCACTTTCCTTTAAGAAAAGGCAGCTTCCGGCAATCGCTGCAGCGGAACAACAGTCCGATAATCTGAAATGACATTTGTTCCATTGTTGAATCCGTGGATGATGGACGATTTGGGGGTAGCCATAACGATCTGTAGCTTCGCCTGGTTTGTATAACAACTGATCTGTAAATTTTTTGTGGTTGATTCTCGATTTGCATAAGCACCTTAGATTTATATAGAGACTAATAAACCCTAAAATCCCCAAATTGCAGTGTGTATACAATGGAACGTGGATGAAGATTGTAGAGATTCAAAACTCCAAATCAGCCAAATCAAACATTCAATCAACAAATATAAAAATGCAAGAAACTGAAAATAATAAAGAACACGAGAGAATTTTCACCCTAAGGCAAGAGGTTCAGAATAAAATTCTTAATCCCTTTTTGAGCTTCCGCCAACCGAAAGAAATCACTTTATAAAACAAAGATAAAGAACCCATTCTTCGTTATAATCGTTAGCAACAATTCACCCAAGAATCATAGAAATCGAAAAACCCTCAAATCAACACATGAATCGGTATCCACTCAAGAATACAAAACAATAGCCCACAACAAATCACTCAAGAGATGCACTAGGACTATCCAAAATTTGATTCACGCAAGAATCTAGATTTAGAGTTAGAGAGAGGCAGAGAAGAGTGAGTTCGTAGAGAGAAGTCTGAGAGAATGAGTGAAATCTATCTTCCAATTTCACTGTAGAATCTTATGTACCTTGCCCTTGCCTTTACTTTATAAAAGAAGTCTCCAAATTCCCTTTAAAAAAAGCATTAGCTGGGAATAAAAATGAAGCACATTTTTCTCCTTTGATAAACAAAACTGACTTCATGTAATTATAATAAATGTCCAGCCCAATAGCCATGTTCAGCCCATTATCATTCCAGGCCCAATCCTTCATTGTGCCACTTATTCTCCACAATCTCCACCTTGGTACAATGATCCCAGTTTCATTTAAGTGATTTCTCCATTATGACATCATTTGCTTTTATTACCTGATACACAAGTCAGCAAGTATCAATGTTAAGCAGCTTTAGACAGTCCAAAAACTTATTTAAAGGCAAAACTTTAGTTCCAACATCAGCAGGGTTAAAATGAGTAGAAATTTTCTCAAGTTTCACAACACCCTGTGAGATAACATCTCTAATGAAATGAAATTTCACATCTACATGTTTAGATCTATTATGCAAAACAAGATTTCTACTCAAATATATAGCAGATTGGCTATCAGAAAATAAAACAACATCTTTCACAAAGCCAAATTCATTTAGAAGTCCCTTCAACCAAATACCTTCTTTTATAGCATTAGTTGCAGCAATATATTCAGCCTCAGTTGAAGATAATGCAACAATTTTCTGTAATTGAGATTTCCAACTAATGCATGAATTACATAAAGTATACACATAAGCAGAAGTAGACTTCCTATTATCCCTATCGCCTGCATAGTCAGAATCAGTGTAACCCCTCAAGATAACACCATCAGATTGCTTCCTATAATGAATCCCCAAGTCACAAGTTCCCTTAATGTATCTAAGAAGCCACTTCATAGCTTCCCAATGAGTTTCACCAGGATTTGACATAAATCTACTCAACACACTTATAGAGAAAGCCAAATCAGGTTTTGAACAAACCATTAGATACATAACAGACCCAACTGCATTAGAATAAGGCACTCTTGCCATTCTTTTGAACTCAAATTCTGATTTAGGAGATTGATCACTTGAAAGTTTGAAGTGATTTGCTAAAGGTACACTCACACTTTTAGCAACACTTATAGAAAATTTTTCCAATAATTTCAAAATATAGGATTTTTAACTTAGACTAAGTATGCCTTCCCTTCTATTCCTTTTAATTTTGATACCTAAAATTTTTCGAACAGAACCTAAGTCCTTCATTTCAAATTCAGATTTCAATTTGGTTTAATTAACTCTATTTCTTTTATGTCATGACTAGCTAAAATCATGTCATCAACATAAAGAAAAAGATAGAGTGAATTTTCACCACCATTACCTTTGCAATAAAGACATGTATCAAAATTACTTCTTTTAAACCCAAATCCAAGCACAAATGTATCAAATCTCTTTTACCATTGTCTTGAAGTTTGTTTTAAACCATATAAGGATTTCTTAAGAAGGCATACAAGGTCAGAATTTTTATTCATTTCAAAACCTTTTGGTTGTTCCATGTAAATAGTTTCATCAAGGTCTCCATTTAAAATGGCAGTTTTGACATCCAATTGTTCCAATTCACAATTAAACTGAGTTGCTAAGGCTAGAATCACTCTAACAGTTGTAAATTTTACAACTGGAGAAAAAATTTCATTAAAATCTATTCCCTCCTTTTGAGTCAAGCCCTTAGCCACTAGTCTAGCTTTGTATCTAATGTCATTTTCACTTTGTTCCCCCTTTTTTACCTTAAAGATCCATTTGCAATCCACAACCCTTTTCCCTTTAGGTCTACTAGTCAATACCTATGTTTTATTCTTCTTAAGAGATTCCATCTCATCTTGCATTGCTTCAAGCCAATGTTTGGAATCTTTGCTACTCATAGCCTCATCATATGAAGCAAGTTCACTCTCAATAAAACCTTGAACAGTAAGCAAAGACACTTCATCATCAAACCTCACAGGTGGTCTAACTTGTCTTCTTTGCCTATCCTGAGCTAGTGATAATCACCTAAAGTCTTATTTGTCTCTACATCAGTATCACAATGATCAACCTCATCATTTCTATGTGATTCAACATCAACATCAACTTCAACCTCTCCAGTTTGAATATTAGGTAATTGATTATCATCATCAACTTCCTCCACCTCAATTTCAATCTCTCTTTCTATGCTATCAGTTTGATTTAAAGGTCCAGAACTACTATCAATTTTCAAGCAAGGTAGATCATCTTCATTGAACACCACATTTCTACTTATTATGATCTTATACCCTTTGGTTTCCCTGACCCATAGTCTATACCCTTTTACCCCTTCACCATAACCCAAGAAGACACACTTAAGAGCCCTAGGATCTAGTTTCCCTTCATATTGATGTGCAAAGGTTGCACACCCAAATACTCTTAAGTTGCTAAGGTCAACAGGTCTACCATTCCACATTTCTTCAGGGGTCTTAAAATGTATAGCACTAGCAGGACTTCTATTAATAAGATAACTAGTAGTTTTCGTAGCTTCTCACCAAAATAGCTTGGGAAGACCAGAACTTAAAAACATGCATCTAACTTTCTCAAGTAAAGTTCTATTCATTCTTTCAGCCAAGCCATTTTGCTGTGGAGTGTGTGTAACAGTTCTGTGTCTCAATACACCATGCAATTTACACAAATCATCAAACTCATAATTGCAAAATTCAAGTCCATTATCAGTTTTTAATACTTTTACCCTTTTATCAGTTTGGTTTTCAATCAAAGTCTTTCAATCTTTAAAAGTAGTAAATGTATCAGATTTAAATTTCAACAGAAATATCCAATTCTTTCTAGAAAAATCATCAATGATTGAGTAGGCACATTAGCTGGTCCCCAGAGATCAGCATGCAAGTATTCCAGAATAGACACAAATTTATGCATTCCAGGCAAAAATGATAACTTATTATGCTTTCCTAGTATGAAATAGTCACAAAAACTGAGTTTCTCAATGTTATCATTTCCAAAGACATCTTGTTTTTTTCAAAATCTGCAACCCTTTATCACTAATATGACCCAATCTCTTGTGCCATATTTGTGACTTATCATTTGAAACAGAAAGTACTGCTGAAGTGGAGTCAAAAATGTTTTGAGTTTGTAAAATGTAAAGTCCATGTCTCTTGGGAGCTTCCAGAATTAAGTGTGAATTCCTCAAGATTTTAATGTATCCCACATTGATCATAATGTCATAGTTTAGGTCATCTAATACACCTAAAGAAATCAAATTTCTTTGAAGGTCAGGAACATATCTGGTCTTTTCTAAGACAAGCACATTATTATCCTTTACTCTTAAAGTGATGGTTCATATGTCCTTAACTTGACATGCCATATGATTACCCATTAAAACTTGACCACCATTTACATTTTCAAAATCACAAAACCAATCTTTATTAGGACACATGTGATAGGTACAACCTGAATCAAGAATCCACTCTTGACTAGGTTGATGGGCAACAGCAACATAGACATCATCTATATAAGTTTCATTATTGCAGACCAAAGCTGCATCCCCATCTATTTTAAACTTGTTTCTATTATCACTAAGCCTCTTAGAACAATCCTTGATAAAATGACATTTCTCTTGACAATAAAAACAATTTTTACCTCTGATTTTCATTTTATCCTTTTGATTTCCCTTTTTCTTGTGTCCAAATTTCTTATTGACATTATTGTTTCTAGGATTAACCTTAGACTTAACCATCAAATTCAGACCACTAGAAGACTCTTTTCGATCAGATTTTAACTCTAACTCTTTAGTTCTTAGAGCATTAATGATAATCTCAGTAGTTACAGTGTCTCTACCACATTCAATAGCACTTTAACATCTTTGTACTTATCACCTATTGAATTTAATAGAACCATGGCCAACTGCCCATATGAGAGTTTCTTGTCACAGTTGGTTAGGTCGCGAGTTAATCTATTGAATCTATCAATATTAACATCAAACTCAAGTGATGGATCAAGTTTAAAACCAAAAAAACTGTTTTAGGAGATAAACTTTATTTGGCATAGCTTTATTCAAATAAATTTTCTCCAATTTTTCCCACAATTCAGCAACAGTTTTTGGCAAGATCTATTATTTATTTGAATTACTTTTCTAATATATTATATTAGATAATAGAGTATGTAGATTTATTTTTTAGTAATTTATTAATTACAAGGAGTTGTGATTATGATATACAAATTACAATATGACTGAATCTTAAATTATTCATGGTCGTAAATAATAACGAGATACGGATATCGTTATTACGGATACATCATTACGTGTGACATTTCTTACTTGTGAAGTAAATATCCGATCTCACAAGCTAAAGTGTAGTAACATTTAAATTCACGTGGATGTTTTGTTATTGAACAAAACATTGGAATCCCGTTGGAGAGATTCCACATGGATAACTATTTGAGTGTTAGTGGTTAATCTCTAATGTTCGATAGTAGAATTGGTCATTTGACTTAAAGTCATCATGGTGCCTTATATGAGGACGGTAATACTTTGATGATATTGGATGTTACTCTGTCAAGGGTTCTAACACAATATCGTTTGGTATGTAAAAAATTATATGAAAGTTGTGAATAATCAATAGAAAATTCGTCACTCTTAAATAATAAGATATTATGATCTAAATTTCATTCAATTAAGTTAATATTGAAAATATTGGTCAATGTGTACTCATAAGTCGAAAAGATTTTTCTACTTACATTGACTTAATAACTCATTTTCGACTTACATTGACTTAATAGTAGGATGAAAGATATGATCGATAATTGAGATTGTCACATATTCATATCTCATAATTAATCAGATCATATTGATGAATGAATTATAATTCCACGGTAAATGAAAAAATTTGGTTTTGTCACATGTATTACCTTGACACATTGCTAGATGTCAATTTGGCACACGACAGATGTAAATTGATGATAAATTAAACGAGGAATTTTAATTTATCAATTTTTTATTAGATTAAAATAATAATTCATGTCGTTACGTATCGTGATTGGGAACCGATATGTCACATACAAAAGGAGAATCAGAAGAATGAGATTCACCAATTAATAAATCAATTAATTAACAAGTGTTTGACAATTAATTAATTGAATTGATTGTTAATAGATTCGAATTAATTAATTCATGGATCGAATTTAATTAATTGGATTAATTAAATATTGGATCGGGTTAAGTTTAAGAAACGAGCTTAGTCCACTTGGGCTTCTATTAATAGGTTGTTAGAGTTTGAAAATTAACACATATCATTATTATTCTTGTTAACACAAGAGAAGAAAAAGAAAAAAGAGAAAAATAAAAAAATGTTAGGGTTTTATTGATTCTGCATAATGTAATTGAATAATGAAAACTTAAATACAAAGAGATTATATATAGTCTAAAATAAAGGAAATTTAAAAGACTATTCTATCCTTAATAAATAATAAAAATAAAATAATCATATATTTCTTAAGAGATACCTTGTGCTGGTACTATGGCAAATGGATTGGAACAGATGTTCTTATATTTAGCAATGGACATTAGTGGAATAAAGACAAAACTACAAAGCTGTAGTAATTTTTCTGTTAATAGTCATGTTGCTAACGAACAAATGCATGGATATGTTTAGTATGAAGGACTCAATAGAAGTGTGGTGACACATGCACATAGATGTTTAGCCCATCAGGGAGCATTGTCATGTGTTTCATTTTTTAATGCAATGTCAAGCGTAGTCAAAACACTTTTTGGATTTTACTCTCAATGTCTACCCTTTTATATTAAAGGTAACAATTGATTCATCCATTTTTCTGAATGATTCAAAGGGTAGTAAGGACAATTTACATGAATTTAATGAATTCAACAACCTTTTGTACCGTGCTTTCTGAGAACCATATAGAAGTGATGGAATAAAAAAAATTAACATGCACGGTTAGAGGTGACAATGGGCTGAGCCGAGTTTCGGCTCGTGAACTCGTGTTTTTTGAAGAAACATTTTCTTTAAAAAAAAAATTTAAGAAAAACTTTAAAAAAAATAAAGATAAACCTTCCTCCTTTATCCGGGTTTGAGGCTACTTCAATTTCGATTAGGCGGAGTTAAAAATTGTACATGAACAACTTGTTACCTGTACAATTTTTTTTAAAAATTAAAAAGGTATTATAAAATAATTTTTTGAATTAATATGATTAAATTAAATATCACTTACTTGACGATATGCAATTTCGTCATATTTATCTTGCAATCGAAAATGACCCTCTTGTCAGTCCTTCTCGCATTTTAATGTTTCCAAAATATTTTCTTTCAGTCAGCTACTGACCTCAGACATAACCCTCTTACATATACAAAAAGTAGACTCTGAAACTACAATGCTAACCCGATATGTTAATAGGTCTTTTGCGGCTTTGCCATTGCAGAAACCACATACCACGGTCGTTCGTACTTTCGTCTGAATTCAATTACTTCTTCTAAACTTTTCTTAATTGTTTTGTTATTAGGCATATTATGATTAAAGTGATCAATAAATTGAGCAGGCAGTGCATTTGGACTTGCATCCGATGTTTGATTACAAGTGGTAGACAAACTACTACAAGAAGAACCACATGCATTTGCATAATATCTATATGAGTTAATGCCTTCGAATACAATTAATATTTCAACGTCGTCTTCTGGTATATCAGTGGGAGAAGTAGGTGCAGAGAGTACCCGATTAATATTTGTACATTTTCTTTCTACATATAATTCATATATTTCACATAAAATTTGTTCTAAATTTTTATAAGTGATTGGTGTATTAAAAGTTAAAGATTTTGAAATTTGATTAATTTCAAATTTAGTATCCGATAAATTATATTGAAGGTCCATGATACATGCTAATAAAAATAACATAGGCAAGTCTTCCTAATATTTTCTAAACTTTAATTCCATGGAATATATAATTGCAATAAAATTAGGGTCATTTTTATATCTATAAAAAGTAATAACAATTATATAAAGACGTTCAAGTACCATACAACTAGTGGGATAGTAAACTCCAGAGAAAATATTTATAAAATCATAAAAACTTGTCAAAGACGTTTTAATTTTAAAAGCTAAAATCCAATCGGATTCAATCAAAATAGTATCATCATCGTTTCTAATATGCCTATTGTTATAAAATTATGTTATTAAATGTTCAAAGTCTTTTCATAATTTTAATAATAAGTAAGTGGAGTTCCATCTATACCCTACGTCACTAATAAATGTTTTCATATTTGTTAACTCAGATTCGGCACAAAATTCCTCAAATGCTTGTTTTCTACTAGGTAAAATCATGATATACACTCGTGAATCTCTAATTCTTTAAATTTCATTCTTAATATGTTTCAAACCGTATTGCACTATTCAATTAAAATATGGCATATACATCGAATATGAAACAAATAATCACCGAAATCGGGTTGCAGTATTCTGCACAATTTATCGATAACTACCTTATTAACACTAGCGTTGTCAAATGTAAATTAGCGAATTTTACTCTCGCAACGATATTCTCTAATAATGTTCATAATAGTGTTATATATGTTGTTAGTGTTGTGAGGGAACTCAATAATTTTAAAATCAATAATTTTTTTATGCATACACCAAAGTGAGTCTATGTAGTGTGCTGTTGCAACTATATAACATCTTTTATTAATCTATTATCATATATCCAAAGTTAAAGATATAACACCCCTATATTTTTCTAAATCGGCAATCAATAGTTTTTTTGTATGAAGGAAATATTCAATTGTATATGAACAAAGAGTGTTTTGACTTACCCCAACGTACCTCGATTGAAGATATTTTTTCATGCATGAGACAAAATATTGGTTGTGCACTACTGCTAGAGGCAACTCAACAGCAGCAACGAACTACACAATTTACGTTAGAGTTTTCTCCTCCGAATACATCCACGTAGAAATTGGAGTAGTAGTAGTAAAACTGGTGCCTCGAATACCAAATTGCAGTTGCGTTTGATTAGTAGGAAGAAGCTTGCGTTTGGCCGTACATACTTTGTAGTAATGATTGAGGTTTGTGGTTCCAATACCTTTTTGTCATGTCAATTGTTGTTGACGATATTAACATGCTGCTTTAGATTCTATAACTCCATCTACCACACGACCTTTTGAATCAATTTAAAATGATCCCAACATTCTGCCTGTTTTTTACCCTTTCGCTTTTCTCTTGCATCGGAAATATCTAATTCATGTTCATCCTCCCGTTCGTCCTCTAAAATATCAACGTCATCCAAATCAATGGGATTACTACTTCCATGAGTATTGAAATTCGGAATATTTTCGGGAATAGGAAATTCGTTTAGACCTGTGAATTCATTCTAGAATTGATTTTGAGGTGTACCAAACAAGCCTTCAACTAATTAGCATGGATCCATTTGTGAATTGATATAAAATGTATAATAAGTAACAAATCAAAAATTGAAAGAAAGTTGATGTGTAATATTGTAATTGAAAATTTGTAGTGTGATAATTGATATTGAATAATTAAAATTTAATGGAGAAGTAGAATTGAGAAATAAATATAGACTATGTAATAGTCTAGAAGATAGATTGTAAAATCAAGATTATAATGTAAAATATAGAAGAGATTAGAGAGTGAGAGTCAGGTGGAAAACAAAGGGGAATGAGATGGGTATTTATAGGGAAAAAGAAGGATGAAAAATCAAATTCAATGATCGTTTGCCAAACGGTCACTGAACTTAAACTGTGACCGAAACAGTTACTGAAACAATCAGGCGAGCCAAGAGGTCGGCCCAGGCTCACCTAATTACTAGCCCACGAGCTTAGTTAGTGGGCCTGCTCGTGTAGACCCGAGCCAAGCGGGCCTAGCAAGCCAGCCTGCTTGGTTCAGGTTCGTCATTTGACGAGCTCGAGCGGCTCACGAGCCGTCTTTTCATGATTGAATAGGACCTTAGTGAGACACGCATGCGTATGTTTAGTATGCTCGACTGAACAGAAACCTAGTGCAATTCACTATGATTTTTGTTTACAGTGGACATTATTTCCAAGAAGGAAGAAGTATTAACATGACTATGGATGTCATGGAAGCTTTCTGGAAATCCCTCAGCACATTGAAATCATGGGTACTGCAAAATTTAGAGCTAGAAAAGAGTCGTATCTTCTTTCAGAGCTACTCGCCAGCACATTACAAGCAAGTAAATATATGTAAACATCCAACATTTCAATTAAATGGTACTAGAACATAAATTAACAAGACAGTCAGTCCCAAAATGAAAAAGAAAACAATGACAACAAATGTAATGATATGCAAGAATTCATGATTATTTTAGTAATGCTGGTATATAATTTTTCACAATATTGTAATGACATGCAAGTATTCAATCAGAGGATTTTGGAACAATTGATAAGGCTTGAGATTGAATAAATTATTTAAATGAATCTACCATAAAATTAGGGTAAAAAAATAATAGCATTTAGCATATGCTAAGAAGAACACAAAATCAGAGGTTTCGAATGGCTTGGAGATGAATATAGCAGATGCAAATTACAATGTGAATTTGTGAACATGTGATATTTGTTCTAAATGACAAATTGAGGAATTTGTAATTTATCTTATAAATCTTCTGATCAATTTTTTGTAGTGTAAGTTAAGGTTTAGTATCATCATTTACGATATGTTTGGTAGAATGGTCATGCTAATTGTACACCCAATTTTTTACATAATCTTTTACCTACATACAATAGGGTGTGGGGACCACACATTTGGGAGTTTTTTATTCACGCGGGTTCCACATATATGTGAGAGGGTGGCACATTTTCGGTAACTCTCATTTGGTACAAATAGAATTATCCTTGGTAGAATAAATTGAGAGCCTGTTTGATTCTTATTAATTGGGAAAAAAATGAGTTTTGAATCCTATTTTTAGGTGAATATGTGATTAAAAAGTAGAGAATTTTTTTTTATATATACGTATAGAATATATTTTATTGTGTGAATATGTGATTAAAAATAATACTGTAACAGATCATAAAAGAGTGTCAAACATGTACTAATATCACTTGAAGAAATTAAATAAATTCAAGAAATGCTTGAAGTTAAATAATCTTCGGATCAATCCTTTATCTTATGGGATATCACCAGCATCATTCTGGATTTCAGGGGGGGAGAAAACGGTCTGTAAACTTCATAAATCAATTTATGGTCTTAAGCAGGCATCAAGGCAATGGTTCTCCAAATTTTCTCAGGTTCTTTTACATCAGGCTTTCAGCAGTCAAAATCAGATTACTCCCTATTCACTATGTGGTCTGGTGACTCTTTCATTGCTCTTCTTGTTTATGTTGATGACATTATCTTAGCCAGATCAGATGTTAAGGTGATTGATGCATTGAAAACAATCTTGTATAAGCAATTTAAATTGAAGGATCTTGGAACTTTAAAGTACTTTCTTGGATTAGAAATTGCAAGATCACAAAGAGACATTCATTTATCTCAAAGGCATTACACTTTACAGTTACTAAATGACACTGGATTCCTGGCTTCTAAGCCAGCTCAATTACCAATGGATCCTAAACTTCACCTATCTTCATTTGAAGGACAGCTTCTTGATGATCATTCCCCCTATATCGAAGACTGGTTGGCCACTTGCTATATTTAACCATCTTCAGGCCAGACATCACCTTTACGGTTCATCAACTTAGTCAGTACGTTTCCCAGGCTCGCCAACCTCATTTGGATGCTGTTCATCATCTCCTCAAATACCTCAAAATGGCTCATGGTCAGGGTCTGTTGTTTGATGCTTCTTCCCCTTTTCAGATTCGAGCCTTTTCCGATGCAGATTGGGGTTCTTATCTTGATTAAGGAAGATCCATCACTGGTTTTTGTGTTTTCTTTGGCAACTCATTGGTCTCTTGGAAATCTAAGAAACAGGTCACCGTCTCCAGATCATCTGCGGAAGCAGAATATCGTGCTCTATCCTCCACTACTTGTGAAATTGTTTGGCTTCATCAACTCCTTCTTGACTTGCAGATCAACATTGTAGCTCCAGCTCTGATTTTTTGTGATAATTAGGCTGCTATCCACATTGCCACTAATCCTATATTTTATGAACGAACAAAGCACATCAAAATTGATTGCCATTTTGTTCGAGATAGGATCAATGATGGTTTCATCAGACTTTTGCCAGTTCGGTCTTAACATCAACTAGCTGACGTTTTCACCAAACCTCTGCCATCCTCTCTTCTTTTTCCACTCATGACCAAGATGGCTGTCCTGAACGTGCACAGTCCATCTTGAGGGGGAGTATTGCAGCCAGCAGCTCCAGCTCCTAGCTGGCTTCCAGCAGCTCCCACCAACCAAGCAACTACCTCCAGCTCAGATTAGCTTCTAGATGGTTCCACTACTCACGCACAATAACAATGTTAACTGATTTTGTATAGATTGTATAGTTACAAGTTTGTTAGATAGATTGTTAGATAGTTAGCTTCTTTGTATTTATATTAACCCATTGTACCCTTTTCGTCTGAATAAATACATAAAAGAGATTAATTTTTTTCTCTTCAATTTCGATTCCCCCACTACCTTCAACAGACCCGCTAGCATAAATATTGCAAAACTAAGCAAAGCAGTCACTGGTGACATGCTTATGGGAAAGCTGTAGAATGGAAATTGGCTAGATAATCTGACTTATAAACAAGGCTGGAATGCATCGAAAACTTTCTTTCGAAGATTGTAATAATCCACCTTGGTTTTCAGTTTCACTATAATTGAATTTGAATGATAGTTTATCCAAATGTCACCAAAGCTACTGGTTGAGTTTATCCAAATGTCACCAAAGCTACTGGTTCATCCCTTAGAACAACCATGGATGAGGTCCCAGTTGTCTCACGTGTAGCGCCCATGCTTCGCTACTTTTCTTCCTGTATAATAGAAGAGTAAGCTTATGCAACATTAGGCAACGGATTCATCAATAGGAACAGTCCTCGAGCAACACTATAGGACTCGTTGAGTTCCACGAGAAATTGCAACATTATATGAGCCCTATCATCCCACAATTTTTTAAACCTTGTGTAGTAAGTCGCGACATTCATCTGATCTTGAGCAAGATAAGCGACGTCCCTCTCAATCTGAAAAAAAAAAAAAAAGAGTTAAGAAAAACTATTCCTAAGGTCTTTCCCATACCTCCTAGGCAGTGGTTGAAAAAATAACATCGTCTGCAATATTAGTTTTTAGGGAATTGAAAGTCCTAGATAGAAGCATATCGTTGCATCTTTTCCATGATGCATAGTTGTCAATTGATTGTGACAGACAGTTCTATTTTGTAATTTGAGTCATATTTCGCAACTCTTCAATTAGGTGGGTTTTATAGTTCTTCAAATTTTATTCTCTATAAAATAATTATTTTCAATCCACACATTTTGTTCAAAACAACTTTGTAAATAAAAATACAAGAACCAAAAAATTTATTTATGAGCAAAAAATTACTTTATAATTTAATTTACTTATAACGTTATTATAAGATAAAGATTCAATTTTGTATAAAAAATTGCTTAAATTTTAACTTATATATAAAAGTATACTTCTAATATCACTTATAAATGCAAAATTTTATATATGAAATTATAAATTGAGCCACAGTTTGATAGTCATTATAAAGAGAAATTTGGGAAAAATAATATTTTAAATAGTGCACTTTTTGAAGAATGTGAGTTTAAAAAGTAGAAAAAAACTTAGGTTTATGTGCAAAATATTTTATTGTGTGAATGTGTGATTGAAAATGAGTATGAGAAATACAGAATTTTAAAATAAAGAGAATGAAATAGGGGCTTGAAGTTTCACTAAGAGACATAAGTAATTTTTTTCTTTTAAAAAGGTTCAAGAAACTCTATATAATATACTCTCAAATATGGGTTTGACTATTTTAAAAATTGCTACAAAATATCCACAATCAAACATCTCATAAACGCCCAAAATCGTTACTTTTTAAAAACTCTCATAGCCAGCACCCCAAAAATCTCAAGTGTTATAGTTCAAAAATCTTTCACTGTTATAGTTAAATCTCGGACTAATGTATATAGTCTTTTCATTTTAAAAATTATCTGGTTTGAAAAATGAATAGGTTCTATATGGTTTGAAAATAGTTCAAAAATTGTCTAATTCGAACCATTTTGCCTGTATTTTTTATTCATACATTTCGCAGGATCACAACTACTATCAACTTATTATACACGTATTCTGTAGGACCATGTTTTATAATTATTTAAAATTTAATTTAATCCGTTCTCGAACATTATTAGTCAAAGACACATCAATAGGACAAAATTTTGGATCCTTACTATTCGTTTTGCATGTTGAACGTGACAATTCTTTTCAAAATTATATATAATATAAATGTTAAAATCTTTATCTTTTAGCATTGCATACAATATTTAGTAGTCATCATCCTATTGTCCCATCTTATCACGTGAATATTTTTTTGCATATTATTCAAGTGAATTAAGGAGCCATTTTCGACTTTTTAGTTTTCTCACGGTGTCCATAACTTTCATTTTGACTTCAATTATTGACTTTTGTGGTATGGTTAAGGACCTTTAGTCTTGTTCTAATTTTGATCCAAATTCTATTATTTTACTAAATATTGTAACATTGTATATCAAAATTTATATAATGAGTTATATAATATCACACGACATTCTATTATTTACTAGTTTAAAATATAATTAACTTTTTCATCCAATATTTTCCCTCCACATCATTCTCTGTAACTGTTTATGTGCATTTTTTATGTACAAATAGCAAAATCCATAGAATACACCGTGAGCTCGCATCCTATGCTACGGGAGTCGAGGAGTCCGTTGAATAATTGCATTGCATTCCTATTACATATGATAATACTTATATGTAATATATTATTTTTCTCGTCAATTAAAATAATATGAAAAAGATATTATATAATAACAACTAGAAACTATATTAACTGATACCAATGTTAGCAGCAAAATGTCACTCTCAAATTTGTTCAATCATGTCACTATTAAATTGAAATTTCAAGCAGCCAAAAAAGAGTGAAGTCCAAAATGTCAGATTTATCTACCTTTTGGGTGGACTAATGACATATTCTTGATGTCCACCCAGAAAATACTGGCATTATATTCCATCTAATTGGATTTCCAAGATATTGTTATGTTGACAAATTCAAATAAAATAATTCTTGCGTGAAGCTTCAATTTCATACCAATTTTATGACTTTTTCAAGCTGAGTTGTTCGTTCATCTATAGAAGAGCTTTAGAGTTTCTAATTATTGTCTCTCTTTAGTTTGAAAATTGTTCAGTATATTGAATTAGACACGATGACTAAGTAAAAGTATACTCATTACCTCTGCCATTAACTCAACCCACAAGGGAAATCAATAATGTCCTGTTGGATTGTCACATTTTTCATGAAAAATGTCATATTCGAAGAGAACAAATTTCACTTTAACTGTTTAATTGTAATATGGAAATGGAAATCGAATTTTAAGGTACAACCACTTTAAACTGCATTTTCTTTGTTTTCATGGAAAATGAATTTTTATGGGTTTAGTGGGTTGTTATTTTTCAACTAACATAAAATTAGAATTCATTTTTACCTTTACCTATCAAACGGACCCTAAGATATGAGCTAATTATTAAATTTATTTCGGAAAAATGACGAACGAACGAAAAAAAAAATTACAAAATCAATTCTTGGCTTACTGCTTAGCAAAGCGAACACTAAATCATATAGATTATAGGAGTAACAAATAAAAATCTCGAGATCACGACACTAAGGATGTGTAATTCTAACATTTGAGTGTTTCTTACTCAGCTCATGTATGATACAGATCCTTTAAGTCTTATTTTTTTTTTTTTCTTCAAATATATATATATTTTTAAAAAAAAAAAAATTTGCGCGTAAATTCATAATTTTTCTTCACTTTTTAGTCACACATTCTTAAAAAATATCATTTTTCATAAAATTTATTCTCAAACGATTCATAAATTTATTTAGTCCATTTTCGATTTGAGAATTTCACAAGGAGACCCTAGAAGCCAATAAACCATATACATCAACATCACAATTTACATCACTCGACAATTTTGGTCCATGCATCCATCTGCATGTAAGGCCGGGTCATTATGGTTCATATTTCAATGTCAAAAATAAATAGCCGAATAATATAAATAGATGGGTCCAACTTATTTTTAGTCAATAGTTGCTGAATGGTCAAAAAAATAACAAGTGTTGATTCTTTTTACCATATAGACCTCACTTTATTATTGATTATGAAAAAAGAAAATACCATATTTTGGTACTATTTATTGTAAATCAAATATAATTTTTGCAAAAGTTTTAGCTGTAAGAGAGAAAAATGAAAGTAAGATAAAAATTAATTTCAGTAAAATCGAATAAAAGTCAATGTTTCGAGAACAGCTCAATACGATCATAATTCACAATTTTACGATAGCGAATATTCGAAAAAAGGTCCCTCGATGGAGCTTTCCTTAATCTAAACGGCAAATATTATTCCCAATTAATAATTTCAACGCACACTATTTGAATATAAGATAAATCCTAGCTAGTGATCAATCAAATAACTTGAAGAACAAAATACCTTTCTTTAGGCACATTCATGCACTTTGGCATGCAGTGTTTATCTTCGTGATGTTGGCTCGAAAATGACATTAAATGCTTTTCAAGTTTAGACTACAAATTGTGATTTTTTTGCCAAATTGCAATTAAATAATCAAATCAAACAAAACTCAGTTCAAGTGTAGGTATAGCGTCTTACACGATGATGTAACCTCTCCCCAGATTATGAACGTAAAAATTGTAAATTTCTAGATGAAGACTAAGATTAATATATTATATAATACAAGGTTAGCATTATAAAGCCGGTTTTGAGCTTTTCCATGTGTCCCATCAGTATTGAAATTAAAATTGAAATATTAAGCCCCCGTTTGACACCCATTATTTTGAAAAATGAGTTTTTGAATAGTGATTGATGTAAAAAATGTGTGGTTAAAAACTAAGAAGAATTTTTGGGTTTATGTGTAATATTATTTTATTTGAAGAATGTGTGGTTAGAAATGAGTACTGTAGAAAGATGAGAATGAGATAAAAAATGAGTGTCAAACAGGGGCTAAAGTACGTATACATTGTCAATGATGAGATTGTATGTTTGAGCTACGTTATTTTGGTAGAATGTATTTTAAAATTATAGATTGATAGAAAATGTGTGGTTAAAAAAGAAGTAAAAGTTATTAAAATGATGGAAAATATTATTTTATTGAAAAATATGTGGTTGAAAATGAGTAGAATAATGAGAACGAAAATTTTAATGTGGCTCAAACGTGGGCTTAAATAAAATACATAAAATCTTATCTAATTGTTTAAACTTTTATATCAAATAGTTCACAAGTATGGTATCAGAGAAAATAAAAATTCTGACATGAAGTCTCGATGTCATTCATATATTAACATTGTGCACATGTACAACTTTATTCCCTTATTTGGTCGTCATTAAAATTTTAAAAAATTTTCTTTTTTAATTTTAACCATACAAAATTATATGCAAATCTAAAAAAAATTATTATTTTTCAACCACGCATTCTCTCATTAATCACTACTTCAAAATTTATAAATTCTCCAAAATGGGGGCCAAACAATAACTATATCAAGTCATTTAACATACTGTTCAGAATAAAATTGATTTCCTATCCCCGAGTGGACATGAGTTATTTTGTCTATTCGTTGTCACGTCAGTAGATCAAACTTTTTTTTTTTACTAATAAAAAAAATAAGTCACGTTAGTAGTGGACATTTACTATGTTGTTCAAACTACCATTCATTAAAATTCAAGGTAGTACATAATCCAAGGGTAATTTCGTACTTGCAATAATTATTAGACCATTATATAAAGTTGACATTACAAAATTCCAAAGCCGAATTATTTAACATACATTCACCATTTGAAAAGCTTGAGAAAAGGAGGAGGTGAGTCTCAATAAATGAATGCCACAACTGCACCAACGTCTACCAGCACCGCAGCCACGGCGGAAAAAGACAGCACCACCACCAGTTTTTCCAGTTTGCACACAGATATCATAGAAGCTCACATCCTCCCTCGTTTAGACGGCGCCACTCTCGCCACCACAAGCTGCTCCTCCACTACCCTCCGCCACCTTTCTTCCCAAGATCACTTATGGACCCAAACATGCCACTCCACGTGGCCTTCTACCAGGTCTTCTCGTGTCTGCCAGGTCATCTCCACTTATCCCGATGGTGGGCCCCGCAGCTTTTTTGCCCACGCCTTCCCTCTCTTGGAAGAAGGCCGCTCTTCCTCAAAACACAGCTCTTCAGCACCACCGCCATCAGAATTGATATCAGCCGTTGATATACACTACCAAGACAAAATAATCTTCAGTAAAGTCCAAGAAACTGAAACCGTGACCGGGTGGTTCCGGTGCTCACCCTTCAGGATTGACCTGCTAGAGCCAAAAGACGTGATCCCCACACCCATTAAACAACCGGACGGAGACGACACGTGTACTGTAATTTTCAAAGATATGACGCTGAGCTGGATTCTGATAGATCCAATCCGACGGCTGGCAGTGAACCTCTCATCTCACAAGCCTGTTACTGTACAGCGCCACTGGTTGACCGGGGAAGTGCAGGTGCGGTTTGCTTCAATCCTAGCCGTTTCTCGTGGTCACGTGCAGTGTGGTATAGTGGTCACGTGCTGTGTGTCCGAGGAAGGGGAGATGATGCAGATGAGAGAAATAAGTTTAGATATTGAGGACATGGATGGAATGCACAAAAATGGGAAGGAGTGTTTGGGTATTTTACACAGAGCAATGGATGCTAAAAGGGAAAAAGGGAGAAACAGAGTAGAAGAAGGACACAGGAGGTACAAAGAGTATCTTGAAATGAAGAAAGAGAGGAGAGAAAGAAAAGTGAGGACAGAAGGGACATTAGATATATTGTGTGTGGCATTTGGGGTATCTTGTTTTGTGGCTTTTTTATGTTTTATTTTCTTCAGATAGCATATAAAAAAAGATGAAAAAACTAGAAATATTAAATAATTATACTTTTTTTTTTTCCTTTTTACAAGTTTTGAAGTAGGAAACTTGTGAATGCAGATAAGAATTTGGTGAAGTGATACTTCATTAGTTGATGTGAAAAAATATTGGTTGAAGTATATATGATTTTTCTAATATCGTGCTCGAGATAGTAATTTGTACAATAATAAGTAGTTTTTTTAAAAATAAAATAATTAACTTATTCACTTTTCCATATTTACTAAACTATCTAATATCTTGTAATGCAAGCAATTTACTTTAGCATATAAAACTTTCATGCATATCAAGACTCTCTCAAAATACGTAAAGAAGTAAAAAGTTTACTATTGATTAAAGATGAATGAACAAACTCTAAACCGCGGTGCCTCTCTTTGGGTCACAAAGTTGGTGTTATGAAACTTCGATTTGTGGAAATATATTAAGTTTAATGTTTACACTGTTGCATATTAATTTGAAATGTACTCACTATAAATAGTTTAAATGAAATAACAATATTTTATTACCATAACACGTATTTTGAGCCCTTTTTTTTAGGTATAATGTATTTTGAAATAGAGTTATGAGACACGTACATAATTTTTTACCAATGTTTTACCGAATTGACAAGTGGCGGTCCCTATTGGGGGGTCGCTTGTGGGCCCAGGCACCTCCGATAGGGAGCCACCACTTGTCAATTCGGTAAAACATTAGGTAAAAAATTATGTACAAATAGAATTTTCCTTTGGAATAATATATTGATGGCAAATATGTGATTAAAAATAAAGAACTTTTTTAAATTACGTGTAATATTATTTTATTGAAAAATGTGTAATTGATAAGAAGAAAGAGAAAATATATTTTGAAAAAATTGAAACCAAACAAGGTGTAAATATGCAGTGATTAATGTTTCAAGTTCTTCAACATACACCACGTGAATAAGTCCTCGTTCGAGTCCGAATAAATTTTGTAAAAAAGTGATTATTTAGAAAATGTATATTTAGAAAGTAGAAAAAAAAAATTTGAATCCACTTGCAAAAAATAATTTATTGAAAAAATGTGTGGTAAAAAAAGAATGTGTAGTGGAAAATGAATTTTTGTCAACTCAATTAAACTACAGTAACTACTAAAATAATGCCATAAAGGAGATTTTTGTCTTTTCTTCTGAAAATCTAACCAAGTAGGTTTGTATAATGTAATAGATGATTGGCAAGGAAGACCTAAAGAGTGTGGTGTGACTAGCAACCTGAAAAGGTGTGCATTTAAAAAAGCCACATGCAATCACTTTCTACTATTATGCTCATATAAATATGAGCCGTGCTTTTGGGTCAGGCTCAAAGTCAGGCCCAAAAACAGGGCGCCTATAAGTCAGCACCCCCTCCAATAGGGGGGCGCCACATAGGCGCCCTGTCCCTGGGCCTGGCTTTGAGCCTGGCCCAGGAGATTTTTTGTATAAATATAACAAATTATGCCCCAGTAGTGGGATTGAAATCATTTTTTTAATCATTTTTTATAAAAATTAATGAAATGTGTAATTGAAAAGTTGTTTTCTCCTCATTTTCTTATATTTTTTCTTTATTTTAATTTTAAATTTAAATTAGATGCTTTTAGCTTCAAGTAGATGAATTTCCCTCCACGGAAAGTGAATCTGGGCTCTGTTTGATTGTTCTTTATTTTTCATGAAAGATGAAAATTAAAATTTATTTTCACTTTTTTCCATGTTTGATTCACTAAATTTTTCACGTAATTTGTTTTCCACATTTTCTCTGTTTCTTCTGAGTTGCATGAACTAATTCATATATATTTAAGGACACTACGCATGTTGACTCCTATGATGATTATAAATATATTTTTACATTTATTAATGATAAATCTCTTGCTTGTGTTATCCATGTTTAAAGTATTAATGATATGGTGACTAATTAATAAGTAGACACATTCTTGAAATTACAAGGGACACTCATATTCCAAACAAATGTGATGCAAATTGAATTTTTAATTAATTTTTTATTAGTATTTTCTTTATTAAATACATTCGGAATTCAATTCCGATTAGGACTTTTAATTTTTGTTATTGTCTAGATATTAGTTGTTAATTAGGAGTTAGTCATTTATTAAGATTAGTCGTAAATTAAATTTTTCAGTTATTATCAATGAGGTTTGTAGCGTTAATGGCAAAAAAAATCGAATTAAAATAAAATATTAATGGTTGAGATTTTCTCCAAATTTTAATCAAAATTACTATTCGGACATGAATCATTAATTTGTTGATCAAATCGAATATTCGATATTCTTGCAAAGAATCAATGAATATTTTAGTGTATTTATAACGATCCAACATCTGTGCCTAAACCGTTAACTTACATATTGTCGGCTCGATGAGAGCTTAGTTCATTTATCTCTCACGGCTATCTGTCGCGTTCTTAAGATTCAAATTCACAAAATTTTTATTAAAAGATATTATGTTGAATCCTAGTACTAATTGGACAACTTATACAATTGGTACTAGAATTCAACTTAAATTTCTCTTAAGAGGAGGTCATACATTCGAATTCTAGGGACGTGATATAAATTTGTGAGGGGTAATATGCTAAGCTCTTTAGAGTGAACAATACGTAAATTAACGGCTTTGACACAAATGTTGGATCATTACAAGAAATGCACATTTTTGTAACAAATCAACTTATGTGCCCAACCCATTAACTTATGTGCTATCCTTTTTGGGAGAGCTTAACCCATTTTATCCTTCATGGATTTTTATCGTCTCTCCAGAATTCAAATACATGACATCCCTTTAAAAGAAACTTAAATTGAATTCGAGTACCAATTGTAAATTTTTCATAAATCTTGAAGTGTTACCAAAGACTTCTATTTAGGTTAAATGCGAAACGATAAAAATAAATTTGTTTAAAATAAAATAATTGAAATCTCCATAAATTTAAATGAAACATGGAAATTGTATCTTTAAAGAATATAATCACCTAACTAATTAAATAATATATTTTTGAATAAATTAAACTAACTAATAAATTTAAAGATATAAAACTTAATGTTTATTTATTTTTTTTCATTCTACAGGAAGCCCGCATCACCATTCTACCACAAATCCAATCAACCCAAACTAACCTGTAAAATTATTGTAAGAGCTAGTATTTAAAAATATCCAATAAGATACATGCAATTTTCATAGACAATTATATAACAGTAAAAATGACACTTCATATCACATTTCTTATGGAGCATATTAATGACGAAGCGAGACATGTAAGGATTTTTAATCAAAGATGTGGGCTTATATGTGAAATATTGTGTATTAAATTAAAATATATCAATTTCGGTTAATCCCATTTAAAGTGATCTAATAATATTTCGGTATTTTGGGTTTTGAAACATCTAATTAAAGTATGGACTCATATGTGTAGAGACCGGGTCTATGCCTAATTCCATGATAGGCCGGATTAGGTCAATGGGCAATCAGTATAAATATACAGTTATTCTGTTCATTCTATTCTGAGTCCTATTTTCAGAGACAGAATAAGGAACAATGTGTTGATTTGGAAGACTAAAACCGCAGGACTTATTCATTGCGATAATCATGTCTGATCCAGGTACGCTTCCCCTTTTGGTTAATTAGTTCTTGATGATCCAACATGAACGATCTTATGACGGCAAATATTATTTTATCCAATAAGTGGTATCAGAGTCTTTTCATGTTGAATCATTGAGAATCGAAATTTTAATTTCGTTCTTTTGATAATTTCATTATTTTCGAATTTAACAATTCTGGATTTAGTTTTGTTAGATTTGAAAATTATTTGGTCAAAATTTTGGACTTTTCAGATTTAAGGTTTAAAAAAAAATTTGGGCGCCGATTTACCGTCATTGAATGAATTAAGTAGCACTGGTGGGTTTAAAGGGGGGCGGCGCTGGCAAGCCCGCCCTCGGCTTCCTTAAAAAAAAAAAAATTTTTTTTTTAGGGTTAAGGTTTGGGTGGATTTGAAGTCGGGGGTATGGGCTGGAAATTTGAAGTGTTTGGGCCCTTATTTGTAATTTACGATTAGGGTTTAGTATTTACAACTTCAGCCCCTCAAGCTTGTAACTTTGGTTATTTCAGCCCCTAAGGTTATAATTCACTCAATTGGACCATTTAAAGTTTCGAGTTTAATAATTCAGTACCTAAGGTTTAAAAATTAATTAATTTGGGCCATTAAAATTTTGAAATTTGTAATTAAGCCCATGAAAGTTCATAATTAATTTAAATTGGCCCCTAAAGTTTTAAATAATTAATTTTTGGATTCCTAAAGTTTTGGATAATTAATTTTTGACTCCTAAAGTTTCCAATAATTAATTATTAACACCCAAAGTTTTGGATAATTAATTTTTGATCCTTTAAATCCTTAATTATTAACCAAAAAGTCCCTAAAGTTTCAAAATTACTCAAATATGCAAATTTGTTGACTCTTTTTTCAAATTTTGGTACAAAGGACTTATTTGAGAGATATAATATTCGAAAGTGAATTAATTGAAACAACATGCTGCCAAACCAACATCTCTTGTGGATATTAATAAACTTAGAATATTAAAATGTGTATGTGTGTGTTATTCATGCGAATACTTGATTGGCCCAAATGAATGTCAGTATTTTGTCGAATTGCACATACACCTGTGGTGATAAACATGTGGCGATTATTTAGTTTAACGTGTGATCAATGAATCGGTCCAAAGACAGGTTTATTGATTGACATGTTTCTTTATTGTCAATATTTGACCACTACAACAAGAGTACCACTTACAAGTTAATATTTATGTCCGAAGACTAAGTATTGATGTTGTGCTAGGTATCTTGTGATGGGTCCTACTACTATTTGAAATTATTATTTGCATATTAAGGATTGTAAGCTCTTCAACTTAATCGTTCTCTAAATTCAGTTTCAAGTTCTGCCACTAATATCTCCGCTAACATCAATTCTATCCCAATGCTTAATGGCACCAACTTTAAGGCATGGCGAGAGAACGTAATGATTGTTCTCGGAGTCATGGATCTGGATCTTGCTTTATGGGTCGATCAACCTACTGCAATTACTGATAAGAGTACCTCTGATGACAAGAGGGAGATGAAAAAGTGGGAACGATCTAACCACATAAGCTTGATGGTCATGAAGCGTGTTATTCCAGAAGCATTTCGGGGCACTATGTCCGATAAGGTGACTACAGCTAAAGGTTTCCTTGAGGATCTTGAGAAGAGGTTTGCCAAGAATGAAAAGGCTAAAATTAGTACACTTTTGGCAAATTTATCTCAATGAGGTATAAAGGGAAAGGAAACATATGGGAGTACATTATGGAAATATCTCACATTGCTTCAAAATTGAAGGCACTCAAGATGGATATATCTGAAGGTTTATTAGTGCACTTGGTTTTGATATCCCTTCCGGCACAATTCAGTCAATTCAAGGTGAGCTATAATTGTCAAAAGGACCCATGGTCCCTTAATGAGCTCATCTCATACTGTGTCCAGGAAGAGGAGAGATTGAAGCATGACAAGACAGAAAGTGCTCATTTAGCCACCACCTCTAAGGACAAAAGGAACAAGAAAAGGAAAGCTGTTAAGGAAGCTGTAGGTACAACATCACAAAAGAAATAGCATAAGGAACCAACTGAGGGTGGTTGTTTCTTCTGTGGAGCTAGTGGTGGCAAATGAGCCGAGCGGCTCGTCAGTTCGCCCGCTCGGCTCGTACTGTTCACGCCCACGAGCCGCTCGGGCTCGTAAAAAAACGAGCCCGAGCACGAGCCGAGCGGGCTCATGGGCTAGACGAGCCGAGCCCGCTCGGCTCGTCACTGTTCACGAGCGGCTCGCCGAGCCGCTCGTGAGACGAGCCCAGCGCCCAAGTAATAAAAAAAATAAAAATAAAAATAAAATTGTGACCAGAACGGTCACTGGTTCAGTGACCGTTTGGTCACTTTTTTCCCAAATTTTTTTTTTTTCTACTTTTCTCCAATTCTTCTCCTGTAAATACCCAACCCATTACAACATTTTTTTCCCACCAAACTTTCATTCTATACTCTCTACTCTACAATTTACAATTTACAAATCATTATCAACAATTCTATAATTCTCTTCTACATTTTTTTACATTATTATCTTCATTTTACAACTCATTTTATACATTAGCCAGTAGTACATAATCGTCATTTCTATATTTCTACATTCTATTTCAACAATTCACAAATGGATTCACGAGCATTTGTTGAAAACTTGTTCGGTATGGAAGGTGAAACACCTGCCCAAAATCAATTTGGGAATGAATTTGCCGGTCTCAACCAACTACCAATTCCAGAAGACATTGACGATTTCGACGTTCGTGAAGGCGATGCCGATCCGATTGATTTGGATGACGTTGATGTTGATCCTAGTGTTCCTATTGATTTGGAACAAGATGAAGAACCTGCACTAAATATTCCCGATGCAAGAGGGAAGAGAAAGGGGAAGAAGCAGGCAAAATGTTGGGACCATTTCAAATTGGTTAACACTGGTCGTGTGATCGATGGAGTTCCAGAAAATAAAGCAGTATGTAAATACTGTCAACAACGACTGACATGGCAAAAAAAAATTGGAACCACTCACCTCAACCGTCATTACAAAGCATGTGCGGCCAAACATGGGCTTCTTGAACGTGGACAAACGCAACTACAGTTTGGTACTAGTAGAGACGGTGCTACTACTTCGCCACTTTCTACGTGGATGTATTCGGAGGAGGAAGCACGAAAGGGAATGGTGAAGTTCGTTGCCGCGGCGGAGCTGCCACTAGCAATAGTGGACAACGAACATTTCGTAAACTACGTCAAACAATATCTTCAACCAAGGTACGTTGGGGTAAGTCGAAATACTCTTCGTTCTAATACAATTGAATATTTTCTTAATGCAAAGCGATTATTGATTGGGGATTTAGAAAAATACGGGGGTGTCATATCTTTAACTTCGGATTTATGGGAAGGGATTAATAAGAGAGGTTATATAGCTGCAACTGCACACTATATAGACCCACTTTGCGTTATGCATAAAAAAATTATTGCTTTTAAAATAGTTGAGTATCCTCATAATGCTAACACTATATTTAATGCAATTATGTTAATAATTAAAGAATATAAATGCGAGAGTAAAATTCGTTCTTTTACTTTTGACAATGCTTCAGAATAAAGTAGTTATCGATAAATTGCATAGAGTACTTCAACCCGATTTTGGTGGTTATTTATTCCATATTCGATGTGTGTGCCATATTTTTAATTTAATTGTACAAGACGGTTTAAAATATGTGAAGGACGAAATTAGTCGAATTAGGAATGCACTTACGTATATCACGATTTCACCTAGTAGAAAACAAGCATTTGAAGAATTTTGTGAACAAGCTGGGAACTCTAATACAAAAACTTTTATTACTGACGTAGGTCATAGGTGGAATTCAACTTACTTATTATTAAAATCATGTGAAGGTTTTGAACCGTTTATTACTGAATTTTATAACAATAGGCATATTAGAGACGACGACGATGATATCTTAAATGAATCCGATTGGAATACGGTTTTTAAAATTAAGAAATTTTTGGAAAGTTTTTATACGTCTACGAATATATTGTCTGGTGTTTATTATCCAACTAGTTGCATGGTTCTTGAACGTCTTTATATAACTGTTAGGGCTTTTAATAGATATCAAAATGACCCTGATTTTCATGCTGTTATATATGCTATGGAATTAAAATTTAGAAAATATTGGGAAGAATTACCTATGTTATTTCCTTTAGCATGCGTCATGGACCCCGATACAATTTATCGGGTACTAAATTTATAATTGACCAAATTTCAAATGCTTTAACTTTTAATATGCCTATTACTTATAGGAATTTGGAACAAACGTTAACTGAAATGTATGAATTATATGCTTCAAGAATAGGTACACAAGTTACTCGTGTACCTACTCCTCCTCCCACTAATATAAATGATGACGACAATATTTGAAGTAATTAATTTATTAGAAAACATAGACTCAATTAGATATGATTCAACCGCATATGCATATGGTTCCTCTAGTAGTAGTAGTATGTCTTCTACCGCATGTACTCAAACTTCGAGTAGCAAATCCAAATGCGTTGCCATCCGAATTAATTGATTACTTTAGTTATCCGATGAATAGTAACAAATCAGTTAAGAAAAGTTCATAAGATTGAATCTAATTCTGGATAAATAATGATCTTCTATGTACAATTTTTTCTTCAATTTCAAAATATCTAATAACACCTCCGGTTAGCACCGTAGCTTCGAGTCGCTTTAGTGCGGGGAAGAGGGTTCTCTCTGAAATTCGAAGTCGACTAAAAGAAGATATTTTGGAAGCGTTAATGTGCGTGAAGGATTGGGAAGACGCTAATTATCGAATTCAACATAAATATGCCGAAATTGCATGTAATCAAGTAAGTGATATTTAATTTCAATACATTCATTACAAAATTTTATTTTCATACATTTATAATTTTTTTAAAAAAATTGTACAAGTAAAAAGTTTTTCGTGTACAATTTTAACTCCGCCTACAAGAAATTGAAGTAGCCGGTCCCAAGCCCGGATAAAGGAGGAGGGTTTATCTTTTTTTTTTTTTAAATAAATGTATATTTACTATTTTAAAAATTATAAATGTTTTGACGAGCCCCGATAAATGTTTTGAAAAATATATATTTAAAAAAAATAGAAAAAATAGACTTGTAGTAGTAGCGTTATTTATTTATATAAAAAAAAAAAAAGGTGAGCCGGCGAGCCGAGCCGAGCTCGAGCTCGGCTCGTGCGAACACGAGCCGAGCTCGTTCGTCAATGGGCCGAGCCGGCTCGGCTCGGCCCATTGCCACCACTATGTGGAGCTGATGAAGGCAAAATAATAATTTCATTTATTTTCGGGTTTGTTCGTTTTTTACGAATTGCTAGTCTAATTTGAGTGGAAAAGGGCTAATGATCACAATTCAGGGCCTTTGGCCCTGAAGCACATCAAATTTTGGGCAAATTCTATCGTCTAGACCCTCAATTATGCGTTTTTGTCGTTTATGATACTTTTTGTTTTGGTAATATCTTAGTCAAATAAATTCGAATTTGATTTCCGTTTGTTGGGAGATGATCCTTATGATTAGGAGAATCAAGATCCGTGATTATCTCAATTTTTTCCATTTTTGGAAAAAATAATATTTTTTATTATTATGTAATTTCTTTCCGAATTTTATTATGGTTTCGCTATTTAAACGTTGTAAGCCTTTTGGGGCAGCTCAATTTTGAATGAAATAAAGTTTTTCTTGAATTTCTCTTGATTGAAATTCTTTTTGTGAGATTTTTATCTTTTTTATAATCTTCCCCTGCATTAATTGGTATCAGAGCTGAGGTCGTTCCTTCATCATGCCGTCAAGGAGACGTCAAGAAGCCCGTGAAGGCCTAGTAGAGGAAATACGTAGACGTGATAAAATCGCACAGCTGCGTCAACAAGTGGAGTTGCTGCACTTATGCCGCATCAACATGCACCTAGGGGTCGTGGTTGTCGTGGGCAGGTTCCGATTGAGGAAGTCCAACACTGTGATCATTATATTCAGAGTGTCACGATTGAAGACATTGAAGAAGCAACAGAGGAGGAAGAGTTTGATTATGAAAGTCCGCCTTTATTTGACAATGAAGAGGAAGATTTTGATTATGAATGTCCACCTGTATTTGACAAAGAAGACATTGAAGAAGCAACAAAGGAGGAAGATTTTGATTATGAATGTCCGCCTGTATTTGACAATGAAGACACTGAAGAAGCAATAGAGGATGAAGAGTTTGGTTATTACGGTCCGCCTATATTTGACAGTGAAGGTGTAGAAGAAGCAGCAGAGAAGGAGGAATTTGTGATTGATGATGTGGGTTAGTTATTGGTGGTGAGGCGGAGTTTTCTGACTTCCCTGAAAAATAACACTGACTGGTTGCATACTAATCTCTTCCAGTCGACGTGTACTATTGGAGAAAAGAAAAGTGTGTTGCTTCCAGATAAGGGCTTAGTAAAAGCAGTTGGAGATGACGTCAATTTACTGACTAGAGTAAAGTTCGTGACAAATATGAAAGGATATGGGATAGTGTATGTGCTGGTGGAAAAGTCAGTTGACAGTGAGCAGGAGGTCACGTGCAGGATTCAGTCATTGCTAGAGGAATTTCATGAGGAGTTTCCGGAAGAGCTTCCGATGGATTACCGCCAGAGTCGTCATTTTGAGATGATAATTCTGATGATGATGAGATTTCTACCCCCATCAAATTCGAGGGCGAATTTTTCTCAACCAGTGGAGAATGATGAAGGCAAAATAATAATTTCATTTAATTTCGGGTTTGTTCGTTTTTTACGAATTGCTAGTCTAATTTGAGTAGAAACGGGCTAATGATCACAACTCAGGGCCTTTGGCCCTGAAGCACATCAAATTTTGGGCAAATCCTATCGCCTAGGCCCTCAGTTATGCGTTTTTGTCGTTTATGGTACTTTTTGTTTTGACAATATCTCAGTCAAATAAATTCGGATTTGATTTCCATTTGTTGGGGGATGATCCTTATAATTAGGAGAATCAAGATCCGTGATTATCTCAATTTTTTCCATTTTTGGAAAAAATAATATTTTTTATTATTATGTAATTTCGTTCCGAACTTTATTATGGTTTCGCTATTTAAATGTTGTAAGCCTTTTGAGGCATCTCAGTTTCCAGTGAAATAAAGTTTTTCTTGAATTTCTCTTGATTGAAATTCTTTTTGTGAGATTTTTATCTTTTCTATAATCTTCCCCTGCATCAGGAGCTGCAGGTCATAGGAAGAAGAATTGTACCAACTATCACGCATGGCGTGTTAAGAGAGGTATTCTTCTTAATTTGGTTTGTTCTGAGGTTAATTTAACTTCGGTACCTAGATACACATGGTGGATAGATTCTGGTGCAACAACTCACATCAGTGTATCTATGCAGGGTTGCCTGAGTTGTCGAAAACCAAGTGATGGTGAAAGATACATTTATGTTGGCGACGGCAAGACAGTGGAAGTAGAAGTAATAAGAAAATTTAGATTATTATTAAAAACTGGATTTTATTTGGATCTTGATGAGAAATTTATTGTACCGTCTTTTCGACGGAATTTGATTTCTATTTCTGTTTTGGACAAATCTGGTTATTCTTGTTCATTCGGGAATGTAATATTTAGTTTGTTTCATGATTCAAAATTGGTTGGTTCCGATTCTTTATCAGGTTACGATAATCTTTATTTGATTGATAGAATTACCTCTTTTAATGAATTCTTGCATGTAAGTACTAGAGGTGTAAAGCGAAAATTAACCTGTGAGAATTCAGCCTCATTATGGCACAAGAGATTAGGTCACATCTTCAAGAGGAGAATTGAAAGAATTGTGTCTAACAAAATTCTCGATCCCCTTGAGTTTACAGATTATGATATATGTGTGTTAACTATATAAAAGGAAAACAAACCAACAAAAGGAGATTTCAAGCCAACAGGACTTCGGAAGTCTTAGGACTTATACATACGGACATTTGTGGACCATTCCCTATGGTTTCTTGGAATGGTCAACAATACTTTATGGCGTTCATAGATGACTTTTCAAGATATGACTATATATATCTCATTCATGAAAAATCGCAGTCACTGGACATGTTCAAAAACTATAAAGTTGAAGTTGAAAACCAACTTGACAAAATGATTAAAAGCGTCAGATTTGACCGTGGTGGTGAATACTATGGCAGATATGACGGATCAAGTGAACAACGTCCAGGACCATTTGCTAAATTCCTAGAAGAATGCGGTATCGTCCCACAGTACACTATGCCGAGTTCCCCCACTATGAATGGTGTTGCTGAAAGACGAAATAAAACGCTTAAGGACATGGTGAGGAGTATGATTACTCATTCTACCTTACCAGAATCACTCTGGAGTAAAGCATTAAAGACTGCAGCGTATATACTCAACAAAGTTCCAACTAAGGCTACTGATAAAACCCTTTATGAGTTTTGGACGGGTAAAATGCCTAATTTGAAGCACTTACACATTTGGGGATGTCCAGCTGAGGGAAGGCCCTATGGGCCAAATGAAAAGAAACTGGACGCAAGGACTATCAGTTGTTATTTTATTGGATATTCTGAAAGATCCAGGGGTTACAAGTTTTATGATCCCACAACTAAGGCAATTTTCGAGGCAGGAAATGCATGGTTCTTTGAAGATGTTGAGTTTGCGGGGGGTAGAAAGGGTTACAGACTTTGTCTTTGATGAGGAATATGTTGAAATTCCTCTAATTACCATTGATAATGATCAGGATCGGGTTTTTATTCTTGACATTGTTCAAGAAGCAACTCCGAATCAAGACAATGTCATTATATCTCCCTCTGAAAGTCAACAACTTGTTCCAGAAGAACAAACTCTACAGCCTCAAGAACTAATGCCATTAAGAAGGTCCACTAGAGAGAGGAGAAGTGCGGTTCCAGATGATTACATCGTATTTCTCCAAGAACATGAAGTTGACATTGGAATGGTGGAAGATGATCCAATCAACTTCCGTCAAGCCATGGAAAGTTCTAACTCTCAAAAGTGGCTCGATACCATGAATGAAAAGATAAATCCATGAAGGACAATGACGTATGGGACCTCGTTCTATTGCCTGAAAGTACGAAATCCATTGGTTGCAAATGGATATTTAAGACCAACAGCGATTCGAAAGGTAATGTGGAGAGGTATAAGGCTCGTCTTGTCGCAAAAGGCTTTACACAGAAAGAAGGCATCGATTATAAAGAGACTTTCTCTCCGGTTTCTTCGAAAGACTCTTTTAGGATTGTAATGGCATTGCTAGCGCATTTCGATCTTGAGTTACATCAGATGAATGTTAAGACACTGTTTCTTAATGGTGACATTGATGAAACAATCTATATGGTACAACCAGAAAACTTTGTGTTGGATGATGCGAAGCAAATGGTTTGTAAACTAAAGAAATCCATCTATGGACTCAAACTGGCCTCTCGTCAATGGTATTACAAATTTCATCAAGTAATCATCTCGTATGGTTTTGAGATGAATTTGGTAGATGATTGTATATACCACAAGTTCAGTGGGAGTAAGTATATTTTTCTGATTTTATATGTCGATGACATATTGCTTGCCAGCAACGATATAGATTTACTACACGAAACCAAGAGATTTCTAGCAAGAAATTTTGAGATGAAAGATCTTGGTGACGCCTCTTTGGTATTAGGAATTCTGATACACGGGATCATTCTCGGGGTATTCTAGGATTATTACAAAAGAGTTATATCGAAAAGGTATTTAAAAGATATGGCATGCAAGACTGTAAACCAGGTGACACCCATGTGGCTAAAGGAGACAAGTTCAGTTTAAGTCAATGCCCCAAAAATGGTTTGGAAATGAAAGAAATGCAGAAGATTCCTTATTCTTCAGCTATAGGGAGTCTGATGTATGCTCAGTGTTAGCTGAAAATCGTACCGTAAGCACACGAGTCACGTTCAAGTAATAAAGTGGACCTTAAGAGTCCGAATTGTCGATCCCACGAGGAATGTATACTTTAAATTACACAACTTTAATCGATTTTAATTCTAGCGACAAAAGAAACACACACAATTAAAGACATGATTTAGAAAGCGATAAATAAACTAACCATCTACAAAATAAGAAAATAAGGGTGTCGTGGCAAATTTTGGAGGGAAAAGTGTGGTTGAAATTTATCATGTCGCTTAACATATTGTTTCATTGATCTCGAGCCAATTATGTGCCGATGCAAATTATCAAAATGCGATAGTTAGACCCGATTATCCTGTTTTAGCTAATACCCTCTTTCGAGTGCATATTAACCCTAATTAATCAATTCATACATCATATTTCTATGTCGATACAAAGTTAACTAATTGCGTGAATATCTGTGAAAATGCTCAACGGGTCACTCAGAGTAGGTGTATATTTCTATATCACCTAAACGCGCAAAAAATATATTAATGCAAATCCGAGGTATCAATCATTTTGGTCTATTTAATGCAACTATTTTACAATAATCATATCAATATTAATTACAATCATTTAAGCGTCACCAAAAATGAAGTAAAACCTACAATTCCATCTAAGCGTTACCAAAAATGAGATCATTTTAAACATGATGATCAATAAACTATGATTTTGATAACAACTACATTTTTTCACTAAACATGTAAATATATCGATAATCAATGAACCAACTAGGTTAAATTCAATCATAAATTCCAACACAGCTATTTTAGCTCATTTTATAAAGATAATAACAAAGGAGATGTTTAAACAAATTCATTACAAATATGACAAAATAAATGAGAAAAATTAAAGTTATAGATGAAACCCCATTTGAAGCTTGGAATTGATTTTCCTCCAACTTTTTGCCAAGTCCTTTGATCTTTGATCTCCTTGCTATCAACTTATCTTCCCCAAAACAAGCCAAGAACAACAAAAAGAAAAGAAAGAGAAGAAAAACAAGAGAAAAAGGGAGAGAGTTTGAGAGAAAAATATAAAAAACTAAAACTAAAAAAAATCTAAAACTAAACTAATCCTAACCTAGCCAAAAAACCGTCCAGCCACTTGTTAAATATGGGATTGATATTTTCGTTTGCTTAGACATTAAGTAATCCAAAATATCCTAGGGAAAATTGCAACTAAGGTCCCCAAATTATTTAAAGATAATTAAATGGTCCCCTCAACTTTGATTTAGTACAATTTGGTCCTTGAATTTTGACTTCCATTTCATGTATGCCCTTGATAAATTTCACTCCAAGTCCTTCACTTTCTGACTTGTGCATTTCAGTCCCCATCTTCACATTTTTGTGCACTTTTAGTCATTTTCTTCCTTTTTTGCTCCTTTCTTCTTCTTGACGGAGTTTAAGCCTACAAACGTGAAAATTACACAATTATGAATAGAAACATACTCAATTTTATTTCTAATTAATTCCAGAAAAGTGCCAATAAGTGTGTTTTTACACACTTATCACTCAGGTTTGTACGCGTCTGGATATAGCGTATATTGTTGGGATGTTAGGGAGATATTTAAGTAACCCGAGAATTGATCATTGGAAAGCAGCCAAACGGGTCATGCGGTATTTACAGAGAACAAAGGACTGCATGCTCACATATAGGAGATCAGATCAGTTGGAGATCATCGGTTATTCTGATTCCGATTTCGCGGGATGCCACGATAGTAGGAGATCTACTTCTGGCTATATCTTCATGCTTGCTGGAGGTGCTATATCCTGGAAGAGTGTTAAGCAGATACTCATAGCTACTTCCACCATGGCAGCAGAGTTTGTAGCATGTTATGAGGCACCAAATCATGGAATATGACTACGAAATTTTGTCACTAGGCTGGGCATTGTGGATAATATGGAAAGACCACTCAAGTTATTTTGTGACAATAAATCAGCGGTGCTGTATTCGAATAACAACAGGAGCTCGACGAAGTCAAAGTATATAGAGATCAAGTTCCTAACTGTTAAAGAAAGAGTTCAGAGTGGACAGGTGTCAATAGAGCACATTGGGACAAACTCCATGGTTGCGGATCCGCTTACTAAAGGATTGATACCTAAGGTCTTTCGTGAGCATACTGCTTATATGGGTGTAATATCTCTTGAAGATATCTAGTTTCAGTGGGAGTTTGTATTTCTGTGCTTTTCATATTAGCCACATGTACTGTCATGTTGGATATGGTTTATGGTTAAAGTTATTTTCAGTTATAAAGTTTTTGGTTTATTATCTCTGAACTCATTTGAAAAAGATCTCACTAAGGTATTAAGGTGGACCAGTTGGAAATAGGCATGTTAAAATCACATCACATGAAATTTCCATGCTACACATCCATGCTTGATCCATGTCATTCAGTTATGTCAATATACGTAACCATTGATGGATTTAGTTACGATATAATTGGCGAAAGCCGCTTTGATCCTATGTTGATATGATTGATGGACCGGATTGTTTGGGGATGTATTCGGTAATGATAGCAAAATTCTGAGTACTCATAAAGTTATATTTAATGCACAAATATAAGGTAACACATATAGCCCAAGTGGGAGATTGTAAGAATTTTTTAATCAAACACGTGGGCTTATATGTGAAATATTGTGTATTAAATTAAAGGCTACCAATTTCGGTTAAGCCCATTTAAAGTGATCTAATAAGGTTTCGATTTTGGGGTTTGAAGCATCTAATTAAAGTATGAGCTCATATGTGTAGAGACCGGTCCTATATCTAATTCCATGATGGACCGGATTAGATCAATGGGTAATCAGTATAAATATACGGTTATGATCCCCATATCACACGTTCTGTTCATTCTATTCTGACTCTCATCTTCAGAGAGAAACTAAGGAACAACGTGTTGATCTGGAAGACTAAAATCGCAGGACTTATTCATTGCGATAATCATATCTGATCCAGATACGCTTCCGCTTTTGGTTAATTAATTCTTGATGATCCAACATGAACGATCTTATGACGGCAAAGATTATTATTTTATCCCACAAGACACTCATCAGTAGTATTTTGAGTTCTCTCGAAAAAATTCACATTTTTTTAGGTTGAACCTGGTCCGCGGCAATTTATGCATAAATTATTGAATATAAAAGTATACGGAAACGAACCCATTGAACAAAAGTATCTTACCTTAATCGATCAAACGAATTTTTTCAAAAGAAAATATAATTTTACGTTCGAAATCTTTTTCTCTGCTTCGGTGAATATGTATTGATTGACAATAATATTTAAGTACGAAAACTTTCTGATTTCCAACACTATTCTCTCTCTGCTATAATCTGTATATATATGCATTTTGTGTGTGTGTGTGTGTAAAAGCTCTATCATCATGTCCTTCCTATATATATATATGTAAAGGTAATTATGATCTAGCCTATATAGAGTTGTGTGTAAAGTGGGGAACCGTGTATTTTGCAAAAAATTGGTTTCAAAAAGTAGAGTTTGAAAATGAGTGGATTTCAATATATAAAGTATACTAGTTAACCAATGCCAATCATATAATTGATTAATTTTTTTTTTCATTTTAACATAGGATACGTGGTAAAATTTGGAATTTAGTCCCATTTGCCTTCGAATACACTGTTAGAATTGAAGTAGAGTAGTAGAGTTTTAATTAAAATAGGATTATAATTTGTCTTTATAAAAAAAATGACTCCCACTTATGTCATCTATACACATACATTGTAGCAAGGAGAGAAATTAATTTGGGTTATAAATTAGAGAAAATTACATTCAGACCTGTTTTTAAAGATGACAATTCAAAAATAAGATGTAAAGTTTATTTAGTCAAAAAATCAAGTTTATTTAGTTAAAAATCTGCGCCGACTGTGTAGACCTCTGCCCCTAGGTGCTTCTGCTTGGGAACGCTACAGCCATGAGGACCTCTGCCCCTAAGTGCGTTGCGCAACCTCTGCCTAGTCCAAAAGACATCGTAGGAAGAAATGATGCAGCCGAAATACATCACGCTGCGATACTATGACACGCTGCTCACGCGACGTCGTGTCAAAAGAAGAGATGATGCAGTCGGATACATTGCGTTGCAGTCGATTGGATCTCCTTTTGGATTCATGCGATGATGCCGATGTCGCTGCTACTATAGTTGATGCGATCTGATTTTAGATCAGGTTGTACAATGATTTTGTTGACGGTGTTTGTAGTTGGTGGTGATGATGGGTGATGCAGTGATGTAGATGTGGTGGCTGAGAACGACGAAGTTGTTGAGTAATTAGGGTTTATGTTTCCGATCTGCCTTCTCTATCTTCTCTCTTCGGCACAGTCGTGTTTTGGTTGTTGTGGTGGTGCAGGCCCTGGGTTGTTGTTGTTGTGGTAGTGGTGTTGTGACGACGACGGTGGTTTTATTGGTGGTGCGGGCGGCGATGGTGGTGGTTCTACTTCGAATGCAGCGTCGCGATGCGGCAGTGGTGATTCTGTTGCGAATTTTTGTTGACGGTGGTTGTAGTGGTGTTGTGGCGGTGGTTGTGATGGTTGTGGTGGTTTTGTGGCGGTTGCCGTTGGGTGGGCGTGCATGCTGCGTGTGGCAACGGTTGCGATTGGGTGTGTGCGATGTTGTGACGATGGTCATGGGTGGGATATGGATGTGGGTGTCTGTGACCAATTATTTGATTGATTGTGACCAATAATTGGTTAATTTTATACAAATTAATAATGTGTGACCTAAAAATTGTGACTGTGACTTACATTTTATTAAGTTATAATCGAGTTGTGACCAATAAAAGTAATCTGTGACCTATAATTTGATGTTTTGTGACCCTAAAATAAGTTGTGTGACTTATAAATTTTGTGATTTGTGATCGATGAACAAATTGTGACTTTTAATTTTTAATTTCTGACCATGAACGAACTGTGACCTATAAAATTTTTGAATTGTGACCAAATTGCATAGATTTGTGACTTTTATATATTTATTAATTAAATATATAATTAATTAATTAAATTATAAATAAATTTTAATGAAAACTTGATTTTTGAAATTTAATACCTATATCCTTAATTTTGAAATGGTGATACTTAAATAACTTATTTATGTATTGTTCCCTATAAATTATTTACAATTCTATTTATCCTTTTTTTTTTTTTTCAGTTGGGTCTAAGTTAATGTGGTTTTAAAAATCACGCTCTATCAATATCTAATTATATTAAAATAAAAGGAATTTAAAATATATTTAACTTTATTCCTTTAAATATTCAAAATATAAAAATATAGTATATATGGCAAATAAATTTTTTATTCTAAAATTTTCGGGACGTTACACCAATTGGGCAAATGGCTTGCGCACAAAGGCTAGGCCATTACAGTATTCCTTGTGAATCAACATAAATATCGCTTCCACACTACATCAAAATGTTTCAAAAAAAAATTTTGTTCTAATGGAGTTCTAGCCATAACTTATTTGATCAAATGGTTGCCTAGTCGTATACTTGATTTTAAAAATCACAAGACTACTATTTCTCATTTGAACGTATTGGATGTGTTTGTTATGTTCATCAACATGCATTCACCGTGACAAACTAGATCAATGAAAAATTCGTGGAGTAAATTGCGCAAGTGTTTCTCATATCAAATGGGATTAAAGAAAATAATGAATCAAAGGTATCATGTCCAAAGCATTTCGTGTATTCAGTCCAAAGAAAAGAAGACAATAAATCCACTACGCCAAAAAAGGCCTTTTGCAGCGGCCAAAAAACGCTGCAAAAGGCCTTTAGCAACGTTTCAGCATGTGTTGCAAAGTGCAGTGTTGCAAAAGAGGGGAAGAGATACGGCAACGTTTAAAAAACGTTGCAAAAGAGGTCTTTCGCAACGTTTAAAAAACGCTGCCTTTTTTTTTTTTTTTTGCAGTTCATGTAAATTGAGTAGCAAAATTGAAACTGAATCTTTGTAAACAAATTTTGAAATTGTATAAAAATTGATAATTTCATTATAAATTTTTGAATCCACACACTTTAACGTTACAATGTGATACACCGCCACCTAAATAAAAAAAAGTTTCAAAATGAAATAAAATGTTTAAATTATCTTCTATGGTTGCTTTTCTGGCACTCCATGCAGACCAATAAACCACGGGGTCTCATTCTCTGATGAAGGTTCAGTTTTGTTCTAAGCTTCCTTGCTTCCACCCGTATCATCTCTACTTGTTCCCCAGCTACCAACTGATCCGGAGTTGCTTAAATCTCCCAAGCACAACCTTCTGTGCCTGCATATGCAGTTACAAACACCTAGTTATAAAATAGATCAAACATCTTAATTAATAGTAAAATCTCATTACCATGATAATTCTTGAAGACTCAGAACCAAAGTGCTTTTCAATTTCTTCAGCAGTTTCAACTGGCTTCTTAACCCCTAGATTGGACAAATAATCAAAGAAAACAATTAATTAATACTATTCCAGTGTCTAAATGTGAGCATTACCCTAATCTTGATTGATATATTTAACAGAGTCCACCAAATCAAATGCATACCCAAAACACAAGAAATTTGGGAAATAAGACAAGTTAAATGACAGCGTTGTAGCTGATGAATCGAAAAAAACTTACTATGCCTAATCACTTTTATCCCGATTTCATCCTCAAGAGCTTTAGCTTTTGTAACATCCGGGTCATACTCATAAAATCCTAAAAGTTCGCAATGTAATAAAAAAAATCAGACAATTGATTATACAACACTAACAACCCTTCAAAACAATAAAATTAGCCAAAAATTCTAAATAGGTTTCATCAAAATTACCTGCAGAGTTACTGAACACTGCAATATCATTACCAAACAATGATTTACTGCTTTATAGAGGAAAACATGCCATTTACTATTTAGGGGAAAAAAATAATGCATTCATAAGTAATGAATATCATACCTGATCAGGCATCTGATGTGACTTCATTTTTGCTTTTGCCTCGATGTTGAATATTTGCAAGTGATCTTGAGTAGTTCCAGGAAGTTGAGCTATGACAAATAAATTGATATTCTTAGAAAATAAAATTGAGGTAGAAACCTCAATTTATGCATTTTATGCAGTTTGAGTTTTCTGACTAAATAGTCTATCAATAAAATCTTTGCGATACAGGTGGCTTACCATGCTAATTTAGCAACTTTGCAAGTATCGTTTTAAATAACTATCACCTAAAAATGCTTCAGGCATAATTTGAAGAAGACCACCGATATTCTCTATCTTACAAACTTTTACACCATTTAAAGAAGAGAGTTGTCCTTCCATTAATGTCTAATGATGTGCACATGCTTTAACATAATTATGATGCGAAGACATCATCCTCTCTTTTTTGAGATGAGAAGTGGAATATGTCCCTACTTGCCTTATTAGTATGAACACCTTACATACTTAAACATCTGCAAGTTCCAATTTCCATGTGAATCTCCTAACCAGTATCTACAAACTTCCACGCAATTTATTCCATATATTTTTTTATTTGAATAGGAAGAAATACTTTTTGCATAATTTGAAAGCAAGACATGTGATTACTTTTTTCATAAAATGCTTAGGATAGTTCGCATACCTTTTAGTGCCAAAATTCTAGTATTTGGATTCATAAGAGCAGAATCTACAGTAATGGGCCGCCTCAAAGGCTGCATTGGCATATTCATATCGATGATCACAACACTATTCTGAGGTGCAGTCTCATGAACACATATATACTTATCTGATTCCATTGTCACATTTGTAAAAGTGATGAACTGAGAATTGATCCCTACGCTAGGCAGCTACATAGCCACACCAAAGAGTCAGAATCCAGTTCAACTGACATAAGCTCAAATTTCCAAAAAAAAAATAAAAAATCACAGAATTAAATTGCATAACCTAAGCAACTTAAGCAACTAAAAATACTGTCAACTGTTGAAAGCCTTCCTCTAGAAGAAATTATTAGACAACCTAAACCACCTCCTGTCCTAGCAGACGTACAGGATCCTCCCCCTCCCCTACCTGAACCTCCCGAATCACCCACTGAAACTATACCTCCCCCTCCCCTGTCTGAATGCCCACCACCACCACCTCGACCTCCAAAACCTCCACCACGACCACCTAGTCTTAAACAAGGAATCTCTAATTGCCATTTATCCTTGGCCAAGCCAACATCAATTCAGAATTCAGATTCTTCAAATTAAGTGGACAATAATTCACATTGGAATCTTGAACTCTGTCACCAATTCCATGTTGCCAAACTTTCAAAGAAAGTTAAAAGGTGAAACCTAACTCTGAAAGATTCAAACCTCATACCGATCCAACTCATTCGGTTTCCAAACCAGTGCCACAACTACAGAACAATTTCATTGAGACAATAAATCAAACACTTTCCTAGCAAACATCAAATAACATAAAATAAGAACAATAGACAGCAGGATTCACTTACCAGGGCAATGGTAGGCAGCCCAATTTCAAAACAAAAAAAGGAAGGCAGACCAATTTCAAAACAAAAACAAAAAAAAAAAGAAGGAAGAAGACGAACCAGGCACAGGCAGCTGCCGGCGGCGAAGTGAACTCCGGTCGGTCGGCGTGCTGGGTCCGTCACTGCTGGTGGTGGAAATTGCAGTAGAGTAGTGTTCTGCGTTCGCGATTTTTAGGGGTAAATTCAATCTGTTGGGAAGTTGTTTGGGATGAGTTATTGGCATGTTTGGTGTCGTCTTGAGGTGGGCTTTCGACCGGCGTTGAGTTCCGGTCAAGAGGGTGGCCGGAGATGGGTTGTCCGGCGATTTTCATAGGCTTTCACTCTGTGGAGGAATGGAGGCGTGATAAGGGCTGGGAGGAATGGAGGCGTGATAAGGGCTGGGTTTGGGTAATAAGGGAGGCGTGAATGAGTTTTCAAACTTTTTTTAAATAAGGGTTCTCACGTTTCGCAACGTTTATTAAACGTTGCGAAAGGTCGTTTTCGCAACGTTTATTAAACGTTGCCAAAAGTGAGACCTTTCGCAACGTTTAATAAACGTTACGAAAGGTCTCCCCTTCCGCAACACTCCAAAAACGTTGCAAAAGGGGGTATATCGCAACATTTTTGAAAAAACGTTGCCAAAACTCATTTATATTAATCAATGGCAACATTCACTTACTAAAATGTTGCCAAAAGACCTTTTTGGCAACATTTATCAACAAATGTTGCCTTTTTAATGTTGCAAATGATGTCTTTTGTAATTAACAATCATAGATTCAAGCATCAATTAGTTAACCTAATTTCTAATAATCAAATATACATAATATATGAAGGATAAAGGAATAATAAACTTAATTCATTCAAGAAGAATGAACTATAAACGTCTAAGTGCGTTAAAAGAATTAAAACAATAACTGATCTCAAAACTCAAGGTTGCCTTACAAGAAAGATTTGCAATAAATGATGTCGATGTTTTCAAATATTTTTATGGGAATAAAAGTGGCTTATTCCAAGAGAGTTATTTTTTTTAGTGAAAATTACCCAATTCCCTACATTTGGAAATCCAAATTCTAAAATCAGATATGAAGTTTATTTTTTTAAAAATCAGATATTTTTTTTATATAAATACAGATTTTTTATACTTAATTAAATATTAATAATAATATTATAAAAATTAATTTATACCCCCACCCCACACGGTAAATCCCTAATTTCTCACATTCCAACAAAAATCTCCCCCCCCACCCCCCCTCTGTATCTCTCTCTAGCGGCAGGAAGAGCTTCGCTCTCAGATCGACAGTGGTAGTTGGAGTGACGCTCAAATTTGCTGCACTCAGATCGACGGTGGCGGGTTCGGTGATAGTGGGTTTTTGCACGATGTGGTGCGGTGATCCATCAGAGCTACGGCACCATGTTAGGGCTCCAACCGTGGCCACGTCCGGCTAACAATCGAACGGTCTCACCTGTAGAAAATCAGCGCCGCAGTCCCGTTTTGATCTGTAAACTCATCTTCCCGATCTAATTTGAACTCACCATTTTGGTAGAGTACTTGGTTTATATCGATATTGTTAGCAATGGCAGTCTCGTTTTTAGCGCTCGCAATTTACCTTTTTCTCACAGTGGACTCCGATTATACATCCACTCCTGAAGGAATCGTTTACTGTGTGATATGAATTTGATGCAGTTTCTTGTATGAATTTTTTGAAGTGAAAATTGGGAGAAACTTACTTTGATAATTCTGAGTGGATTTGGTGTTGGCACTGGGGGGGTTTTTTGTTCTTCGTGTTGGCGGGGGTGATGGTTTTGTGGATATAATAATTTCCTGTGGTGGTGGCGACAATATTGTTAGTGGAGTGTGTCATGGTTTTAGGTTTGCCGTCGGGCTACTGTTGATGGTTGTGTGCAATGGCAATGGCAATGGCTGGCTATGGTGGCAAAAAATCCTTGTGACTTGCGCTGTGTCCATTTGAAATTAACCTGTGAATGTAAAAAAAAAAATGAGCTATGTGCAAAATATTCTGTGACCTATGATGTGGCCATTTGAAATAAATCTGAGACTATCAACAAAAACCTGAGCCATGTGCAAAAATATTATATGATCTGTGCTGTGGTCATTTGAAAATAATCTGTGACTATGAACAAATACTGTGACCTGCGCTGTAACCATTTGAAAATAACCCATGACTACTAACAAAAATGTGAGTCGTAAGTCTTATCACGTTACCAATCATTATAAATAAAAAAACATGTTTTGTGACTTGTTTCCTGAGCTGTGACTTATGATCTGGGTTGTGACCTATGACTTTGGTTGTGACTTGTGACTTATGACTTGTAACATGGGCTGTGACCATACAACAGGTAAGCTGTGACCATCAAATGTGGATGATGTGCTGATAGTGGTCACAACTGTACAAAAAAAATATGGCGGAGTTGTCGTCGGAATATTCGTCGGAGTTGGAACAAGTACCAGAATCGGAGCAGTCGCCGGAAAAAATCGATGCCGGGACGGTCGCCGAAATTGGAGTAGTTGCCGGAACGATCATCGAAAAGTTCGCCGGAGTAGGACGGTGATCGGAACGGTAGCCGGAGCGGTAGGGGTGATGAAGTTGGAATGGGTTAATTATATTATATTAGAATTAAATATTTAATAATAAATTACTTTATTTCATAAATAAAAATTTAAAAATTTTTTAACAAAAATCTGATTTTGGAAATTTCAAACTTGTTTTCTTATTTTTGAAATAGGCTAAACTTATTATCTTGAATATGTAATCTTCCCTTTTTTTTTTAATCAAAGAAAACATGCAACAGACTTGCTCAAAGAAACTGGAAAACTCGGAGTAAAACTGTCATGATGTGATGCCAGATCCAGACAAACATTTTAGGCTATGATGAAATAAGATTGGCTGAATCGGAATTCTATAGCCCATTAACTTAAATTGAAGTGGCCCAGTGAAATCTAACCTAATACCAACGCCCTGGTTATATCGCATTTGAGGAATGCGACTTTGGTTGCCCTTTTTTTAATATGTTGCAAAATGCTCTGGATCGTTGATCTCTCTCTTGATCTACGATGACCTTGGAGGATAATTGCATCAGCGATCCCAAATCTATCACTTTTTTGCTGACTTCATCTTAATATTCACTTTGTGCCACCCATAATCACAAATCTTTCAAAAATTAGCACATGGGGTCCAAATAGATTATTTCTATTAGTTTGACCGTTAGTTGACTCAATAAATTAATTTTGACAAATTTTAAAAGAGGTAAAATAGTAATTTTAAATTAAAATTAAAAAAACTAAATAACAATGAAAAAAATAAAAAGCAAATCACTGTTCATCTTCCCCTTTCCCCTTCCCCACCTCATTCTAAACCCAGTCAAATTCATTTGCTAAGATAGTTATTACCTTGGATGATGAGGAGAAGACACCCGATCTGGTGAAGACCATAGCCCAGATCTCCTATAAGAATCTGTATTCCTCAAATGCCCATGCTCGACTCCCCTTATTCAGATATGATTGCTCATTTATTCACCATGAGAACTATAAGTGGCATCAATATCATGATCAAAACTGAAGCTATTGAAGATGTTAGTTAGATGGAAAATTTAATTGAAAATTAATGTAAGTCGTAAATTGAAGATATTAGCGATGGCGGAACTCAATTGATGAAATATGTAAGATGTTAAAGACATGGAGAGACTCAATTGAAGTTTTACAAAATAGAGGGTCTAAAATGAAGTTTCTTGAATCTAGATGGAGATGATGGGGATGGCAGAAATGGAGGTGGAGGTGGATCAAATAGCAACAGTAGTCAAACCGGTGGTGGAACTAATCTTGTGCGTCCATTACCCAATAGTCGTCCCACAAAGAAAATGAGAAGATGAACAATGATTGCTTTTTATTTTTTTTCTTTGTTATTTAGTTTTTTAATTTTAATTTAAAATCACTATTTTGCCCCTTTTAAATTATGTTAAAGTCAATTTTTTGGGTCAATTAACGATCAAACTAATAGAAATTATCCATTTGGACCCCATATGCTAATTTTTGAAAGATTTGGAACTGTGGGTAACACGAAGTTTTAAGGTAAATTCTGCAAAAAAGTGATAGGTTTGGGACTGTTGATGTCAGTATCCATTTTCTTTATGAGAGTTCATCTTCTAGAAAGTTCTCTATGCATTCTCTGTTCGTCTCCCCTTCATCTTCAACCTCTGGTTGGATGAATCTATGAGTTTCTTGGTAAGATTAGGAGTCCAAGTGATTTCTTGTATGGCAGAGTGAATCCGTTTTAGCGTGGCTGAGTTATTTCGATCTATAGAAGCACTCACAACTCGCCTATGTCTTGTGAGGTGTTTGGGTGGATCTGAGGTTTCTATGTTGATATAGACGAGTACAATAATTTGAGCCTATGGTTGATGAAACTTTGATGTCAAATGGTTTGATTTTGTAACTTTGTAAAATTCTTGGACCTGTTTCAGTTCTTGGTCAATTTTGTATAGTAGTGGTATTAGAGCCTTTTAAGTCTAGGTTTGGGGCTTCGATCAAAATTTGAACATTGAAAAATCAATTTTTAGTGTTCTCTCAGTGCTCGATCTAAATCTATTGAAACCCTGGATCTAGGTTTTGTACGATCTAGTGTTTCTGGTATCTGATTTGAGTTCTGAAACTATTATTGAATTGAAACCAAACTTGTATTGTACTCAGATTTTGTTCTTTGGTGGTCAAATCTCTAGACTACCAATGCTAGTTTGCTTTTCTTTGACCCTAAATCCATACTTTTAAACTTTATAGCTCTTATTTCTATTATTACTTCCTATTTGCGATGCTGCATATTATGTTGATCGTTATTTTGGTAATTGTCCATTGTACCTTGTGCTCATCCAGTGTCTCAAGTTGTGCCTTGACTTGAGAACCAAATTCTCACGAAATCTAGGTGAATTTGAGCATTTTGGACTCTGGTTGTACCTTTTGTATGATTTCTAGGAAACACTGGTTAGAGGATTTTAAGAGGGTTAATGGAGGAGAGGTGGTTATGGGAAATAACATAGCCTACAGGGTTGAGGGCCATTAGTAATGTGGCACTGAAGTTTGATAATGGAATTATATGTACCTTTGAAAGGGTTAGGTATGTTCCTGAGTTAACCAGAAACCTGATTTCAATAGGAAACTTAGATGATATGGGCTTGCGAGTAGAATTGGAAATAGGTTATTAAAAGTTATGAAGGGATCATTTGTCCTTTATAGAGGTGTAAAAATAAATGAAATCTATGTCAATAAAGCTGATGTAATGCTTTAGTACATTGTTGAGGCATCCAATGCTCAACTTGATGCCACTTTAAAATGGTACAAGAGATTGGCTCATGTTAGTGATAGGATCTTTAGATCCTTCAAATGAAGGGTGTGTTTAGAAAAGACTATATCAAAGGTCCCATTTTGTTAAAATTGTACTTTGGGTGAGCCGTATAGACTGTATTTTAATACTGGGAAGCATAATTTCACCTCTGTCCTTGAGTATGAATGAAATATCTATTTCCCATACTTGATTAATGAATATTCAGGAAAAGTTTAGATTTTCTTGTTAAAATAGATATCTGAAACTTTTGAAAGGTTTATAACAAATATATTGACGTTAAACTGCATTTTATTAGAGCTATTGTTTATAAAAAGCTTTTACTTCTTGAGAAAATTTCTACACAGTATAATCCATCTGTTATGGGGACAAAGATACTGTATCTAAACAAATTTAAGTCTTGTTTATAAATGTTTAACATTGATATTGGTTAGTTTAAACTGGTGCATGTACTAATACTTGATGCAGTTTTGGAAATACGTTGAAGATGTTGTTGACTAGTTAGCTGACTGGGCTTAGTACTAAGCTGCTTGTATAACCACTAGCATCAAGGTGGCACGACGGAAGGGGTGTGGGGGCATGGTAGGTCACATGACCCACCAATTTTTGATTTTTTTTTTAATGGAGGTTTTTTTTTTTTTTATCCTTTACTCAAATTTTTTTTTCCTTTTTTAGTTGTTTGCTTCACAGTGTTTACTTTCTCTTTACTTAGACAGAAGCCACAAATTATGTAATAATGAATTCAAAAGGTATATAAGTATCCAACGAGCGGAGCATATATCATTTTAATATCTTAGTTCATCCATCATTTAATTTTTCAATTTTTTTTCCTTTCATTTGTTATGAAAAATCTATCGATCAATTCCATTTGTAAAGAATTAAATTAGATGGTTTTATATGTCAATCTTTCTTGCTCTTATGGAATCAAGGTTGAAAAAATTGAAAAAAAAAATAGTCATTCGCAACCACTAATGAAGGATTCCTCGAGAGTTATTTTAGTAACGAACTAAGAAATTTTGATGGAACGATATATAAATTAAATGACTTAATCATGTCAATATAAAGTCCAAACACCAGATACAATAATTACCAACTTTAGGTCCTTTAACATGATTTAATTTCTTATGAGCTACCAAATCTTTTTCACTACAATATCATATTTTCAAACAAATATTTTTTTAACATAGGTTATGTAGCAGTTTGATTTAATTTCTCAAGAGCTACCAAATATTTTTCTAGTTTCAAGCCTAAGAAAAGGATATTGGAATTAGTAGTGTATATTAAGCATGATTTTCAAAAATATTTAGTAAGTTTGATTACGCCTCCTAACTCAAAATGTCTACGTCCGCTACTACAAGGTGGAGATCTTTTGGACTATGATGCAGATCTAGTCCAACCTTTTAGGCTATGATGAAATGTGCAATAAATTAAATTGAAAAGCCCAGTAAAATCTGACTCGTGAAGAATATTTTCCCATATCTATTGGAAACGGTAATACACATATATATACAAAGTCTAGGACTCTATCTTAGGAAAGTGTAAAAATTAAGATTCTAGAATAAGGTAATTAACAACTAATTACAACCGATAACACTCCTCCTCAAGTTGGAGTATAGATATTAATCATGCTCAACTTGTTACAATGATAATCAACCCGAACCTCATTTAAAATTTTTGTGAAGATATCCTCCAATTGTTCTCCAGTCTTCACATATTCTGTAGAAATCAATCCTTGCTGAATTTTCTGAACAAAATGACAATCAATTTCAATATGCTTAGTCCGCTCATGAAACACAGGAGTAGATGCAATATGAAGGGCAGTTTGGTTATCACACCACAATTTTCCTGGTACAAAAATGTTAAGATATATTTCAGTCAAGAGCTGACATATCTAAACTATCTCACATACAGAATGTGTCATAGCCCTATACTCTGCCTCTGCACTCTATCTTGACATAACGTTCTGTTTCTTACTCTTCCATGCGACCAAATTTCCGTCAACGAAAACACAATAACCTGATGTGGATCTTCTATCCACTTTGGAACCTGCCCAATCTGCATATGAAAAACATTCAATACGATTGTGCTCATGATTGGCATACAAGATACCTTGTCCGGGTGCTCCTTTCAAGTAGCACAAAACTTGTTCTAGCGTCGCCCAATGATGAACTGTTGGTGATGACATAAACTGACTAACAACACCGATAGAATATACAATATCTGGACGAGTCACCGTAAGATAATTCAACTTTCCAACCAACCTTCTATATCTCTCAGAATTTTCAATTTGTTCTCCATCTCCAGTAAAGTGTATGTTTGGATTCATTGGAACACTACAAGGCTTGACCCCTAATTTTTCTATATCAATTAATAAGTCAATGACATATTTTCTCTGAGATAAGAAAATACACTTTTTATTCCTTGTGTTACTTTAGCATTCCCAAGTCCTTCGTGTGAAATCGAGTGTGAAGGAAAGACTTAAGAGATGAGATTCCCGTAGTATCACTTCCAATAATGATAATGTCATCCACATACACAACTAAAAGAATGATACCATCTGCCGTTTGTTTGTAGAACACAGAATGGTCAGATTTGCTTTTCATCATACCAAACTCTTCAGCAACCTGACTAAATTTTCCAAACCAAGCACAAGGACTCTATTTCAAACCATACAGAGATTTTCGAAGACGACAAACTCGCTTAAACTCCCCCTGAGCAACAAAACCAGGAGGTTGCTCCATATATACTTTCTCCTGAAGATCACCATGAAGAAAAACATTCTTAATATCGAGCTAATACAAAGGCCAATGATGAGTAGCTGCCATAGAAATAAACAACCGAACAGATGTCAACTTAGCAACAGGTGAAAAAGTGTCAGAATAGTCCACTACATAGGTTTGAGCATATCCTTTAGCAATAATACATGATTTCAATCGAGCGACTGACCTATCTGGATTTACCTTAACTGTGAACACCCATTTGCACCCTATAGCCCGTTTCCCTGAAGGTAAATCGACCAAATGCCAAGTACCATTGTCATCTAAAGCATTCATTTCCTCTATCATTGCATGATGCCAATCAGGATGAGATATGGCTTCGTGAACAGTTTTAAGAATAGAGATAGAATCAAGGGATCAATAAAAGAATAAGAGGAAGACGACAAACAGTTATAAGAAACAAAAGAAGAAATAGGATAAGTACATTGGTGTTTACCTTTACGTAACCCAATAGGAAGATCATCGTTCGGGACTGGATCTGATGACGAAGGAGCATAGGGGGGACATGAATCAAGAGGGTTACGCCTGGAGTAGACTTGACTAATAGGAGGTCTCACAAGAACGGGTTCTGAGATAGATTCAGAGGATGTGATAGAGTAAACTAACAAATCATCATCATCCCCCTGATGTGCGGGAAGGGGAGAAGATGGAAAATAGGGTGTGTCTTCCATGAAGGTAATATCAACGGAGACAAGATATTTGTTAAGACTAGGACAATAACATCTATAACCTTTCTGAAGACGAGAATAACCAAGGAAGATACACTTCAAGAACTTGGGATCTAATTTGGTTATATGCGGACGAACATCTCGAACAAACCAAGTGCTACCAAATATCCTAAGGTTAATAGGAAACAACGACCTATTGGGAAAAAGGATTTTGTAAGGGATCTCACCATGACGAATAGAGGATGGCATGCGATGAATTAGAAAGCATGTAATGGAAACTGTATTGTGCAACTTCAAGAAGATGTCTGTTCTTTATTTCGACTACTCCATTTTGAGATGGAGTATCAACACAAAAAGTTTCATGGAGCATGCCATTCTGAACCATATAAGATTGAAATAAAGCAGACATATATTCTTTGGTATTATCACTTCGCAAAGTACGGATCAAGGAATTAAATTGTGTTTTAATCTCAGCACAAAACACACAAAAAAAGAGAGAACAACACAGAACGACTCTTCATTAGATATAACCAAGTTACACAAGAATAATCATCCATAAAAGTAACAAAATACTTAAACCCAGGTTTAGACAAAGTAGGACAAGGACCCCAAACATCAGAATAAACCAATTCGAAAGGAACACTAGCACGTTTATTAACTCTTGGACTTGAACTAAGACGATGATGTTTTGCAAACTGACACGACTCACAATCTAATGAAGACACCTTACTAAACGACGGGCAAAGCCTTTTGAGCAAAGGAAGAGATGGATGACCCAACCTATAATGTGCCTCGAAAGAAGATGTGACACCAGAGCAAGCGACAGATTTTGGTATTTGTGTGTCCAGAATGTAGAGGCCTCCAAACTCATGTCCTTTACCAATAGTCTTCTTCGTCATGAGATCCTGAAATATGCAATGATCAGGAAAAAAAGAGATACAACAATTAAGATTGAGAGTAAGCTGGCTTACAGAGATCAAATTAAAGGATAATTTAGGTAAATGTAAGACGGGCGAAAGAGGAAGTAGAGGGATATGAGTAATTGTGCCAGACCCAAGAACACGAAATGGTGACCCATCGGCTAAAGTAACAGTAGAAGTGGAAGTGTATGACTTAAAAGTAGAAAAAAGACCAGAATTACCTATCATATGATCTGTGGCACCAGAATCAATGACCCATTTGGAGGATGAGGAAATAAGACATACATTTAGTTTACCTAAATCAACAATAGCAGTGACAGACGGAGATGAAGACTTTAGTGATTATTGATACTGTGAGAACTTGGCAAATTCATCAGCAGAGATAAGAATTGCTTTTTTAGAAGTCTCATTAGTGGATGCAACATAGGCGGAGTGACCTCTCTGATTCTTGTACTGAAACTTTTTACAATCTCGTTTCGTATGTCCCAGCTTCTGACAGTAATAACACACAATTCCTCCAGAACCCTGTGTTCGAGCGTCAAACCTATGCGAGCCTCCTCCTTTGTTTCCACTTTTATTAGTTGATCTCCCAGGCTCATAATTATTATTTTGACTAACCAAAGCACCTCTGATTTGAGCAGGTGGAGTACCTTCAGTGCAAGTAATCGACTAAATACCTCTTGTAAAGAGGAGATCTTGTTGGGGTTGCTCATGACAGCCATTTGCTCTTGTTGGCGTTGCTGAACCTTTACATCAGGGCTGAACGGCAGTAACATATTAAGCTCATCATAAGTCCTTTGAAAGTCCATAAAATAATTCGTAAGAGACTTATCTTGTTTTCCGCACGGTAAAATGTTTTGCACACCGCAAACATACGAGCAAGGTTCCTTCTACTGGAATACAAGAAATCCAAATAATCCATCAACTCTTTGACAAACTCACAATGATTGATCAAGCCAATTACCTCATCATCAATGGAATTTCGAATATGCAAGAATAAGCGAGCATCCTCTCGAAGCCAAGTCTACTTTGAATCATATGTAGGAGGATCGTTAGTCAAATGAGTATCTTTGTCAATACTCCGTAGATAAAGTCTAACGGTCTTGCTCCGATCCAAATAATTAGAGCCAGTAAGCTTATGGCCAGTGATTTTCGACATCACAGGGACCATATCCGACGCAATGATATATTTCCTCTCAGCCATAACTTCTAAACAGAGACACAAGATAATAAACACAAGACGGCCTAACAAGCCTAATATCCAAATGAATCACAAAGAACTTGGATCCAATAAAAGCCAAGTCCAAATAAAATTATGTTCCAGCAGTAACGGGCCCAAAAAAATCAACAAAACTAAAAGCCCAACTAAAGAAAGTAAGAGCCCAAACTCAATTATATTGTAACAAGCCCATAATTTCATGCCCACAAATTACCTCCAGTACAAGGCCCAAATAATCGACCAAATTACCTCCACTGTGATCGAAACCTGCAATCCTGACACTAGAAATCAACAGCTTCCAATCGGCGGCCAGAACAGAAGTTGGCAGCTTCACTACCAATCAACCACAGAGAACCAACTTCCAGCAACGCGATACCCAACTCCAACTCCAGGCACGACACGACTGATTACCCACAAACGGAGGCGCGACACGATCGATACCCAACGTCCAAGAGTCACGCTGCAACCGGCGACCTCGAATCCCAAAGAAACTGGCCAGAATTTTAAGATTTCCCCAAGTTTTGGGAGAAGCCGAACACCGAAGGTCGAAGCCAAAGTAGAAAGAAGAAAGAAAAAAAATCGTAGGGTTTCAGTGATGAGTTTCAAAGGTACGCTCTGATACCATATGAAGAATATCGTGAAGAATATTTTCTCATATCTATTGAAAACGGTGATACACATATATATACAAAGTCTAGGACTCTATCTTAGGAAAGTGTATAAATTAGGATCCTAGAAAAAGGTAATTAACAACTGATTACAACTGATAACATGACCCAATACCAGAGCCCAAGTTTTATCACATTTGAGGAATGAGACTTTAATTACACTTATAAATATAGATTGGTTGGCTGAAACCGTAATTCATTCTGTCATTTTGTCTTCTCTGTGAAGGTTTGTCTTCTAGAGAGCCCTTTGTACATTCTCTATTCATATCCCCTTCATCTGCAACCTCTGGTTGGATGAATATGTGAGTATTTTAGTGAGATTGTGAGTCTGAGTGATTTTTTGTGTGGAAGAGTGAATTTGATTTGGCATGCACTACACCAAAAAAGGCATTTTGCAGCGGCCAAAAAACGCTGCAAAAGGCCTTTTGCAACGTTTCAGCGTGTGTTGCAAAGTTCGGTGTTGCTGTTGATGGAAGAGATACGGCAACGTTTAAAAAACGTTGCAAAAGAGGTCTTTTGCAACGTTTAAAAAACGCTGCAAAAGAGGTCTTTTGTAGCGTTTTTTAAACGTTGCAAAAGCCTCTTTTGCAACGTTTAAAAAACGCTGTCTTTTTTTTTTTTTAGCAATTTATGTAAATTGAATAGCAAAATTGAAAATGAATCTTTGTGAACAAATTTTGAAATTTCATAAAAATTGATAATTTCATTACAAATATCTGAATCAATACACTTGAATATTAGAATGTGATACAACAGGAGAAAGCTAGCTAACTGAACACCTTAAACCCGGACTCCATTAGTAAAAACTAGTAATATGCCACCAACATACAACTTTCCTTCAAATGTATGCCCTCACTCTAACATCATTGATCTGACCATCCATGCCTCCAGTAGTCCAAATATGATTGTTCCGGTCCAAAGCACCAACTCGTGATCCATGGCCACCTCTCAAAGTTCTCGGCTGCAGTAGAAGTATATAAACAAAATAAGACTTATAAATTATATATGTAGGATAAAATCAAAATAATAAATAAACATTTTCTATAAATAAAATGCATCTACAGAACAAATATGCACATTGTGTTGACAACGTCCCAATTTTCCATAATAAAGACGCATTTTCTATAAATAAAATGCATCTATAGAACAAATAAAATGCATCTATAGAACAAATATGCACATGGTTTCCATCATTGGGACTAACTGCGCAACTATGATAAAAGGTTGAGGACCAGCTTACTCCTTTTTGAAATTGGACACCAACTTACCACTCATGCAATAGGCTAGAGACCAATGATGTCATTCCCCTTTTGGATTTTCAAAGAAAAAATCAATTGCACAAATAATAAAATAATTATTTCTCAAGATATCTAGGGACAAAGGCGATAGAACTAAAAAAAAACAAATCCATGAACCCCCGTTGCCCATTGCCATGCAACTATAATACTTTTCAACACAGAAAAGCTGAATCAAATATGGAAATAATACATAATAAAATGACACCAATTCACTCACCCAGGACAAACATTTTCCTTCTCCAGTGGCCTCGCCAGCCCCTTGATTAGCCAAAAAGATAGAGCACAATATCGGAATTACATCCTTACGGTCCTCCATCCCTTCCAAGCTGGGTAATGAAACACTACTTGTAGCAAGCCTTGATCTGCAGTAAAAGATATAGCAGAGACACTAATTATTTCTAACTTGTAATAGCAAAATCTGTTAGCATAAGCCAAGGTTGTCTGGCAATGATCAGAAGTCATTCAAAATTAGGTTAAAAATGCAAACTGATTTACTATGATCATCAGTTTGTAGAAACTTTGCAGAACCGAAACATTGTGCAGCCAACAGAAAAATCGTCACTTTGAATTATGTTAATTCCTTGAGAGTTTTAGAGATTTGAATTTTTACATAATCAGACAACTAGAGAAACATTTTCAAATTTAGTTCCTTTTTTCCCCTACTATGACAATAATTATTTAGAAGTTTAAAATGTGGAAAACATTTGAAGGTGTAGTTGACACATGTCCCAATTTTCACCATCTGTTGACAACGTTGTCCCATCCTTCCAATCTTCAAGTTAAATATGCATTTAAATCCAAAGAACAAATAAACCAGGGGTGGGTGCGAAGGAGAAGAAACTATTAAAATAAACTGGAACTCTACTATGGCCCATTGTCATTAATATAGCATTCAGTGTTTCCCTGTGCAAGGATCATACATGGATTATGTATATAAATGACATATATAGAACATAATTACTAGATTCAACAGCAAGTGATAGACGCACAAATTAAGGGTTCCATCTAGATCGATGGAAAATGCCTTCAATATAGGGGTCCTGGCATCTTTAGCAGTCTTCTCAGTCATTTCCAGAGCTCCAGCAATTATTGTTGTCTCATAATGCGTCAAATCCCCACCCTTCCCAGCCTATTAACAAAATAAGATTATGCCATGTTAAACATGAAAGAAGAGTGACGGTACAAACGTTCTTCCGTAGATACAATTATTTTGCGAAAAGCAATTCGATTATCATTTCGGCAAATAAATTGGTAATTTGAGAGGACAGGGAGAAAATGAAGAATTCCATGACTCGATAGAGTACCTCATTGCCATGAAAATCCACAAACGTTTTCAGCTCAGCTCTACGTAGAAGGGCAGCATGCCCCTTACCCAGCATCCAATCCAGAACCTAGAACAAAAACATCCTAAAAGCTTTAGAACTTAATCATGACAAAAGGCAAAGAGTAGAAGTTTTTTCTTTCTTATGCAGTATTGCTCGCCTCTAGATATTTCATAAACAGATTAAAATAAAATATAATCTCGTCATGTTTTCTTCAACTTTCTGTCAATGTCCTAGCAGAGCAAATAACTGACTAACAAAATTTTTAACAGAGAAAGAAATTTGTCCAGCTGAGGCAATAAAAGTAACATCGCATGCACATCAGATGTACCTTACTAATTGGATAAGCAATAGGGAAAAATGCCCAAAGAAGAAGCTGGACAAAGGGTGCTACGGTTGCTCCAACAGTTAATCCATACCGAGTACAGATTGCTTGAGGCAATATCTGTAAACGTAATGATTGAACCAATTAAAGAACTAGAATAAGCAAGATTCAAACCATCATGTATAGTTTAGTTAAAGATGAAGTACCTCCCCAAACATGAGGATGAGTGTGACTGATAATAGGATTGCTGCCCATGGAGGCACGAGCTTGTCCAAGAATATGGGAAGAGACTACAGGTAAAACCATAACCATGACACTGTTTAGATCGTCACACATTAAGATACAAACATTGTTTATCTATGAGAAAAAATTCTCTATGTTCAGACGAATTCAAAAAATAATGAAAATACTAAGGTCCCCCTCAAGATCATCCCTTTTACTATGAACTTATTCCCATTTTTTGCTCACAAAATCTAAACTAGGTAAACTCATATACTTCCCTATTGCCAAACTATGAAAGAATCTTCAACTAAATCTCCTTTCCACATTCAGAAAAAAAACCACAGCATAACCACAGTATACCAGTTCAATTTAATTTTCAACCACTCTCAGATACAACTGCATACAACCAACAGATCCGATCAAACTAAATGACTCACATTTTGATTTCGACCGTTCCTCCTCCTGCAATATAGAAAAAAGGAAACCTTAATCTAGCAGGAAAATCCAAAATCAGAAAAGTTCACAAAAAAAAAAGTGAAGCAAGATTAAATTCCGGTGATGGCTAGAAAACCTTTTCTTCGCGCTCACGGGCGCGTTTCAAATACTCCTCTCGATCGAATTTCCTTCGAAAAGTGTTGTCAACTCCTGTAGGCTGCTAACAAAACAGCTAAAATTACGCTTCAAATTCTTAAAATAGGGCTAGCAAAAAATACAATTACATAATTAAACTTTAAAATCCTTGAATGAAACTTTAAAATCCTTGAAGAGCGATTCGCAGTCGCGGACGGACGGACGGACGGCGCTGTTAGAAAGAGTGCAGGGGATGTCGGAAAGGAAGGAAGGGAAAAAATGGGAGCTATGAAAGAAGAGTGGAATTGGACCCGGAACGGCGTCGGCACAGCGTCAAGTCGTCTGATTTCTTTTGGACAGTTCAATCGAAGGAAGAAGGTTAGGGTTGAGGACTGAGGAGAATGAGAAATGAAATGCAAGGTCATCAGGTGTAAGACGCGGGTTGGGCCTCTTTAATTTCGCGGGTTAGGCCTCTTTACTTTTCGCAACGTTTATTAAACGTTGCTAAAATGATCTTTTGCAACGTTTAATAAACGTTGCTAAAGGCACTTTTCGCAACGTTTATTAAACGTTGCAAAAACAATTATATTTTGCAATGTTTATTAAACGTTGCAAAATGTCAACTTTTTTGCAACGTTTAATAAACGTTGCGAAAGGCACTTTTTGCAACATTTATTTATAAAATGTTGCTAAAACTCAATTATACTAATCAATTGCAACATTCACTTATCAAAATGTTGCGATAGACCCCTTTAGCAACACTTAACTATCAAATGTTGCCTTTTATGTGTTGTAAAAGCTCATTTTTGGCGTAGTGATGGTTGAGTTCTTCTAGTCCATAGAAGTAGTTGCAACTCAATTGGCTCTTATGATGGACTTTGGTGGATCTGAGGCCTCTGTATTGATACAGATGGGTACAATAATTTGAGCATATGGTTGATGAAACTTTGATGTCAAGTGGTTTGATTTTGAGTTTGTAACTTGTGAAATTCTTGGATCTGTTTCAGTTCTTGGTAACTTTTGTATAATAAGAACGATCCAAGACACCAACATATATTAGAAGTAAACTCGATAATAATGGTGAATTATTTCCCTATGTTGGTCAATTTCAGAGCCTTGTCAAATGACTTATCTACTTGACAATCATCGAACATGGTGTCTCTTATGATGTTAGCTCACTTAGCCAATTCATGCATGCTCCTAAATTAAGCATATAGAAGCAGTGAATAAAGTACTAACAATATCTAAAAGGTTCACCAGCTTGAGTTATACGGATGTAAATTAATGGGAATATTATTACTATGACTTACATAAATAATAATTGGGCAAGGTATTTTGTTAATCATTGTATACTAAAGGCTATTTTGAACTTTTGTAGGAAGGATTTTAGTCACTTGGAAAAGTAAGAAGAAAACGTTGTTGCCAGGTCAAGTGTAGAAACACAATATCTCACTATGGCTATTACCACAAGTGAGATTATTTGGCTCCGAGCTTTGTTGTAAGACTTGAACTCTCGCTTATTTGCTGCTATAAAATTATTTTACAATAACCAAGCAGCTATACATATTTCACAAGTGTATACCCTCGCTTGAATAAGATATCACTTTGAAGTGTGTTCCTAGCGGCTCTTATTCTCAATTTTTTTGCTGACTTTTTATCTTCAAGGACTATTCCATTTTTCAAATAAGAAATGATGTCTAGCATCCACGAAATTTTATTTTGTATCCATAGGATTTCCTCCCTTTTATGGGCAACTGATGATTTTGACAACAGTTCTACGAGGTTTTGAACAACTTTGTGTCTTTTGAACTTGCCAATTTTGACAAGGTGTCTGCATGATCGTTTCTCTCTCTTAGAATTTGGGTTAGTTCAAACTTGTTGAAGCACTGAAATAAGCTTACAGCTTTTGCGAGTTATGTAGACATTGTTCTATCCTTAGTTGTAAACGTTTCGTTTACTTGGTTTACTATCAATTGCGAGTAGCTTTTTATTTCAATATTTGAGCGTGCATTTCTTTCGCTAGTCGGAGGCCCGCCATTAGTACTTTGTATTCAATCACATTATTAGTTACTTTAAATGCGAGCCTTAATGCGCAATTCAATTTATACCCTTCCGGGCTCATTAAGATTATGTGTGTTCTAGAGCTATTATTTCTCGATGATCCATCCACAAACAATTTTCACATTCCCTATTTGGGCTCTTCGTCAAGGACGGGATTATCTGAAAATTCTACAATAAAGTCAACTAGTGCATGCATTCTGATTACAGATCGTCCCTTACAGCTTATTTCTAATTATCATAGATTTACTGACCATTCCATTAATTTCTCTGACGCGTTAGGCTTTTGTAACACTTGTTTGAGTGGAAAATTTGTTAATACTTCAATGTTCTGGCTCTGAAAATAAGGTCACAGTTTTCACGACATCGTAACTAAAGCAAGGGCCAGCTTTTCCATATTTAGATATCTTAACTCTATTCATTGCGGGTCTTTGCTTACTTATTAGACTGGTATTTGTTGTTTCCATTTCTATCAACCTAACCCATCATTGTTCCTTTAAAACCCATCTGCTCTCAAATTTGAAACCACCCATGATCCTACGACAATCCAACAAAAACCCGCGCCCATATGCTCTGGCGATCAACATAGACATGGGTTATCAGCACATGAACGTGCACAAACATAGGGAAACAACCATCAAAGCATGACCTAAGACAAAGCAGGTAATGTTGTTGCCTTAAGTCCATGTCCTTTGGGGTCCAGAAATCTAATTTTATTTTTTTAAAGTGGGAATTTCACCTCAGACCTTTACATCTATAAAAATTCCCTTTTTATATCAACACAATTTTTTAATCAAATATACTACAATTTATGAACTATAATCAAAAAACAAAAAAACAACACTCGAACTGTGGGGATTGTTGGGCTCCAATTGCACCAAAAACGCCGAGCTCAGATAAACCACAACCGACCCACCACAATGCAAATCTATCTCCTCCAAACCGACACCAACCTCAACACCGGTTGCTCCCAATATTTAGCCCACAAAGGACAAGGTGTGGAGTGTTAGTAGCCTCAATAATCAGCCACCATGGCCAAGGGAAGAAGAAGAAGAATAGTCAAGCACAAAGCAAGACCGGGAAGGCACAAAGCCGGGACTCTCTCTCCCTCACTCACGGCTCCAACATTTCTCCCACACTTTCACACACTAGAAACCGGGTAGGATATATACCAAAGAGTGGGCTTTTAGGTTAAACAAGTAGAGGCCCAATAAGTTCAACAAACGAGTGGGCTATCAACTAAAAAGCCGTCCAAGGTAATGGGCCGAGCCATGAGCAACACTAAACAAATTAGGCTACTTCAAATGGCCCACTTAGGGTGTCGGGATGGTACGTTCATTGTGGTGTCAACATTCCACTTCAATCATCAGCCTATTAATACAATCACAAGCTGAAATATATCCTCCTAACACGCCTCATAAAAACATCCCCAGATTTCATCCATTAATCTTGTTTCTACCATCATACTATTACAACTTTTGAACAAAAATGTTCAAGAATCAATACCCCAAAATCTTCTTTACAGATCATATCTCCATATGCGTTTAATAATCATTTATGTCCCGAGAATCATTTATGCAAACTTGAATCTTAGCATTTTGGGATTTCCCCCAAACTATATAAACCCTAACAGAGAAAGATTCATCCATCATTCAAAGTTCCAAATTGAACAGATTTGCTTTGTCTAGTCATATTAGTGAAACTAGAGATTGAAGATGACACCACCAAGTTCTCGTTCTGTATTGTGTTCCAACAAGAAAAAGAACACCGAAGAAGAATCCTTATTCGCAACAAACACATCTCGTCATTTGTCAATGGGTATCGATAATACACATAGTTGAACACCAACGTTGGGTTCTGCATGGATTAGCTAGTCAAGCGTCCTGTCAAAACCCAAGGAGACTATACAACCAGAAAGAGATATTCTAGACTAACCTAAAAACACATTACATGTTTAATAATCATTTTGTCATACTCGAAGGACGGGGTGGATGGACTCAACGATGTTCGAAGCTTGCACAACACTATAGTTGATGTTAAGATAAAGTCTCATGTTAAAAAAAATTTCAAAGGAAAATGGAGACTGTAGATGTCGAATCGGGCTTTAAGAAAGGTACAAAAGGCAAGTGGAGACCGTAGCAATTGAATCGAGCTCAAAGAAGAAGAAGATCATTCATCTACATAAATCTCAGGCATGTTACTATAATATACCATAAATGAGTTATTATTAAAAATGCTATAGTTATAATTATTAAAATAAATTCATATATTCTAATTTTAGTGTGGTCAGTGTTTATGGGTTTATTTGTTTATTTACTGCAGTGTTCACATATTAGTAAGTTCGCCCACTTATTTGATGGTACATTACATCATCTTACTATAAGACATGTCAGAATCTCTCATTACCAACTCCAATGCATTCTCCCAAGCTCTCTACGCCTTACCATATCTTAATGTCAGCCCATATGTTGATGACATATCATGCATAATGTCAATAGGTGTGCGTATCGTTCTGGTAGAAGTGTATTTATGTTTTATAAATTCATCTATCAACAAACTTTTTGCCTGATGATGACCTCTAATAACTATGTCCATCACTTAAATATGAACATTAATACGGATATAACGAACTTTGAAAGAATATGTTTTGCCCATTTTGTATGCTCTAAATTTCCATTTGCAATCATCTGATCGACACTCCAGAATGTATTCATGGCAGTCGGACTTGTGAAGTATACTGGAAGTTGTTGTGTACGACAGTCGGACTTCCATACTGAAAGTTGTTGTGTATGGCATGTAATGCTATAGTCGTCTTCATCGCCTTCTTGTACATGAAAATTTTGATTTTCTGTAACGTATTCGACGCTGGGTTTGGAAATTGAAACATGTTCCTGTTCAAACCCATATTCTGCAAGCATCATATTTGCTATATCCATGGTAGTGGCAAACTCATGCATTGTTGGTACTATGCAAGATGCATTGACAAGTAAAGCACTAGGTTTTGACATTCCCAAATAAGGATTGACTACTGAGCATGGAATGACCATGGCATTCTCTAAGACAATTGCATCATGGTTCATCATATCCAATACTTCAACACATAGTGCGTACGTTGTTAACTAGGGTTCCTTTTTCTTCAGCTCCAAATAAAATAGTAGTGAGTTGTCATTTGATATTCTTATTGGGGCCATATTCCCACCAGCATCATATTTAATTTTCAAGATCTGAGACTTTTCATTGATTTTCAACTCTCTAGATATCATCTCAGTAAGATTATCATATATACATCTATTTGGTAAGAGAAGTCCACATGTCATTGCGTTGCATGTCACGAACAAATTCAGTGATCCCATTCCTGAAATCAAACATGTCAACAAGTTAAGAAAATTTCCAAACAACTCTAATAATTTGTGAACCTATACGAAAAAAATCATTTATGTCTATATCGAGTGTATGTCACCAATTGTTTGTTGGAATTTTGTATTGGAAATTTGTTGTGACCAATTTAAATGATTTAAGCGAAATTCGTTATTTGGTGAATGAGAAATTAATTCAAATTTAAGCCATTTAAACACTTGAAATTGTTGGAATCACGTAGAATATTGTGGAATATTCTAAAAAATGTGTAGACAAAAATATGTGTCTTTTCATATAGAAGATCATGACCTTTGGAGATCTTGATTTTTGGTATGATTACTCTCCAATAATTATGAATCTTAATTTCAAGAGTTGTGTCTTTTGGTATGGTTGTGTCTTTTGACAAATATTTTCAACTACAATATATAGATCCCCATGTGTTTGGATTCATACAATTCAAATGATAGTTCTATATCATTACATTCCATGCTTACACTTTAGTTTGTATAAAACACTTGCATCAAAATCATGGTTAAGGTAGAGAGAGAATTCCGTTCGAGTTCGTTGGTCTAAACTATTTGGAGTGCTCATATGATTTGACGTTGTCGTTGTATCTTGGGAGATGATTGCTAGAAACTGTTAGCACCGATGCGAGGCAAAATCATCTTAAGGACAAAGCATCACTTCCATCTTATCATTCTTTTTCCGATTTCATTCTAATTTAGTATTTTAATTTCGGAAAGTAACTATATTCTTTTGATTTTTTTTCTAGAAAAATGTATTCTAAATTAAATTAATTGAAGAATAAGTAAGTCTTCATCCTAAAACTCCAAGAATCCAACAGTAGCAATCCAAATAGTTATTAGACTCCACCGTTGTACTTGTAGTAATAATTTCGAACCCGACCCGACCAATGCAACGTGTACCCAAACTCGTCCAAGATGGGATTAGCACCTTCACAGACCTGAGTCCACACCAACCATGCAGATCAATAAGTTTTTTTATGTCTATAAATCTTGATCTTTTTCTACTCTGTATTCACATCTCCAATCACTTTTACAAGAAATTCCAAAGCAATAAGATTTGAAATTATAAAAATTTACATCCCGATCTTGGAATTACAATCTTGAAATTGAAAAAAAAAAAAATTAAGATGTTGGAGTCTATTCTATATATCTTGTTACAGACTCGAAATAACAATTACAATAAAAAAAAATTGGCTACAAATCATCGGATCATAGTTTAAAATAATTGCAATAATTCAATATATTTAAGTTTTTCTAAACATCATTCAACCATAACATGATCAAGATTCAGAAATAACAAGCATGTGAACAATCTAGATTATTCTATACTAGTTGTCAAAATGCAGAACAAGAATTACTTGAAAAATCATATTTTTATTAACTTAAGATAAAGATTGTAAATATATGTTCACATGTGTATTACAATTAAGAAACTTAGAGCCTGTTTGGTAGGGATTTTTGGGGGAAGAATTGATTTTGAATAGTGATATGATGGGAAATGTGTGGTTGAAAAAGAAGAAAAAAGTATTGATGTGATGGAAAATATTATTTTATTGAAGAATGTGTGGTTGAAAATGAGAATTGATTTGAGAATCAGAAACAAACAGGGCCTTAGATAAAAAAAATTACCCAAAAATTGATAATTATCAAACATTAAATCGGATCTGAATCACGAACTTCTAGAGTTTGATGTCGAACACTTGATACTTTAAACATTGAAGTCTTTTATAGTTTCTACAAAGTTAAAACTATATCTACGTATGGGCACCTTCTTTGAATCAAACAAACTAAAAAAAATAAAATAAAATAGGGTCAAATTCAGATTGCCGGGGCAAAGAAAAATCAAGAAAACAAATTTTATCTTCAAGGAAACGTGTATGGGCATTTTTCTCTTTGAAGAATTCGGCCCCTATCGGCTGATATTATAGAAGAAAACTCACTTTTCAAGTCCAAGTCAAACCAGGACTAATTGGTTTAATTTCACATGTAGTCCCTGAAGTTTAATTACAAATATAATTAAGTCCAAAACTTTTAAAGTAATTATAACCTAGTGTAAAACTTTTCCAAGCTACCGTAGAGACCTATTCGAATATATATATTATCAATGTTCCAATAATTAGATCATGTCTAATCGATCTTACACCATCAAATCTACTTGTTAGTCTTTGTTTTTTTCACTAAGGCTCTGTTTGATTAGCCACATTTTCCATGGAAAATGGAAAATTTTTTCCATTTTCCATCTTTTGCGCTGTTTGATAGCTTAAATTTTCCACGGAAAATATTTTCCCCTCCCACCCGCCACGTCAGCATTTTCCACCAAATCATTGAAAATATTTTCCCACCATTTTGGTGGGAAAATATTTTCCGGCCGGCTGCTCACTTTTTATTTATTTATTTATTTATTTTATTTTATTGGCAATGGAAACAAATGTTATGACCAATTGTAAAAAAAAATTTCACTTTAATGGACAATTTTCATGTAAAACAAAGTCAAACGAACACTAAACTTTGATGAAAAAAATGATTTTTTAGGAAATAATTTTTTTTCATTTTTCTTTTACTTTTTGGCAATGGAAACAAATTTTATAACCAATTGTGGAAAAAAATATCACTTTAGTAGACAATTTTCATGTAAAACAAAGTCAAACGAATAGAAAATTTAAAAATTTTTCGGGTGGAAAATTATACCAATCAAACACACTTTAAATCATTTTCCCTACAAAACATTTTCTAGGCAAATCTTTTCCCTGTAAAACATTTTCTTTCCACCCATTTTCCACCCTTGCAATCAAACGCACCCTAAAGGAAAAAGAACTTTCAAAATATATAAGATCATATATGTTAAATTATATTTATAGAACTTTTATCTAACCTACTGTACATGTATTTTATCCTCCCAAGATCTAGTAATTGGGTAAAGGTACAAATGACTGTATTTTCTCCAATTATTCTTGTTAATTAAGTATGATTTTCTTTGAAGGTCCTATTAACTAATCACATACGTCAAAGTTTAGCCATTATTAAACAATGAGCTCAAAATTATAACTATTCAACAGAAGATACTTAAATCACCCGTTTTTAGATAGACGATTCCTTACATGTGAAAAGCCATTGAAGGCCATTGGGTTCATGTGGATAATCCTAAGGGGCTTCTTGAGATTGTGGCAACAAAAATTGCCATTTTGGCATAGCTATTTTGGTCTTGGCTTCTTCTTGATTTGAACAGCTTGATGCAAAATTTTACTACAGGATTAGTGCAAATGCCACTCATATAGAGCAATCATATCATATTATACCAACTTGGTGAATCCATCTATCCAAAAAGTTGTAGTTGGTATAATATGATTGTCAAAATGGGCATCTGTTTGACTTTTTGTCATATGAAATTTTAGAAGTGATCCTTGGTGAATTCATCAATGCAAAATCTACTTTGATTTGAAACAAAAGGTACCATCAGTAAAAAAAGGGGAGAAATTTATATTATTTCCTTTATGTATTTGTAGACATAAAAAAAAAAGAAATAATAAAATAAATAAATAATGGGTTGTGTCAATTTAAATAATCAACCCAATTAAACTAAAACTTAATGAGTCCATGAAATTTTAAAGGCCCACCCTACTTTTTTTCTAAATCCATAATTATTCAATTATAATCAATTTAGTTGAATTAATTATGTGATTACCAAAATTGGCCACGAATTTCGCCTATAAATAGGGTCAAAGGTTCATTGAAGAGGGGGATGCAAAAAGTGAAGAAGAAAATCACGAAGTGCTGAAGAAATCCCAAAGCCGAAGGAAGAGAAGAAATCATCTCAACTCCAAGTCCAGCAAACACGAAGAAGATCAAAATCTTTTTCAAATCAAACAAATCCAAGAAGATCAAAATCTTCCTCGAATCAAATCAAGATCAAGCCCAAGTTTCGAAGTCCAAATCCAAGCTCTGAAACTCAAGCGTCAACAAGTCAAGTTCTCGGCAAATCAAATTCTCAACAGTTCTCGAAATCTTGAATTCAAGCCACGTGGCTCCTTGTCTTCAAACATTCAGATCATTAATCAAAGGGTTTTTCAATTTTGCAATTACAAGAAGATTCTCATTTATTTGTATTTCTTAAAATACAATTTGTGACGTTTTCTATATTTTAATACGCGAAATCCGTCGTACAAATTTCTTGGCACGCCCGGTGGGACCTTCTTGTCCTCTCATCTTTTGATCTCAGAATTTTCAACTTTCAACCACTACATCAACAATGGCAAACGGACAAGCGAAGCAAACCATGACTCATCTCGAAGAAACACTTGCTGAACTGTTCCGTACGACTAGAGCCCAAACAAAAAGTGGGAAAACTCAACTGGTTCCACCACTAAAGAAGTTCTCCAACAAAGGCAGAATGAAAATTGCTTTCACAAAGCCAAGTTCTCGTTCAACAGAAAAGACCAAGAGTTCGGCGAAAAATTCTCGTTCGGCCCGTCTCCAAGCGCGGATCCTTGTCCGGATCCCCTCATACCACTTTCTACAAAGGTGGGGAGACTATAGTTCGTTCGAAGAATCACTTGAGCCGAGTGATGGTCACGGAGGCGACTTGTGCTCGGATGATCGAATCCAACAAATGGCTTTAGCCATTGAAAAACTAACGAAGTCACTAGAAGAGAAAGACGCATGTGTTACGGAGTTCTTTGCACTCATGCATAAGCTAGAACTGCAAAATCTAGCGAAAGAAGATCAAGAAAATCCAGAATCTTCCAAAAGTAAGGATCCGGAAGTCCAAGAACGCCAACAGAAACAAGATATACATGATCGAACAGTTGTGCAAAACGTTTTGCGTAATACTACTCAACTTTCTGTTAGCTCTCTATCAGTCCACCAACTTCAACATATGATTGCGGCCACCATTCGTGCCCAGTATGGTGGTTCAATGCAATCTTCATTGGTGTATGCCAAGCTATATAGTCGTCGAATCGACGAGATAAAGATGCCACTCGGTTACCAACCTCCAAAATTCCAATGTTTTGATGGGAAGGGCAACCCAAAGCAATATGTTGCTCATTTTATTGAGACATGTAACAATGCAGGCACTTACAATGACACCATGGTGAAACAGTTTGTACGCTCCCTCAAAGGTGCTGCGTTCGAATGGTACACCGACTTACAGGCTGGGTCAATTGATAGTTGGGATCAACTTGAAAGAGAATTCCTAACACGTTTCTACAGCACCAGGCGGGACCGTCATCGGCCTTCGGGTAACTTGCTCGAACAAAGCAGAGCAAGGAAGAGCCAATGGTAGAGTACATCGAACGCTGGAGAAACCTCGTGCTCAATTGCAAAGAACGAATAAGCGAAGCCTCTTCCATTGACATGTGTGCCAAGGCATGCATTGGGGATTACTCTACAATCTTCAAGCAAATATGCCTCACTCCTTTGAAGAGTTGGCGACACGTGCTCATGACCTGGAGCTCCAAATTGCAAAGCATGGGAGTTACTTGCCAAGTGATCCACGTGACAAGAAAGATCCCAAGAAAGAAATAAAGAAGGACTTCAAGATAGGTAAGCCCAAAGAGGTAATGACAATTTCCACTATCCCTGCAAAGGTAGCCTTCCAAGGGACGAGATCAAACCCAAAAACCAAAACCGAGTTCGAGACCTACCAAAGGTTTAGTCCAAGGCGAGAGGCCAAGTGACTACGAAAGAACTCGAAGAGAAGGAGTACCCATTTTCAGATTCTCAAGTTCCCGGAATCTTGGATCAACTTCTTGAACGAGAAGATTATCGAACTACCGACTCCCAAAGAGACCAGAGGAAGTAGGTAAGGTCGATCATCCTAAATATTGTAGATTTCACAGATCATTAGTCACCCGATGGAAAAATGTTTTGTCTTTGAAAGATCTTATTGTTCGCTTGACAAAGAAAATAAGATCAAACTTGAAACGGAGAAAGCTTCTAATCGCCGATTTGCTTCGATGGTTTCGTTTGGGTCGTTTGATCCAACCCCCATTGCAAAATGGGAACATACATTTTCTCATATATACGATGCCAATAAATCTCTGGCTGAGGAGTTTGGACCACAACTTTCAGAAGGAGCCATCCCAGTGAAGTTTGAAGTAGACGGGGAAATCACTATCAGTTACGTCTACCCGGGAATGGAGGGACCAAGTGCACCCAATCGTCCAACCTTTTACGAAATTTTGACAGACGATTTGGATGTCTGGGATTCTGATTCAGAATTCGAAGACGAGGTTGGTGATGGCTGGTCTACCTTCGTAAGTAAGAAGGAGAAATACCAAATATTAGACAAAACAAGTAAGATACCACCTTCTACGCCTCTTGTAGGTCCAAAGTTGAGGGCATCAGGTATGGAAGCTCAACCTAATGAAAAGGTAACACTAGAAGAAGGCCAGGAAGGATGGACCCTTGTAAAAGGACGTCATCGAAAGGCCCCACATTTCTCCTGTTCTAGTGTTTGTGACGAGAAACTGAGAACAACAAACAACCAAAGGAGGAGGTCTAAAACCAAGTCAAAAGTGCCAACTAAATCAACAGGAGTAGAAGCTGCTTCACGCATTCTTCCTAGACTGCCAACCCTGGGTGATTACCTTCCTAAAGGTTTCCCCGACAACGAATGTTTTACCTCCAATGTTGTCAATGTGGAGGAGAAAGACGAAGCAAGGAAGGAATTGAGAAAGAGTTTAAAACAGAAGAAAACTATCTCACGACTCAATAATATTCCTTCCGATACAAGCTTAGCAGAGTCTCTTAAACTTCCTTTTGATGATCGAATGGCTCTAATCGCAGCGTTGATAGATCCGGAAGAATACGAAGGCAAAGTCCTAGAACATATTGGATCCACAACCCGACAAGACTGTATGGCCACTATCACATTTGATGACGAAGATTTGCAACTGGGCTCTCGTTTGCATAATAGACCACTCTATGTTAGTGGTCATATTCAAGAATGCAAGATAAATCGCATAATGATCGATTGCGGATCTGCTGTCAACATTATGCCAGTCAAAACGATGAAGAGAATTGGAATTAATGTCGGTGATCTATCCAAGAGCAAAATTATGATCCAAGGATTCAACCAAAAGGGTCAACGAGCCGTTGGCATGATTCATTTGAAGTTACAAATAGAGGAGTTAATTTCCTCAGCTCTCTTCCACGTCATTGATGCCAAAACATCATATGAATTACTTATGGGATGTGTTTGGTTACATGAAACTGGAGTTGTACCTTCGACTTGGCACCAATGTTTCAAATACAGTCGAGATGGAGAAGTCAAATGTGTGGTAGCTGAGTCTAAACCATTCCTCGAAGAAGAATCTTATTTTGCTGACCAAATTTTACGTGGAGGATGAAGAATGTAATTCTGCGGGGTTAACCATGGCCGGATTCAAAGTTAAAGGAGATGCAGACGATGATAATACATCCGGCGTTGTTCAACCTCATCAAATCATCAAATGTAAATCAAGACTTACATCTGAGGAGTTCTCTAAAGGTAAAACACCTCAAATAGAATCGACCGATGTTGAAGTATTGAGGAAGGAGTTCACTCTTCCGATACCTAGCATTCCAAAATTGTTTCTGCCCCATCAACTCATGGCAATCCCGGGAGACCACGAATCAACAGTGGGAGCTTCGACGTCTATTCCGGACATATCAAAACTCAGTATTTCTAGCTCATCCAAACAAAATAAGCCTGGAGCCGATGGGCCAAAACAGACCTTCAAAGGGTATTATAATCCCCAAGTCAAAAAGCTGTTTGAGAATGCCGGATTTGGGAAAGGGGAGCCTCGCATATTGGGTGATCTCGATGCTATCCTTTCGGGTGGGCGTATCCCTTCTCATTCTGACGGGACCCTCATGTCGCAACCTAGGTATGGTTTGAGGTATGATCCAAATCCACCAAGAAAGATTAAGGTCAAGAAGGTTTCATCGAACCCAATCATGATTCAAATCTACGAGGTCGCAGGAGAGAAACCTGAACAGCCGAAACCTTCAGTGTTCGATCGAATTGAAAGTGAGAATGTCAGAGTTTCGGTGTTTAAAAGGTTAAAAAGGGAACCCTCCCAAATGATTGACATACAAGGCAAAGTTTCTGTCTTCCAAAGGTTAAGTAAGGATCCTTCTTCTTCTACTCAAATTGATACTAACGCACAAGCTCCCCAAAAGTCATCTCGAAGACAATCTGCATTTTCTCGACTTGGAACTAAGATTTCTGATCCAAGTTCAAAGCCTCAACGATCAAAGAGAAAACTACAACGTCAAAAGGTTTACCCTTCTCTGAAGAATGATGAGGACGAAGAAGAGGTCTCCGTTAATCATATAGCTTTTGAAGAAGCTCCCAACTCAAAACCACGAGCACGAAAACTCGCCACAATAGATGAACTGAATCGGCCCCACTTACGTTTGAAGAAGGGGGACAAGCTACTGTGGATGACTTGAAACAAATAAACTTTGGGGACCGAAGAAGACCCAAGACCGGTGTTTGTAAGTGCTCTCTCACCAAAAGGAAGAATCAGAGTACACCCATTTGCTTCAAGAATACAAAGACGTATTTGCTTGGTCTTACAAAGAAATGTCAGGGTTAGATCCGAGGGTTGCAGTACATCACCTTGCAGTTAGACATGGAGTTCGGCCGATCAAAGAACTTCAAAGAAGATTTCGACCAGAACTCGTTCCTCAAATCGAAGCGGAAGTTAACAAACTTATCGAGGCTGGATTCATACGTGAAGTCAAGTACCCAACTTGGATCGCGAATATTGTTCCTGTCAAGAAAAAAAATGGACAATTACGAATATGTGTTGACTTTCGTGACTTAAATTAAGCATGTCCAAAAGATGACTTTCCACTTCCAATAATAGAGTTGATGGTGGATGCAACCACCGGGTATGAAGTCTTATCTTTCATGGACGGATTTTCCGGATACAACCAAATACGCATGAATCCAAAAGACGAAGAACTTACAGCATTTCGTACCCCTAAAGGCATATTTTGTTATAAAGTTATGCCGTTTGGATTAAAAAATGCGGGGGCAACCTACCAACGGGCAATGCAGAAGATCTTCGATGACATGTTGCATAAGAATGTAGAATGCTATGTAGATGATCTTGTCGTAAAAACAAAGGAACGTGACAATCACTTACAAGACTTACGAGATGTTTTCGAAAGACTTCGACGTCATCAATTAAAGATGAATCCACTGAAGTGCGCATTTGGTGTCACATCTGGAAAATTTCTTGGCTTCATTGTCCGACATAGAGGCATTGAAATAGATCAATCAAAGATTGACGCCATAATCAGCATGCCAGAACCAAGAAATGTGCATGAGTTGAAGAGTCTTCAAGGAAAACTCGCATACATTCGAAGATTTATCTCTAACCTTGCTGGACGTTGCCATCCATTCAACAAATTGGTAAAGAAAGATGTACCGTTCGAATGGGATGATACATGTCGAAATGCTTTTCAAAGCATCAAACAATATTTATCTCATCCACCAGTACTCATAGCTCTAGTCCCAGGGAAGCCACTAATTCTTTATGTTGCAGCACAAGAATATTCTCTAGGAGCACTTCTTGTCCAAGCAAATGATGAAGGAAAGGAGAATGCACTCTACTACTTGAGCCGGACACTGGTAGGCGCCGAGATGAAATATTCACCTATTGAAAAAATATGTCTTGCGTTAATTTTCGCGGCTAAAAAATTAAGACATTATATGCTATCACGCACGATCAGTCTTGTTTCAAAGGTTGATCCTTTAAAGTACATAATGTCTAGACCGATTCTTTCTGGAAGGATTGGAAAATGGGCACTGTTATTGTCCGAATTCGACATCAAGTTTATTCCACAAAAAGCCATCAAAGGACAAGCCTTGGCAGATTTTCTTGCTGACCATCAAGTCCCAGCGGAATGGGAACTACAGGAAGACCTTCCGGATGAGGAAGTTCTATTTACTGAAATCATACCATCATGGAGGCTGTACTTTGATGGGGCAGCCCGAAGTTATGGTGCTGGAGCGGGAGTCATCTTTGTTACTCCTCATAATCTTGTTATGCCGTACTCTTTTGCCTTAACAGAGAAATGTTCAAACAACGTGGTAGAATATCAAGCCCTTATCATTGGCTTGGAAACAGCATTAGATATGGACGTCCATCAGCTGGAAGTCTTTGGGGATTCTAAATTAATAGTCAACCAACTTCTAGCCGAGTACGAAATCCGTAATTCAGACTTGAAGCCATATCATCAATATGCATCGACTCTTATGAAAAGATTTGATTCGTTGAAACTCAAATTCGTACCTAGGAATGAAAACAGGGAAGCCAATGCCTTAGCTAATTTGGCCGCTGTTCTAGCCAGGACGGATGAAGATTTCTCTCACTCTATTTCAATTTCTCAAAGATGGGTGCTTCCGTCATTACTACCCAGTGATATGGAAGAAAATAATAGCGTTGAAGTAATCAAAGATGAGGAAAAAGAAGATTGGAGACAACCGATAATCAATTTCCTTCAACATCAAAAGCTACCAGACAATCTACGAAAACCGAAATTAAGAGACGTGCATCCCGCTTTGTCTTTTATAAAGGAACGCTTTATCGACGATCATTTGACGGAGTCTTCCTTCGATGTTTAAGTAATGATGAAGCAACATGTGTCGTGGAAGAAGCCCACTCTGGAATCTGTGGTGCTCATCAGTTCGGACCCAAACTCCATTTTCGAATAAAGAGAATGGGATACTACTGGCCGACTATGGTACAAGACTCCATGGATTATGCAAAGAAATGTGAAGCCTGCCAAGTTCATGCAAATTTCATCCATCAACATCCGGAACCATTACATCCGACAGTAGCTTCATGGCCATTCGATGCATGGGGACTTGATGTAATTGGACTCATAACTCGAAAATCTTCAGCAGGACATTCATATATCCTCGCTGGAACTGACTACTTCTCTAAGTGGGCTGAAGCCATACCATTGAAAGAAGTGAAGAAAGAAAATGTTGCGGATTTCATCCGTATCCAAATCATTTGTCGATATGGAGTCCCACGATACAACATCACTGACAATGGAAAGCCCTTCCGCAATAGTCACATAAACAACTTATGCGCAAAATTTGAATTTAAACAATACAACTCGTCCATGTATAATGCAGCAGCTAATGGTCTAGCAGAGGCATTCAACAAAACTTTATGCAGCCTATTGAAAAAAGTTGTCTCCAAATCAAAAAGAGATTGGCATGAAAGAATTGGTGAAGTCTTATGGGCTTATCGAACTACTTATCGGACTCCAACACAAGCCACTCATTTTGCCTTAGTCTATGGAGTGGAAGCTGTACTTCCACTAGAGTGTCGGATCCCGTCACTTCGGATTGCCATCCAAGAAGATTTGACGACAGAGGAAAATGCCCGTCTTCAATTGGAGGAATTAGAAGCTTTGGACGAGAAGAGATTGGAAGCACAAATGCATCTGGAATGTTATCAAGCTCGGATGGCAAAGTCCTTCAACAAGAAGGTGAGACCAAGATTGTTTCAAGTTGGAGACTTGGTACTTTGCGTACGCAGACCGATCATAATCACAAGAAAAACAGGGGGCAAGTTCCAACCTAAATGGGATGGTCCATTTGTCGTGACCCATGCATTCACAAACGGAGCATACAAGATCGTCGACAAAGATGGATTACAAATCGGGCCTATCAATGGGAAATTTCTAAAGCGTTTTTACGCTTGAAACGTTTTATTTTGTAAAATTTTTATTGTAATACTCCTGGCCCGCAAGAGGATAAACTGTGAACGGCCCTCCAAAAAAAAATGAATTTTTCGTTCTTGTAACGAACTACGTTCGACTTAATCCCGTTTGGGTACGTAGGCAGCTTGGATAAATTATAAATTCAAGTTCAGTCACAACTAATAAATTCATTCAATTTGTTTACCATTTTTCACAGCAACAAAAGAAAAATATCCAAGAAACAAGAAAAAGAAAAGTTCATCGTGAGAAGAAAAAGAAAGATGGAAAATCAAAATCCATACAATGATTTTTTTTTTTTAAGAAAATCATAAAGGCTCGATTTATCACTCACCATTGATCACTTGCAGGAAACTATCTTCAAGGGTCTTCCTTCTCTGGTCAATGGATGCTGCGCTAGAAACATCTCTAGTCTGTAATTCTTCCAACGCGGCCTTTTCAGTTCCAAGAATGCTCTCCTGTTCCCGACAGGTTTGAAGTTCATCACGGAGTCTGTCTAACTCGGAAGTCGGCTGACTAATTTTATCTTCCAGTGAAGAACGTGTAGAATCTTTCACTTCGAGCTGAATATTCAAAAAACTTCAACCGCTCGGCCTTTTCTTCAGAGGTTGGACACTCCAAGTGTTGCTTTCTTTCAGATAAATAAATGTCAATTTCTTTAAGAAATACGTCCATACGTTTCACAAAAGTTGATGGATCTGCGCGGAATGAGCTGGTAATCACATTTTGAAGAATTACATTATTTTCATCCCACCAAGATCGGATGTTAGAAAACACATTCTTCAAGACGTCTCTAAAACACTTCTGAAGATAATTAGTCATGGCATCTTGCAAAGCAGCCTTCAAATAAGGGGACTCTTGAGTTATCCCAGGCGGGGGACCAGCCACAGAAGAGCAAATTGGAGTTACCCGACGAGTATTTGTTTCTAAAGGCGAAATGATAACTAAAGCCGATAAAGGTGGAGCAACTGGAATTTCTTGATCAATTTCCGAAATGTTAGCTCTCCCAGTCTCAGAATTCACCTCATCTTCATCATGGAAACCATCAATGTTGAGTGCCGAAATGCCTTCGTTAATCATACTCGGGTATTTACAAGGTGGGTCGCGAAAATCATGAGTACCATCTATTCCTTGAAGTGCACCGATCCTACCATCATTCTTGCCAGTCTGATCTTGCAAAGAGTTCGGATTCACATAAAAATCCAATCCTTCAGGAATGCTTGGAAAACCTACAAAATGGTAGAAATATAAAAAAAAAAAATAGAAGAAGAGATTAAAAAAAAAAAAAGGAAGAAGAAGAAAAGCCTACCCGCGTTCCGCGTTCTAGGCGACATAGCTAAAAATTCGCCATCTGATGGTGAATTCGGAAGACTGATGTTAATATGAGAAACCCCAATGTCACCTTTTGAAGGATTTGGGACAGCTTGAAGCGGCATCGGTTTTATCGGTCGTTTAACATTATATATTCGAGAAAGAGGAGTCTGAAATCAAAGTTTGTTGCATAAGACCAAATACAGGAAGCATTAAAAAAAAATACCTGATCTCCAGAGCTTTCAACTCCCAGAGCTAGAGTCTTTTCAGGTGCGTGGGACGCTCGATCTTCAGGACTACTGTGGTCTGGAATCAAAACTACCTCGGGCATCTTATCAACAGGCTCAGAGGTGGGAGCAAACTTTGTTGAGGGAACTTTAATTTTAATCTTTTTAATGACTCTTTCGTTTCGAAAGTCCAATTCCCTCTTTCGAGAAATCTCTTCGGGGATGATGTGTGGAGAACTTAGCCCTTTGGCCATAACCCTGTTCGGAACTGGATTAAGAACAAAGTCGCGGCTCTCACTAGAAAATAAAACCTGCACTTGAACCTTGGTCAAGATCGGTAATACTCGATTATTCCACCAAATTTGATACTCCGCATCCACATTTTGATGAGTATCCTTCACATACTCTGGAATGTGAAATATAGATCCACTCATTGTTTGAGTCAGAGGCAACCAAACGCGATACATATCGCCTGCATTGAAAGCAATATCCAACTTTCTTGGTGAACCGGGAAGTTTTTGTCTAAAGCCAAATTGTCTCGCAAACCTATGAGGATTATATGCCTCGAGAATGAAAGGAGAGTTCCCTCGACGGTAAGAGACGAATCCAGACCGAATACTCATCATGAATTCTGAAGTATCTATAGACCTTTGTTGATAGTCCACTCGTACGTGAGGACGGGACGATGAGGGAAATGGATTCCAGCAAAAGTCGTTCGCATCCATCCTTCCACGGATAGGGTCACGACAATCAACAACATTTTTCTCCCAAGACTGGAAAGCATTTAGTGTGCCAGCATATCTCCGAATTATAGGACGAGTATAACTCTTGTCCACATGAACATAAACACCTCAGACAAAATAAGTAGCAGCCCAAGCATAAAGAAAATGTCCAGGAAATGAATGTGAAATCGAGCCAAGGTCCGGGTTTGATTGATGATTCGATGTCCGTGTAAGTCCTCTATAAATGCTCGCTAATATGGGAGGAACCAGGCTATAAGTGTACCCACCTGCCATTTTAGAAGACGCTTTAAAAGTCCCAACTCTCATACATTCGTCCCCGGATGGAAGGACGAAGCGACAAAGCCATAGGGAGAGATAAGCTGCTATTTCTAATTCCTCTTCCTCTTCTATAGACAAAGATATTGGCAAATCACTCCAATGACTCCGGTCCCTACGGAAAATATCTCTGGCTTGTCTATAACCACGGGTCTCCGTACTTCCTTTGAAACTCTTTGATGACGCATTTTAAATGGATTAAGACTCATAGCGGTCTTATAATTTTTGTGTTGTCGAGGATGCTGGGCACAACCATTCTCGCGAAACCAGAAATTGATCCATTCCTCATGACTGACGCAATCAGATTCAATCGCATTCGCGATCAGTGCGAAAACATTAAAGAGATACAGGCAAAACTTGGAGTGTTGATGCATCACCTCCGAAAGGGGGCGGGACAACTTCTTCATAGTAATGACCCTCGATCGAAAGTCCACTTATCTCGCGGATATCCCCAAAGAGAAATACCAACTTCACCGCAGAGGTCACAAAAGTGTTGGTTTACGGACACCAAACCTCACAAAGAGCTCGTAGATAGAATTTGGACGATGATAATCCTTCGTGGCGGACCCATTTGCGAAGCTAACTGGCGGAGATTCCTCTAGAGCAGAAGTTTCTGAACCCATGAAGACCATTCCCAAAATTTTGGAAGAAAAGAAATTTCTCCACGACTGACAAGCGTGCTTCCCCATCGTATTTCTTTGCTATCAATCTTCTCACAAATTACGGCCTTTGGGACACACTCCATGCTTTGGGAATGATGAGGCGGAAGACGCAAAAAGGGAAGACTGCTAGATCGGTTGGACATGGCATCTTCTAAATTCTCGTAACATTCACTAATAATGGGCGTGTGCAACTCCGAAATAGGTTCCAAGAGCTCAGGAGAAGGATATGTAGTCGGCTTATGGATGCTAAGTTTAAGCTCACCTCGTACTCCAGGTTGGGCATGGTACTTCACATCAGTATCTTTGAAACGGAGATAACTTTTGCCTTGACTTTTAAGCTCGACAATTTCGTGTATATCAGAATATACTCTATCATTAGAGTTCGTCTCGGCCATTCCTAAAAAAAAAAGAGGGAGAGAGAGAGAAAGACAGTTAGCAAAAAAAAAAAAAGTAAATAAAAAATTAATGGGCAATAAATCTTTTAAGTTCATTTATTGTCTAAATCATGAGCTTCTCTGATATGTAAATGGCCTCCAAGACAAAGTGCCCAGGACGGTTGAAGGAGTCGGTCCTTGGTCCCAAACACAAAGTGCCAAAGACGGTCGAAGGAGTCGGTCCTTGGTCCCAAACACAAAGTGCCCAAGACGGTCGAAGGAGTCGGTCCTTGGTCCCTAACACAAAGTGCCCAGGACGGTCGAAGGAGTCGGTCCTTGGTCCCAAACACGAACTGCCTTGGTCCCAAACACGAAGTGCCCAGGAAGGTCGAAGGTGTCGGTCCTTGATCCCAAACACGAAGTGTCCAGGACGGTCGAAGGAGTCGGTCCTTGGTCCCAAACACGAAGTGTCCACGACAGTCGAAGGAGTCGGTCCTTGGTCCCAAACACAAAGTGACTCGAATGGCGAAACGTGGCAGCCTTTGTTCTTGAGTTGGTTCATGAACAAATATTTTTTATACCCATAAAATATCGCAACGCAAAATTTTACTCTACTCCAAAAAAAATCTCAAACCTCAAGATCTTTGACTTGTTCCAAAAGTTGAATCTGAATCCTGAAAATAAAAAACAAAAAAAAAAAAAAAAAAAAATTTAGTTACAATTTTACAACAACAATAACAACAACAACCAAAAAAAAAAAAAAAATACTGTTCACGTGAACAGTGTACGGCACTATTCACGTGAACAGTGTCGTACACTGTTCGCGCGTTAAAAAAAAAAAATTTTCCTGTTCACATGAACAGTACGTTTCCCCAAAAATTTTTTTTTTTTTTTTTTACTGTTCACGTGAACAGTCGTTTAAAAAGAAAGAGAAAAAAAAAAAGAGAATGAGATGAGACAGAGAAAACCCTAATCTTTCTTACCTCTATTTTAAACTCGATCTTTTGTTTCAAAAACATAATAATTGATTCATATAAATAGTTAAATATCGGGCTTTGCTTGAGCCCAACTTACCATAAAACATAAAAAGGGCTGTTAAAATATATAAATAAATCAAGTGAATCAAGAATTGCGTAAAATAAATAAATCAAACAACAATTACGTCAAAAAAATAATAATAATAATAATAATAAGAATAAGAAAATCGAAAATCAAGATTTTCTAATTTATTTATTTCATAATAAATTGATAAATCTTGAGGGGGCATTTGTAGACATAAAAAAAAAGAAATAATAAAATAAAAAAATAATGGGTTGGGTCAATTTAAATAATCAACCCAATTAAACTAAAACTTAATGAGCCCATGAAATTTTAAAGGCCCACCCTACTTTTTTTCTAAATCCATAATTATTCAATTATAATCAATTTAGTTGAATTAATTATGTGATTATCAAAATTGACCACGAATTTCTCCTATAAATAGGGTCAAAGGTTCATTGAAAAGGGGGAGGCAAAAAGTGAAGAAAAAAATCATGAAGCGCTGAAGAAATCCCAAAGCCGAAGGAAGAGAAGAAATCATCTCAACTACAAGTCCGGCAAACACGAAGAAAATCAAAATCTTCTTCAAATCAAACAAATCCAAGAAGATCAAAATCTTCCTCGAATCAAATCAAGATCAAGCCCAAGTTTCGAAGTTCAAATCCAAGCTCTGAAACTCAAGCGTCAACAAGTCAAGTTCTCGGCAAATCAAATTCTCAACAGTTCTCGAAATCTTGAATTCAAGCCACGTGGCTCCTTGTCTTCAAACATTCAGATCATTAATCAGAGGGTTTTGCAATTTTGCAATTACAAGAAGATTCTCATTTATTTGTATTTCTTAAAATACAATTTGTGACGTTTTCTGTATTTTTAATACGCGAAATCCGTTGTACAGTATTAATCTTTTCTCCTTTTCTTTTTTTTTTTTCTTTTTTATCGTCCCTTTTCTGTTACTATATTTATATTGAAGATAAGGGCATTACCATTATTTCAGCACTTTCGCCCTTATAAAAATAAAAAATTTTAGAATCTCTCATTTCGAGATTAAACCTCTTTTTGATTTTGCTGAAGATCAAATTTTTAATAGATTTTGTATAAAAGTTAATGGAATATGAGGTTAAAAGTCGATAAAAATTGTAAGTTTTGTAAATTATTTGCTCAAAATTAATTTTTGACTTTGACTTAGACTTATAATGTTATCAAAATTTTTAACTAAGTCAAAGGAGCTAATGGCGCAACACGGATGAAATGCCAATTATTAATCTACTAGTCTCCATCATGGCTCTGTCTCTGTCTCTCTCTCTCCCCCTCACTTCCTTCCTCTCCTTCGGCTGTGCCGCTCTCTCTCTCCATCATTTACCATTTTTCATATGAAAAAAATAAATAAATAAAGCTCCACCAATGTACATATCAATTACAAAATAGCCACCCAAATATCTGCATCTGTCTTACATAGCCATCTCCGATTCCCTATTATCCAAGCTAAAGTCGACTTATCTGTCTTGACTCTCTGCATTGTAAGTCTGAAATAGCCACTGCCATCTTCACAAAGGCATGTCATATTGTCATTTGATTTCAATTGTTTTCTTCCAGTTTTAGTATTACAGCGCATATCACGCACTCATGATTCTAGCAATCCCTGTCTAGCCATCTCCGATTCCCCATTATCCAAGCTAAAGTCAACTTATCTATCTTGACTCTCTGCATTGTAAGTCTGAAATAGCCACTGCCATCTTCACAAAGGCATGTCACATTGTCATTTGATTTCAATTGTTTTCTTCCAGTTTTAGTATTACAGCACATATCACGCACTCATGATTCTAGCAATCCCATGTAATTAGACAATTGTACAAGTCAACATTTAATCCTGCACAAATCAAGCACTCATGATTCTAGTAATCCCATGTAATTAGACAATTGCACAAGTCAACATTTATTTCTTTCCATGTAAAGCAAAGTCCCGTATAGCTATATATTGACATACGAAATTGATGAGAATGTATCATAAAAATATTCAGCAAAATCATCTTTTACATGGTATCTGAGCATACATTGATCCTGAAGTTCATCTCTATCGTTTGACCCCAATAGATTCCTCCTCTGAAGTTACCTTTGAAATCTCCTCCACATATCACCTTCACCCCTCTGATTCCCCCAACCTCATTCTCATCTCCGGCCATCTCACTAGTGATAATTTTCCCAAATGGCAATGCGCTCTTCGTCGAGCCCTCAATGCCAAGAACAAACTATGCTTTGTTGATGGCGCCCTTAAAGCCCCATCTACCACTTCACCCGATTATGCCCAATGGAGCCGCACCAAGGACATGGTCCTCACTTGGATCCTCAACACCATCACTCCTTCTCTAGCAAATTCTCTGAACTTCCATGATGACCCACGTGCTATTTGGCTTGACCATGAGTCTCATTTTTGCCATGGCAACAATACTCGCCTCTTTTACCTCAAGAGAGAAATTTCCAACCTCCATCAAAACCAATAATCCATACCAAATTATTACAATAACATCAAACAATTATGGGATGAATTAGACAAAATCCAAACACCAACTGATGCTACCACTTTGGAGAAGAGAGCTCAAGATGAATTGGTGTTCCAATTCCTCTTGAGACTCAACGAATCATTCGCTGCTCTTTGATCCCAAATTCTTGCCACTGATCCTCTCCCATCCTTGAACAAAGTGTTCTCCATCCTCTTTCAAGAAGAACAACAAAGGCTCCTTCATGTCTCATGCACTCCATCGAAAAATGTTGCCCTCATTGCTCGGAGTTCTCTCCATGACCAGCCACCTCTCAGGTGCACCGAATGCGGCAAAGATGGGCATTTGCGCAACCATTGTTGGCTGATAATCAACTACCCCCCTGGACGCAAACCCCACAATCATCGCAAGCCATTACTGCTCGGAAAATCCCCTTCTGCAACCGTTCATCTTGTTGAATCTTCCTCCAGTCCAGTGCCAGGCCTCTCGCTAGAGAGCTATCAACAGCTCATGAACCTCTTGAAAAACCCATCCCCAAATCCAAATTTTGTTGGTAACTCTCTCTCAACTCTCTCCTTTTTTATCCTCAAATTGATTGGATAATCGACAGTGGGGCCACTGATCATATGAACCCATGCCGATCCTCCTTCTCGGACCTCTGATTGCCATCCTCAAGCCGTACGATTCGGCTACCCACGAGAAACATGGTTCCTGTTGAAGGAATAGGCACAGTTTTCCTATCTGTTTCCCTAACACTTCAAAATGTTATTGATGTTCCTTACTTTAATTACAATCTCCTATCCATCCCTCAACTTACTTGCACTAAACATTGTTTTGTTTTTTTCTCATCCACTAAATATTTTTTTCAGGTCCTTCAATTGAAGAGGCTGATTGGAGCGGGTGAAGCTTGTAATGGGCTCTGCATCTTCCGGCCACAAAAATCTGCTGCCTTTTTCGTACACAATCTTGACAATAAGACCATATGGCATCGATGCCTCTGTCACCCTTCTAGCTTTATTATTCCTACAATTTTTTATAATCCTTGTACTCTTTCTTATTGTGATGTTTGTACTCGTTCTAAACACACCCGCTTGCCGTTTCTCAATCATGCTAATAAAAGTACGACTCATTTTAGTCAAATTTATTGTGATATTTGGGGCAATTATTCTAATACTTCTATCTGTGGCGCCCACTATTTCTTGACAATTTTTTATGATTTTTCACGCACTACCTGGATTTATTTAATGCGTTTTAAATCAGAAACTTTTATTCACTTAATGCATTTTTTCGCCCTTGTTAAAAATCAATTTGTCTCCAATGTCAAATTTATCCGTACTGATAATGGCCAAAAATTTCTTTCTCAAAAATCTCCAAAACGATTTACATACCCATGGCATCATTCATGAGCGTACTTGCGTTGAAACTCCTCAACAAAATGGTGTTACAGAGCATAAACATCGTCACTTCTAAAATGTTGCTCGCAATCTTCGTTTTCAAGCACATCTACCTCTACATGTTTGGGGCGAATGCATTCTTACAGCCGCTTACCTTATTAATAGGACTCCTAGCAAATCTCTTCAAAATCAAAGTCATTTTCAATTACTCACACAAATTCCATCCAACTACAATCACCTTCGGGTGTTTGGTTGTCTTTGTTATGCTCAAACTCTTACTGCCCATCGAGACAAATTTTCTCCCCGTGCATCCCACTACGTCTTTCTTGGTTACCCGAACAATCGAAAAGCATACAAGTTATACAATCTTGACACACATGCCATTTTTTACTCTCTTGTGTCACCTTTTATGAAAATCAATTCCCATTCCACAATTATATCCCTTCACATACACCAAGCAACACTATCCTTCCTTTACCTATCTTAGAACATACTTCCACTTCCACTTCCATAACCCCACCTCTAAATTCCACCCCTCTCGTTCGTAACCCTCCTGACCATAACCCTCCCGATTCTACCCCTCCTGCCCCTTCCACTTCTCGGCTATGCCGCGCTATCACTCGACCAGCATATCTTCTTGAATATGTTTGTCCCACCATTTTCACAGAGTCCATTGCTACTTCAACCGCTACACAAGCCTCGGGTATTTCTTACCCTTATCTATTTTTCTTCTTACTTTAGTTTTTCTCCTGACCATTTTTCTTTCTTAACTGCACTTACTACTTCTGTTGATCCTACTTGTTTTATCAGAAGCTAGTCGCCAATCTGCTTGAAGCTATGACTGAACTCAGTGCCCTAGAAGTAAACTCCACTTGGACATTAGAACCTCTCCCACCTGGTAAAAAGCCCATCGGTTGCAAATGGGTCTTTAATACCAAATTTCGAGCAGATGGTACCGTTGAGCGTCACAAAACTCGACTCGGGGTAAAAGGCTATACTCAAGTTGAAGGCATTGATTATCATGAAAGCTTTGCCCCGATTTCCAAAATGATCACTATCCGCTGTGTTCTTGCATTTGCCACCGCCAAACATTGGATTATCCACCAAATGGATGTTAACAATGCATTCTTACATGGCGACCTTGATGAAGAAGTCTAAATAACACCACCACCTGGTTATCATCTTCAGGGAGAGACACGTGTTTTTCGTCTTTGGAAATCTCTCTACTGTCCCAAGCAGGCTTCACGAAACTGGTTTTTTAAACTAACATATGTTCTTCTTACTGCAGGTTTTGTCTAATCGCAGGCCGATCACTCTCTCTTCACAATCATTACTGCCACCAACATTACCATTATGCTCCTTTATGTTGATGACATCTTGGTCGTCGGCAATGATCTTCCTCAGGTTACTCACTTCAAGTCCGTTATTTCTACTCACTTCAATTCCAAGGATCTCGGCCCTCTCAAGTACTTTCTTGGCATTGAAGTTAATCACTTGCCTTCAGGCATTTTCTTTAACCAACAAAAATATTTCTTGGACATTCTTGCCGACAACGGACTACTTGGCTCTCACCCCGTTTCCTTTCCTAAGGAACAGAACCTGAAACGCCGCGATACTGATGGCAACCTCCTCTCTGATCCCAGTCCTTATCAATGGTTAGTCAGGCGCCTCATTTATCTCACCATCGATTGTTTTTGCAGTAAACATTCTCAGCCAATTCATGCATAAACCCCGATTTTCACACATGACAGCTGCCACAAACAATCTTCGCTACATCAAAGGTACTCCAGGTCAAGGCATCTTCTTCCCTTCCTATAATGATCTGCATGTTCATACTTATACTGATTCTGATTGGGCTAATTATCCTTCCACTAGACGTTCTACCACTGGCTTCTTTATCACTCTTGGTTCTAGTCCCATTTCGTCGTGCACTAAGAAACAGATCACCGTCGCTCGCTCATCTATGAAAGTTGAATATCGCGCCATGACAATCACTACATGTGAACTTGTTTAGATACAACAGTTACTTCATGACATCAGCATCTCTCACTAGGACCCCATGACTCTACTGTGACAATCAGTCTGCCCTCTACATTACTCAGTATCCAGTTTTTCACAAGCGGGCTAAACATATTGAAATTGACTACCACATTGTTCGAGAAAAACTTCGCTCTAGTATCTTCACCACCATTCATCTCCCATCCTCTGAGCAGGTCGCCGACGTCTTCACCAAAGCTTTAGGTTCTGACCTCTTCCATCACTTGTCTCACAAGTTGGGCACTACGGATCTTCATGCATCAACTTGAGGGGAAGTATTACAGTACATATCACGGACTCATGATTCCATCAATCCTGCACACATCAAGCACGCATGATTCTAGCAATCCCATGTAATTAGACAATTGCACAAGTCAACATTTAATCTTGCACACATCAAGCACTCATGATTGTAGCAATCCCATGTATTAGACAATTGCGCAAGTCAACATTTATTTCTTCCCATGTAAAACAAAGGCATGTATAGATATATATTGACATACGATATCAATGAGAATGTATCACAAAAATATTCAGCCAAATCATCTTTTACATTTAGTGTCTGCATTTTTAATGTTTTCTTCCAGTTTTATGAATTTTGATTTAGAGATTTCTCATTCTTATAATTAAGTGTTTTTTTTTTTATTTCGAGGTTTTCAATTTAGGGATTTATGATGTAGCTTTTAGGAATTTAGGGATTTGTGTGTAGTGGAACATTATCGGATGCCATTGGTATTGTGATTAAGATTGGTATAATCTGAGTCTTCTTATCTTGAAACAAAATTTTACTCTAAAACGTAAATGTCAATATCGACAGTTGCAGAAGAAACTGTCGAGATGAACTATCGTTCTCGAAAATTACTTGTTAGAATTCTCAACCATTCGGTAACAACTTTGAACAGTTTTGTCATATGGGAAGTTTGGTTCAGCTTATCGTGTTTGTTATTTATGTAATAATTACTCGATTTTACTTTGTTTCTTTACTCACATTGTTGAATATGATATAGCCGTTCTATTATTTTTTTATGCTAATGTTTTTCATATTGAAAATAATTAAAAAATTATTTTGCTTGCATACATGTAACTTCAAGAGGATTGGCTTCAATGTATATGTTTGTTTTGAATTAACATGTAAGATGTATCGTCTGACATTTTGTACTTCTTCATGTTACTGAATTTTGTAGATGAATTTTGAATTTATTTTGGCTGAAAACGATCGATTGCATGCACACATATCATATAGCAACAACATCAAGTACATCAAGATTGTACTTGACAAGTTTGATGACGGTCAGAGAATTGATTTCAATAACTCATGTATGGTTTTCTTGACCGGATCTACATACTGTAAATTACAATGAATTTTATCTATTTATGTGGTGTAGTGGGCAAAAAAATTTGATGGGTGCTCTAATTTATTGTTTATGGAAAGTGTAATGGTTGATGTTTATAACTCTTTTTTTTATTCCAATGAGCACGGAGAACCTTTTGTGTGCTGAAATGACGTATAGGAGTTAGAATTTGGATCTTATATAGTTAGTTTTTGTAGAATGTCAACGGTTTGTGTTCAATTATGTAATATAATGTATGAACGACATACATTAATTTGGTGGTTTTTTGCTAGACGTACATTAATTTGGTGGTTTTTTGCTAAACATAAATTTGCACCAAATAAAAAAAATTAAATTGTGGTGCTATGTAAAGGATTGTTGAACGTTGAATTGATTTCTTGGTTGTTGAATACTAATTCACCGAATTCGATTAGCTCATATTAATTGCTTATAAATAGCACTAAGTTGATAGTTCTAATTCAAATTTGAAAACCGTAATACTTTTGTATGTAACATTGTCGATATAAATGAAGTGATATCTTGGTTGGTGAATACTTATTCACCAAAGTTAATTCCCTAAAAAAATTGCTTATAAATAGCAATGAGTTGATATTTCTAATTTAAAGTTCATTTTTTATAGTTTATAGTAGAAAAGCTCGAATACATTTGTTTATGACATTGTGGAGGTTAGATACAACCATTGTTCAAACTCAAAATATATGTTCGATTACATGGGTTCACCAAATCAAAACAACCGGCCATTGAACCTCAATGCATCTCCTCTCATCCCCAATTCGTCCATGTTCTTCCCAATCATCATTGAGTCGGACGATGAGGATGTCTTCGTACAAAGTGGTAGGAGAAATGTTTCAGCAATTCAGTTTTCCAACTTAGTTGACATTTTAAGCGAATCATCTCATTCCATATCAATGAATCTCAAATTACTATTTATACCTGAAAACATGAGATAGCAATGATGAGCATTCTATAAGATCGTAATATCGGGGTTTATTAGCATGCAATTGGCACCTACAAATAAATTATACTAAACAGGTGAATACAACATATGAAATTTCGAGTTAGGCATTTCATTTGTCGGATTCGACATATTCTTTTTGACATTTCAATTGTCGCTTTTTATAGTCTACTGTAAAAAAAAAAAATACATTTTTCATAGTATTAATTCTGTTCATCAATACTCTACTACCAAATAACAAAAACTTCACGAATAATTGAACATGCTTCATGAAATAGGGAATGTTCCACAACAATTTTTTGGGGAACATTATCTTCATTAAAAAAATATATGCAAATCAAACCTAATGAATTAATAATAATTTACGAAATTGGAAATCAATATGAGCATGTTGTCATTAGCAATTGAAAAATACTAAGAAAATACAAAAAATTAAACATTTTGTAATTGCTAACCTTTGAAAATGGAAGATAAATCCAAAATTACTTTCTTCTTGATATGAGAATGGAGGAGATGGAGACAAAGTCGGAATTTTTTGGTGAGAAAATCTCATTTTCACTCAATCAAAGTAATGAATGATTTATTTATTTATTTATTTTTGTTAACAATTCTATAACCTATTATATAATACATATAATCATAGGTTTATGCTACACTAGTCAAGTGATCACATCATTGCATTTAGGGGCGGGGCTCAATGAGGTCCAGTGTAGGCACAGGCCCACACTAAACTTCTGGGCCCAACCTCATAGCCCATAATTTTATTTTATTTTTTTATTAATATGCCAACTTCCAACCCAAGAGTAAAGTCCAAAACCATTATCAATACACACTACCCTAATGTAAATGGCCGATGACCATTACCGAGCCCAATCTATTTAATTCAAAATATCAGACTCGTTGCCTTGATTCAATTCATTCTCCTCTGCCTCTGCCCTTCGACTTCCGCTTCGACGCCTCCGCCCCCGCCCCTAACTCCGTGAAGTTTTGCACCTGGGATGATTGGACACAGCTAGTTCTGGGATGATTGGACACAGATGGATGACATTACACAATCATACTTCTCAATCTCCGCCATTTCGCTTCGCCAATTGACTTCTCAACCTCTCACAAAGTCTCACCCGACACCTCTTTCCTCCAATCTCGGAATCTATTACAGCTACGCCCCTATTTTCGAGCCCTGGACGACAGTAGGCAAACGCGGTAAACGCCTTTGATTCCACATTTCAGCGGCGATTTGACGGCAGTACAGTAAAAGACGAAGGTGAAGCCCTCGAAGCCTACTCATTTTTCTTTTCTTATTATTTGTTATTTTGATTTGTGTAATGTTTGAAATTTTTCTTTTTATCATATGAAATTTGCTCTTTGAATTGCTCTTGAATCACTTTTGAATTGGTCTTGAAATTTGACCCAGAAGCCAGTGACGACTGACCCAAGCCCAAGTATACTCATTGCTCTTGAATTGCTTTAGCTTCTAGTTCCAGTATTGTTGTCTCTGTGATTTGTGAAAGCATTCTGTGAATTGCATTGTGAATTGATTCCAATATTGCTGTGTGAATTGCATTGTGAATTACTTTGCTTTTGCTTCCAGTATTTGTGATTCTATCATTCTGAATTGCTTTCAGTAATTGGAAGTTGTCAATTGCTCAGGGGATGAAATTAGATCATTAAAGTTTGGTGAACTTAATTGAGAGTATTTGACTTGATTTTACTTGATAATTGATTTAGGCATAACTTGCTTTTGCTTTTGCTTTTGCTTTCGGTATTAGTTATTGTACAATGATATCAAAGTATAAAAACTCGCAAGAAACAAGTATAATTTATAAACTATACCATTTTTAGTATTGTCGGAATAATGTTTTATATTTTTATCATCATTAAATTCATGACCAAAAACTCAAAATTCGGGGTCGACTAAATTGTACCCACACTAAACCAATTTCATGGCTCCGCCCTTGATTGCATTAAACGACATTATATACATACATTAATCAGCATTAAATACTTCCAAAAAATGTATTTTCAAGGGTGATTTGAACTTTTCATATCCAAAAAAAAGTGACCTTTTTAGCAACATTTGTAAGAGTGAAATTTTTTTGTACATTTTCCAATTTTGTGACATCTATGAATTAATTCCAGAAGACGAACATATCAATTAGCACGTCTTTCATGTTAAAAGCAAGACTTCAGGTTGAAAGAACAACTTTATCCTTTTGAAAATGTAAAAAAAAAAAAAAGTGTATTATAAGAAACGATGGATTAGGGCTGTTATTGACTAATAATCATGCAATTAAATATTGCATTAGAATATAATAAATCTTTTTTCCCTAATAAAGTTGCAGAATAATAAATAGAAGATGACATCTGACCACCTGTACCACCTCAACAAAACTCCATTACAAAATCTTGAGCTTCGTATTATAGAGATTTTTTCAATTCTTAAGAATTAATATTCAACAAATTTGACTTATGAAAAATTAAGTTCTATAATTTTTTCAAAATTAATAAAAAGTAAATGCTATATGTTAAGAGCTATGTTTTCTTATTATTATCAACATATATAATTTTTTTTATGAAATTCAAAAATGTGTATAAAATTCGAAAGTGTATATTTTAATTCATGAAACAGAACCTAAGTGTTAGTTACAATAATCGAAAAGAAAAATCTGAGTTGTAGTGGGTGTGTAGTTTATTTAATGGTAAAAGTATGTCAACTGAACTGAGTTGGACCACCAACTTGTTTTGTTCAGCTTGCATTATATATAAATGGACTCTATACAATATGAAGTTTGAGCAGTTGAGCTTTAATATATTGATAAAAAGTCAGCCTGTTAAATTTTAACAATCATATATAACTTCACACACACACCAAACCTCCAAGCACATTACAAAATATTAATATGTTTAAGGCTATCTAGCATTCTCAAGTCTTACCTCAAGGCAGTGGATAAATAAAACATTAGAGGGAGGGCTCTTTTACAAGTAGGAAATGAATAAATTATATTCGAAGTGGAAAAAACAAATACGTAAAATTGTAAACCTGTTAAACCCTCTATCTTAAGAACTTATTGACTAAAACACGCCATAAGAATGTACGTATTCTTTCCAAATATTATCATGGTCTATCATGTATGTTAGGTTTATATTTTGTATTGGCGATTTTGTGAACAAATTGACTAACTTGAATAATTATATAAGTTTTGGGACTAAATTGTAAAGTTTCATAGTTGGTGATTAGTTTAGGATTTGGGGTTTCATGTTTGGAACAAGAAAGATTCACGCCGATTTTTCGCTATCTGATAGGAATGTAAAATGAATATTTTCACTCCTTATTTTATGTGCTCGTATGATTAATTAGTGTCAAAATGTACTCATTACATTTATGCTTTGATTTAGATGGCAATTCTATGGATATAACGTAATTTGGAAGAAATAAGCGAACATTGGTCAAAAGGAAAGAAAATGAAACTTCGTAGACCAAAATGCAATTATTCAAAAGATGACCCGAATGGTGAATCAAGCATGGAATTGAGCTAAATAACACATTATGATATTATCGAATGTTAGAAGGAGAAGGAAGCAATGCCAAAGGATAAATGAACAACAGGAGATGAATAGTGCAAAATTTTTATAACCATGCAGTTGCATGGTTCATTTTGAGCTCGAATTTTCTGATTTCCTTATTCGAACAAATATCTTATGTAGGGTATTTGGACGACCTATTTAATCCAAAACTCGTCCAAAACTAAAGGATGACGCCTCTAAACTCCATTTTTCATTATTTCTCTCTTAAATTCATGAATTGTACTTAAACTTTTACACTTGGTCGAAGGAAATTGAAGTTTCGGAACCACATATTGTGAGATCTAAATAGTTTTTCTTATAGTTTAATTTATATTTTGCGTATTGAATGTTCTTCTATATTTATTTCTATGATTTGTTGCGTTTAATTGTTAGAGGGTCCACTAGTTTATTGATTGTAACAATCTACCGCTAAGTTAGACATCAAATCCGTAATTGTTTGATCCATTTAACTTGTGAAGAACCAGGGTTTGATAATTTTCTGCGATAGAGGTTATTGAATTTTAAGAAAAATGTTTAAATAGATTTAATGCAACCTCTAGTGTTTGTGTTATCTAATTCATTGATTTCTCTATTGTGTAAAATTGTTATTGAATTGAATCTTGAACACTGGTTTGGGGTTATTTAATAATTTAGGTTAATTAAAACATTGGTTTCTAACTAACAAAAATTAAGGAGAAATAAGAATCAATTCCAACGGTGAATATTCAAAATATGAATTGAATTTTCCTTACATCTATGATCAATTGTGGATTTCTGACGGTGGATGTGGACTTAGACCAAGGTTAGTCTTTTGATTGTTTTCGTTAAGTTAATTTTCATTGTTAATAATTGTGTTATTTACAATTCTTTAAATACAAAAATCCCTTAATCATTGTATGAAATATAAAATATTGAATTAAACACTTTTCGTGGAATCAATACTTACTTCCACTACTACATTAGTTTTAGATGTAAAGGTATTACTTTTGGGTGCCTACCACAACACACACAACTAGCTGCTCAGCGGAGTGATGCTCGAGCGACTGAATCACAGACTGCCTCACTCGACCTTCGTCCCACTGTCGCTCGAGCGACAGACCATTCGCTCGAGCAAAGCAGCCTTCTAGCTCGAGCGATATATTATTCAGCCAGACCTAATTTTCTATTTTCGAGACTTTTACTTGGCCCATGCAACCTATTTCGTCCAACCTGTATATTGAAGCATTGCACTTCCTACGAGAAGAAGATTGAATACATTCTATTCCATAAAGAATACATCCTACATCAGATCAAAAGTTCAATCCTTCAATTCATATGTGTTTCTTTCATAGAAAACATCAAAGTCATCAAATCAAACATTGAATTGGTTTTTTCGAACATTGAATTGGTTTTTTCGCTTGGGTCTGCTGCAAGATTGTGTCGTCACTGTGCTGCATTAAAGATCAAAAAAGAGTTTGAAAAACGAGGAGTTCTTGGGGAATATCTACAAGAGATAAACTGCATAAAGAGTCAGATTGAAGTTCGTGTGCTCATTGTAGGAGGACTGCTTTACAAAGAAGAGCCGGGTTTGGTGTTCGTGTGTACATTTCAGGAGGGCTGCTTCTTACTTCAGACAGGAGATCAAAAAGATTGTGTTGTCAACTTTGTTAGTGGTCGGTAAGTGTATTATCAGTTTATAGTGGATCTTTGACTAGCAAAGCGCCGGAGTTTTTCCCACGTTGAGTTTCTGCGTGAACAATTCTGATATTGTTTATTACTTTATTTATTATTGTGATATAACTGTGGTATTCAAAGATAGACTAAATTGGATTGTTTGACTAATCACCTAAATATAATTAACTTGAAACATGTTACTAGTTAATTATATTGATAATTCCGCATTTACACCTAATCACCCCCCTCTAGGTGTAGTTGGTTGAATCTTGCGTTTTTCAATGTAGAAAATGGCTAATATTTCCATTTATTGACTTGAGCAATTAGCTAAACTTGCTCCATCTTTTGGACATTTTTTCTTGAGGTGTCCAGACTGTTTGCTTCCTTTAAAAATTGGGTTGTTATTATTTTTTTTTTTTTCAAATCACTATGCAATCTATGATGAATCAAAATTGATTCTCCCGTCAAACTTCTCCACGTTTGGCACCACTTCAAATGACCTTATGATCTAGTATCATTGTTCGCCACAATTGAGTGTAATTCTCTTTATCTGTTTACAAGATCTTTGTTCAGAGTTAAAAGCCAAAAAATTTAAAATATAGAAATAATAACACAAGAACTTAGGCAAAAAATTTCAAAATTGAAGAAAAATCAAGGTGATCAAAGACAAGGATATTCCACTGTATAAAAAAATTGTATAGTCATATAAAATCTCTCTCACACATTTCAACTCAAGCATATCCCGAAAATATTAGGAGTTGTTCTCTTTATATTTTAATTTTGTATTTTGAGTTTTGAATTCATTTTAGGTTTTGTATTTTGAGTGTTTATTTTGAGATTATCAAAAATATATTCTTTTTGGTATTTTGAAAAATTGTTTTCAAAACACCCAAAATGTGTTTTGAAAATTTTAACTTGATTATAACTGAAAACACTTTGTCGTTTTGGGTTTTCTTTGTAAATTTTTAATTTGTTTTCAAAAATGCGTTTTCGAAAATAGGAAAGAGAACGCGTTTTCACTGTTTTGTAAAATCGAAAACAGAAAACGGCTTGAAAATGGTAAAGAGAACGGACCCTTAAAACTAAGCTATAATTATTGAGTTTTGATGTTCCATCTTTAGAAGTTAACATTATTAAAAGGAGTCGTGCAATCCTTATTTATTAATTATTGTTATCATCATCATATTCAAAGTAAGATTTTAGCTTTTAACATTTCCAATCGTACTATGTATACCTTTTCAATTGCATATCGTTCTTCATATTTAATTTTTTATCGTCATTCTTTATTATAAAAAATCGCACCTAGACAATTACCCTCCGTAGAAAGAGTTATCTATCCAAAACAAACAATGCTCATGGCGAGCAAGTAACAAGGAGAGAATTACTAACGTGTCACGAGAAATGGGTACAAAAAGTCGTGAATACACTTCTTAATTATGAAATATGTAGGCATTCAACGAGGGACACTTTTATAAGTTTAAAACTATTCTACTAAATCCATCTTTCATAGCCATATATATTTTTAATTTATTTCAAATAGTGTGTTGTATTAATATTCTTAAATGTTATCATCTAAGTATGATTTCTTTTGAAATTAAAAATAATCTTAATTGATAGTTATTGTTTCTTTGCAACATTTTTTGCCGTACTAAATTTAATCGAATTTAACGCAACAAACATTTGTATCTTTATTAATTCACCTTGTTCTCCTCGAAACTGGAAGGAAAAAAAGAAAAAAAAAAGGAAAAGGAAAAAAAGTGGCATCTTCAGCAACATCATATCACGCCTTAATATTCAAAAAGTGATGAAAAACTATATTAGCCATATGGAAAAAGTTGGCAACTAACTCTTCTTACTCCATTAACAGAACAATGAGCTGGGATTCTATTTTGTACAACAAAAAGTATACTTCTATGCATCCCTCTACACATATAAGTATCCATCTTCTCTTCTTCTCATTCTCATCACAAGCCGTGAACCATCTTAACCATCAAAAAAGAAAGAGGAAATACTCGACTTATCTTTTTCTTACTCTTAAACATGGAGAAAAGCGAGTCAACCAAGATTGAGATTGCAGAGACGAGCAAAGAAAGGAAAGGGAAAGCGCCGCTTTTGGGGGCGGTACCACCAGTGGCGGCTGAGCATGCAAGGGGACGGTACAAGAGGGGCATTTCTATATTCGACCTTATACTGAGAATAAGCGCCATGTCTTTAGCTTTGGCTGCAACAGTCATCATGGGCACCGCTGAACAAACCCTTCCTTTCTTCACTCAGTTCTTCCAATTCCAAGCCAGTTACGATGATCTCCCAACTTTCGCGTAAGTATTCTTTCTGTAGTAATTAAGCAATGTGATGAAAACAATACAAAAAGAGTAACGTTATTCATCATTGACAGAAATCATCACCAGTATAGGTAGGCCAATGGACTCTTTTATTGTCCAATGCAATTGAAATGCATTGAACAATGAATCAAGGGGTTTACTATCACATAAACTGATGATTATGTATACTAATTAATGAATAGCATTATTCATTAATAGAGATCATCACTAATGTAGGTAGGCAGTGTACTCTTTTAATGAATCAAGGGGTTCACTATCATATAAATTGACGACAATGTATACTAATAATGAATATTGTTATTCATACAAGAATCTTATATATAATGATGCATCGACTATGGTGCAGATTCTTTGTTGTGGCAATGGCAATAGTTTCAGGATACCTTGTCCTCTCCATACCCTTCTCAATTGTGTGTATCGCCCGCCCTCTTGCAGTTGGACCAAGGCTCCTCCTAATTATCCTTGACACCGTAAGCTTCCTAACCAAGAAAATATTGAAGACGTAATTTAAATAAATAAACGTATGATCTTTCTAAAATATTAACTTTTAAATATCATCTTCAGATGATTGTCACATTGACAACTGCTGCAGCTGGATCATCTGCTGCAATAGTTTACTTGGCTCACAATGGGAATTCAGATGCAAATTGGTTGGCAATATGTCAGCAGTTCACTGATTTCTGCCAAACGACTAGTGAGGCAGTGGTGGCGGCATTCATCACCGTCGCTCTACTCGTTTTCATGATTGTTCTGTCTGCTTTCGCTCTTCGGAAACATTAAAGATCGTCGAAACATTAAATTAATCGTCAGTTAAGTGATCGTGCATCTACTGTTTGATTTTAATTTTCCTTCTATTGTTCGTGTCTTCTTTTATTCTGTTACTTCGTGTCAATTCTCTCTGGTTGATGGATCTCAATTAGAGAAGGAAAAAATAGAAAGTGTACATCGCATTTTTATATGAAAGAAAACTTGTGTGTTTCCTTTTTGTTCCGTGTCAACATTAGAATCTCAAATGTTACTTTTTTTTAAAGTTTTTATTTTTATTTTTTAACCATACATTCTCTATCAAAATACTATTTTAAAATGTATTTTGAACAAAAAAGGGGCTCAAACATGCTCAAGATATATCTCAAGAAACGACCAAACTAATTGCAGGAATTTTACAAATCTTGATATAATATACGAGCGACGGAATTTGACAAAGTCAAGACGAATAATTTTTCCTTGGACTTATATATTCCATTTTTACTTGTGCGCACAAAAATTCATCAACATATTTTCTAAATAATGAAAATTTGTAGGATGAAATGACAAAAAAAGAAAAGTTAGCGACGAAAATATCTATCTTTAATTTGTTAAAAAAAATAAAAATGGGTTGCTATGGTTTACTCCATGGTTTACACACACATTATGTGATAAAATATGATTAGATCAAAATTTCTTCAACCAAATTAAAAAAAAAAATTATTCACCCTCTTTTTAGCACACCATCTGCATGTAAATAATTATATAATTTCAATATATACAAATAACATTATTCAAAAATAAATTAATTCGGAGCTACATTGACACATTGTGCAATGAAATGTTTGAAGTATTATCCAAATAATGGTATTAGGCTCAAGGGCTTACCATAGAAAAGATGGTTAATTATGCAACTACAAACATTTAGGACATCAAGTCAAAAAATCAGGTCAATGCAAAATAATTTTAAAAATAGGCTATTTCTTAAAATATGTAATATTTTGTTACAAGGTATGTAATTTTTTTGACGTGAATGCACGTAATTGATTTATATTGAATTTTTTTAAAACCTACATTTAATAAGGCTACTGCCTATGTTCGAGCCTATATTTCGGAAAATAGATTTTTTATACTAATGATTTCTTTGGAGAGATTGGGGTTAAAAATAGGGAAACAAAAATTAGACTTAGGAGTAAAAATATTTTATTGAGATAATATGTAGTTGAAACAAATTTCAAAAAAAAAATGATTTTTTAGAGAATGGAGATCAAATAAGACTAAGTTAAAATGATTGTAACTTACACTATATGTTAACTTACGTTTGAATCCCGTTACACTATGGCCCTATGAATCATGATACATGTACATTATCTTTGACAACAAGTTTGACATTGTACCACTTATCTTGACATCATTGAACAGTTTTTAAATAAAACGCATATTCCCACCCATTTTAATTTGAAATTCAATAGAATATAAACCACAATGTACACAAGAGAATGAATAAGTGGTATTATCCATGCCCCCATATGGTGGAGATTTAAATTTTTAGTAGATTTTGATAAATATTGATAAAATATGTAGCTGAAAAGTTGTGAATTCTATTAAATATAAGTTAATATTTATTTTTGACTTCAACTTATATTAAAATCCAGATTTTAATCTCTACCAAAAATGGATATATATATATATATATATATATATATATATATATATATATATATATATATATATATATATATATATATATATATATATAATTTCTTTGAAATTGTAACTTACAGTATGTCCCCGTTTGTCAGCAAATTGAGTTTTGAATAGTGATTTTATGGAGAATTTGTGATTAAAAAATATGAAAAAATTGTGTAAATTCTGTTAAGAAATATATGATTATTTTATTTTTATTATTTATTAAGGGTAGAATAGTCTTTTAAGTTTCCTTTATTTTAAATTATATATAATCTCTTTGTATCTAAATTTTCATTATTCAATTACATTATACAGAATCAATAAAACTCTAGCCTCTTTTTCTTTTTCTCTTTAGATTGTTTAACAAATTTATGATTGAAAATGAGTATGAAAATTAAAGAGTTTTAAAATAATAATTATCAGAGCTATACGTTATTTCTATTACAATGTAAGTAATTTTACAATTTGTAACTTATTAACTCACGCACCACTAACATCTACCATCATTGTTGTTGTCATCTTCACAAACAATCATATTTGCATCACGCTCCACCACCATTTTCTACAAAAAAATTCACCACAAACGGATTAACTAATAAAAACCACCAAGAATTACCATTTCAGAAATTATGTGTAATCCAACTCGCCACCATCACAAACATTCCTCCACCATCACCAATGTCACCCTGAGTCCACCATATTCAGTCCCAATGAAATAATTTACTCATATTTATTACGTTGCTACTATACGGTACACTTGCAAAATTTTAGTAATCAATTAACTCAAAGAATAAAATGGCATGATACAGTCTAGTTAGGCTATTGTCGGTGCCATGGGATCTTTGTTTGATAGTCCTAAGTATTATTCCCCTCCCCTTGCACCTTCTCTTCGGAAGCAAGATGAGAGATTGTTAAAGACTCGACTTAAGACTTGACATTTTAACTGAAATCGAACTTTCCAAATCGGAATTGAATCGGAATCGAAACCAAGCAAAAATATATATATATGAACTTGAACCGAGAACGGACTGGATCTAAATGGAATCAATTTTTCGTATATTTTTTATTTACAATTTATAGGCTGGGGAAAAAAAATACAAAGTCTAAAAACCCTTATTTGAGTTGCAATTTATCTAAAACTCAATATTCTAATCCTAAAAAATAAAAACTAGCTCATACATTTTTGCTTCTCAACTCACAACAGATTGTTATATTTCAGAGGTTAGTACACATTAATCATTGCAGTTTGAATTTTTTTATTAATAAAAAAGTTCAAATTGGGTTGTGGTGTAAGTTGATGAATCAAAGCGTTCATTTTTTGCAATTCGAGCTTTTTTTTCTCATTATTTATAAATTTAATCGATTTTTTAATATTTTTTAATAACACGTAGCAATTGAAACTTGATATATTCATAATTTAGGCTGTGGTATACCTTTTATAACCAATCTTGAGCTCGTGGTTCTCTTTTGAATTATAATTTGTCGTTTTTTATTCAAATAGAACGAATTCAATATATGGATTGCAATTTGTTGATAGTATATAATTATTTTTTAATTAATATTTTTTATGTCAGTTATTTTTGAAAGTAAAAGAATTTAAGTATTGTACATAATTAAAATATAAGCTTTAACATGGCTCACTTATGGATATAATAAGATTTATTAAAAGAAATAATTTATTCTCAAACTGTAACTTACTTTTTAATATTTTAATTTTCTATTCTTTTTGTGATTTTTAGTCTTCGTTTTTTGCTGCTTGAATATTTTTTAACTGTATTTTCTTCCTTGCACAAATATTGTCGAGTAGTAGTTTGTAAGGTATATGTAGTGAAAGGACCTATATGAAAATATTTATTAAAAGTATAAAAAAAAAATATTATGGATAGACCCGAATTTGAACTTGAACCGACAAGGTCTAGTTTGGATTTGATTCTAATAATTACAAGGACTCGAATTATTCCATTTTACGAAATACTCGAAGTATAACGGGTACTTGGGTATTGAAATACCTATGTCAACATATTCGATGTCCAGGCCTACCCAAGTGCTATAACTTATGTTTTGGAGTTTATTGGCCACCAATTTTAATTTTTTTTAAAAAAATAAAATTACACATACGTCCCTTAGTAAAATTTTCAATTTATAGTTTGTTATATGAAATTTTTTTACTCTTAAATGATATTTTATTTTTAAGTAATTTTTTACGTATAAGTTAAAAAATAAAATAAAATAAAATATTTACTTAAAATCTTAAGTTCATATTTTTTGTACTTATAAGTAAATTTTACAATTGTAAGTTAATTTTATATTTTTAAGTAAATATTTTACTCATAAGTATTTCTATATATTTTATATTTCATAAGTGAATTTTTGTCTTATTAGTAGTATTTTTATTTGATAAATAAGTTTTTTATACTAAAGTGATTTTTAATTATAGTATATTTTTTCTTATATTTTACTTATAAATATATTTTTTTAATTATAATCTAAAATTTTTATTTATGAATAATTTTTTAGTTAATATGTTTGTATTTACAAGTTAATTTTGAATAAAATATGTTGTTGGAAATAATTATATTATATAGAATAAATTTTGAAAAAAAATATGAGAAACGATCGGAACTAGTAAATTTGGTGGGCAGTGAGAATTAATCAAAATTACACTACGTCAGTTTTTGGTGATTTTTAAATCATTCAAAATTAAGACCCAAAAAAACTGGCTAGCATTAACGTCTAGGTGAATAGTACAACACAAAATTGTTCAAAATCGGTGGAAAAAAAAAAAGCAAAATTCCTCAAGTAGGCCCTAGGTCGATTTTATAATTTTATTAGATCCTCCTCTGAGCCACACTGAACTCTCAATGGCACTGAGAGAGAGAAGAGATGCGTCGGCGATAGCCCACCAGAGGTCACTTTCTAGACCTCCATGGGCTCCTTTACAATTGAGGTCAGTACTCTTTTAACACAAATTCATCTGTTTATTAATACATTTATAGTACTTTGCTGTTCAGTCTTTTCCTTGTTTAATTATACAAAAATTGTTGAAAATATGGCAGATGTACTACGACCACTCACCTAAGACTTGCAGGAATTTCATAGAGTTGGCTCGCAGAGGCTATTACGATAATGTCGAATTACACATAATCATTAAGGTCCTTTTGTATGTTTCGTGTTATGGATAAGGGGCGAATGAACTGAAGTGGGGAACCAAAGGCAATAGGAATACCAGGAAGAAGGATTCAAGTTGCTGTTGGGAAGAAGAGATACTGCCTCCAATTCCAATTCAACGGCAAGACGACGCCGTTTTGAACTAGAACAAGGTAGTGTCGTTTTGAGCTAAAACTTTCAATTGTAATAGGGAACACGTTTTATATTTTGCAAGTTGAATAATGCAACTTTTCTCCTGTTATAACGAGATGGAGATAGGAGAAAAGTGTGAATTGTTCAATGTGAATTTCCCTCCCAAATCTCTCTTTGTCTTCTCTCTTTCTATCTCTTTCTTCTTACCCTTTTCTATTTCTGTAATTCGACTTCCCTGTTATCGAATTCAATAAATTCAGTTCATTTTATTAGCTATTATTACAATTCAATAGCAAAGCTATATTGATTGTTGGAATTAGCTAGGCTGAGGTTTTAGCTCAACCAATACATTTGGTATCAGAACAGCAACGTAAGCTGGGCATGACTGAAACTCGAAGCAAGTCGAACGAGGATCGTCTGAAACGGTTGGATAAGGAGGTCACGGATCTAAGGGTAGCATTTAAATACTCAGATCAAATGTTGAAAGGGGTAAGCACCAAGCAAGATAGAATGGAACAAATAATGGGTGAGATGAACCAAACGTATGAATCGATTGTGGCAATATTAGCTCAGATGAATGGGGATAAAACTAAACATAATGATAAACGAATTAAAGGAAGTGCAGTACCATTTCAAATCAGTGGGGATAATAGCCAGGGGGGAGTACCACTCAAGGAATTCCAGTGGGAATAGAGAATTTAAAATGCACTCAAAAGTACCCAAAATAGATTTTCCTTATGTTGAAAGAGATGGAACCAGGGAGTGGTTGAGAAAGGCGAAGAAATACTTCTAGATCCATCAGATAGAAGATGAGATGAGGGTAGCATTGGGACATGTTTTCAAGGGAAATTTGTAGGAGGTTTGCTGAGAATACAACAGAGGAGGTGATCGAGGTCTTCATCAAACTAAGGCAGAAGGGATCTATAGTGGAATACCAGGAGAAGTTTGAAGACTTGAAATCTCAGGTAATGATTTCCTTACCATACTTGCCGGAGTCCTGCTGTATTTCTATTTTTACTAGTGGCTTGAAAGATGAGATCAAATAAATGGTTAAAATTATCCAACCACAAACACTAGCCAAAGCCTTTGAAATTGCCATTTTACAAGGGAATACCATCACAGCCCTAAGTAGAAACTCTAAAACTTTCAAACCTTGCCCAACACATAAATGAATCAATCCAATCTCTAAACCATATGAACCTACTCTTAAATCCACACCCTACACTGAGCCAAAAACTCCCACCAACCCCCTTAAATTCAAAGCCATTACACCTTCTAATTTTTCAGATAAAAAGAGAGATGGGATTATGCTATAGGTGTGATGAGAAGTACACTAGAGATCACATTTGCAAAAATAGGATGCTCAATTTCATTTTGGTGGAGGAAGAAAAAGAAGAGGTCGTAATGGAACCACCCGGAGATGGAGAAGAACAAGTGGATAAATAAGGAGTAGATGAATTGATTGAGATCTCACTCTGTGCATTGGTGGGCGGTAACAAGGGTAAAACTATCGGGTTACCTGGGCTGATTAAAGGAAAAAAGGTATCTATTCTAATATACAGCGGAAGCACTCATAGCTTCATTGATAAGTAGTTGGTTAGTAGCATCAGTTGAAGCCTGCAGGCAACCAAACCTACCTCAGTAACTGTAGCAGGGGAAGGAAAGCTCATTCGCAAGGCTATCTGCAACCCATTAACTTGGAAGATGAAGGATTGGGAGTTTTAATACCAGTTGAGGATTCTCAAACTAAGGGGTAGTGACATGGTACTGGGGTAGACTGGCTAGGTCAATTTAGCCCGATATTGTTCGATTTTATAAAATGAAGCATTATCCTCAGTCATGAAGGTGTCAGAATGGAACTTCGGGATGAAACAATTAAAAAGGAATTTCAGGTGTTGAATGGTCATGAAGGGAAAGGATGAAGCAGGATTTAAACTTATGGAATCATAGCACAGATTGCTGCCATTACTGAAGGGAGAAAGGGATCCACTCCAACAAAGCTAGAAGATGTGGTGAGGTAATTCCTTATGGTGTTTATGGAGCCAAAAGGCTTATCCCCACCCAAGTTCAATGATCACCACATACCTCTAAAAGAGGGGGCATAACCATTCAAGATAAGACTGTATAGATGCCCCTACATACAAAAGGCAGAAATAGAGAGAATAGTTAAGGGAATGGCATCATACAACCAAATAACAGTCCTTATGCTTCAACTGTGCTGCTGGTCAAAAAGAAAGACGGTACTTGGCGATTCTGTGTGGATTATAGACAGCTTAATAACCTCACAATTAAGGACAAGTAACATATGCTATTGATAGATGAATTGTTGGATAAGTTGAAGGGAGCTAAGTGGTTTACAAAGATTGATTTGAGGGCTGGCTATCATCAGATTAGAGTGGCCACTGAAGATATCCATAAAACAGCCTTTACATCTCATGAAGGTCTATATGAGTTCAGAGTAATGCCATTCGGATTGATAAACGCTCCAGCCATATTCCAATGTCTGAGGTATTCAAGCAACATCTCAGAAAATTCATTCTAGTATTCTTTGATGATATTTTGGTGTATAGCTCAAACGTAGAGTCTCACTGTGAACATGTTGTTGTAGTACTAGGAATTCTCAAACAATATCAACTATATGCTAAGGAAAGTAAGTGTTCTTTTGGGCAGTCTTAGATAGAATACCTAGGCCACATTATTTTTGCAGAAGGGGTGTTAGATGACCCTTCTAAAATCACTACAATGCAAAGGTGACCCACACTAGTCAATATTAAGCAGCTTAGGGGGTTCCTTGGCCCGACTGGGTATTAGAGGAAGTTTGTGAGGGGTTACAGAATTATTGCTAGACCTTTAACTGATTTACTTAAGAAGGATAACTTCCATTGGAGTGAAAATGCGGAGGTGGCATTTCAGAAGTTGAAAAAGGAGATGAGCATCACACCAGTTTTAGCCTTACTAGATTTCTCTATACCATTTGTTATAGAGATTGATGCATGTTTGGAGGATTAGAGGTTGTTTTGATGCAGAACAAAAGACCTATAGCCTACCTAAGCAAGGGCATTTGTAGCGGGAATTTAGATCTATCTATCTATGAGAAAGAGCTCCTATCATTAGTAACAGATGTTGGGAAGTGGAGACGTTATCTAGAGGGATGCTACTTCATTGTTAAGACTGATCATCAGTCATTTACGTACCTGCTGGAGTAAAGGATCATTACTCCATTACAATAAAAATGGCTATCTAAACTTTTGGGACTCAATTATGAAATTCAGTACAAGAAGGGCCTTGACAATAACGTAGCAAATGCTTTATGTGGAGAGAAATGGAATGCCTCGCTGTCACTGCTGTGACTCCCCAGTAGATAGAAGAAGTAATAACCAATTATGCATGAGATGAAGTCGCTACAAAAAAAATTAATACCCCATTGCTAGAAGGTCAGACATATCCGAATTATTAATACATGAATGGACTACTTAAATACAAGTCAAAAATTTATATGGGAAATGGCGAAGGGGTGAAGGGGTGAAGAAGAAGCTGATTGCAGCCATTCATGCTTCCCATGAGGGTGGGCATTCAGGTGTTCGAGCTAGAATTCATAGAGCAAAACAGTATTTTTTTTTTGCCAGGAATGAGTAAAGAGATCAAACGAGAAGTACTAGAGTGTAATACTTGCCAGAGGTGTAAGAATGAACATGTGGCATATCCAAGCCTCTTGCAACCCCTGCCTGAGCGACAGTATGCGTGGAGTCATATCTACATGGATTTCATTAATGGCCTACCCACATCTAATGCTAAAAATGTGATATTGGTAGTGGTGGACAGATTTACGAAGTATGCATACTTCCTAACCATGGATCATCCATTTACAGCCTCATCTATTGCCCAGTTGTTCCACATCAAGAAGTTGCATGGTATGCCACGGAGCATTGTGACGACAGAGACAGGGTGTTTACCAGTGAATTTTGGCAAGGACTGTTTAAACATTTGGGGTCAAACTACAGTTAAGTACAGCATATCATCCCCAAATCGACGAGCAAACGGAAAGACCAAACCAATGTTTACAAATGTAACTTAGATGCATGGTTTATAACAGCCTAAGCATTGGGGTAAATGCATTAGCTTGGCAGAATAGTAGTATAATACCACGCTGCACACAACCATTAAAATGACACCATTTGAGGCATTATATGGTCTTAAACCTCCCCAATTGGCTTTAGGTCCATACCAGCAGAACATTATAGCACAGCGAAAGATATACTTCAAGAAAAACACATAATAGATCAGTTACTAAGGGAAAATTTGGCTCAAGCTAGAGCTGGAATGAAACATTATGCTGATAAAAACTGGAGCGAAAGAGAATTTGAAGGGGAGATTGGGTTTATTTGAAGTTACACCCATATGCTCAACAGACAGTAGCTAGAAGATCTAACAACAAACTCACTGCAAGGTATTATGGGTCATATCAGATAATTCATAAAATTGGTCAGTGGCTTACAAACTGGAACTCCTTGCTACTGCCCAAATACACCTGGTTCTTCATGTCTCATTGCTCAAGAAGAAGATTAGGGAAAAAGAAGTTCCTGTTCGAGCACTTCCACTTCAGAACCAGGGTCATAGTGAGCATACTCAGCCCCTGCAGTTGTTATCTGCACGAATGGTTAATCAAAAAGGGATAGTTGTACCACAGTGGTTAGTTCAATGGAAATGCTCCAATCCATACGAAGCAACTTAGGAGAACGCGGAGTACATACGGACATCATTTTCACCTTTTCAACTTTGGGGACAAGTTGAAACTGAGGGGGGGATGTTATGGAAGAGAGGCTAACCAACTGAAGTAGGGAACCAAACGCTAGAGGAATACCAGGAAGAAGGATAAAAGATGCTGTCGGGAAGAAGAGTTACTGTCGCCAATTCCAATTCTAAGGCAAGACGACACCATTTTGACTAGAACGAGACAGTGTAGTTTTGAGCTAAAACTTTCAATTGTAATAGGGAACACATTTTATATTTTGCAAGTTGAATAATGTGACTTTTCTTCTGTTATAACAAGATGGAGAAGATGAGAAAGGTGTGAGTTGTTTAATATGAATTTTCCTCCTAAATCTCTCTCCGTCCTCTCCCTTTCTCATCTCTTTCTTCTTACTCTTTCTTCTTACCCTTTCTATTTCTGTAATTCAACTTCCCTGTTATCGAATTCAATAAATTCAATTCATTTTGTTAACTGTTACAATTTAATAGCAAAGCTATATTGATTGGTTGAATTAGCTAAGTTAAGGTTTTAGCTATTCATATGCATATGTATAAACATTTATGTGATTGAACTGATCATTTTTATACGATATTGGACTACAAGATTTTATAGTGCAAGATGGGGATCCAACTGGGATTGGAAGGGGTGGCGAATCAATTTATGGGTACAGTTTTCTCTCTCTCTCTCTCTCTCTCTCTCTCTCTCTCTCTCTCTCTCTCTCTCTCTCTTTTTTTTTTTCCTATTTTTGCTTGTAAATGTAGTTACTAATTTTATAGTGTGTCTTGCACTTGATTATTTTCAAATAAATAATATTTTCTTTTGGTTCCAAATACTTCTCAATTTTTTGTAGGAGTGTTATAGATCACCCTTTTGTGGGTTTTAAGCCTCTTTTTCCCTAAAACTAAAAGAAAAAGGGTTAAGGCTTAAATTACTCTTATAGAGAAAAAGATGGTAAAATGACAAATTGTAGAATGGCTTCGGGTGTTTTGCAGAATGAAGGTTAGGTTTTTTAATTTTATTTTATTTTTACAATGTCAGAACATATTTCCTGAAAAAAATTTAAAATTTGTAAAAGGGAAAATATTTGATTCAAAATAAACATGGAGCATCTCCCTAATTTTTCAAAAAAAAGTGGTATCTATAATAGTTTTGCTTACATTGTCTTTGCAATTGTCTCTATCAATATGTTTATAAACTGATACAAAATCTTTTTCCTGCAAAATGAATTACGGATTGATTTTATGGTTTTTCTTATGTTTAATCCTTGATTAAGCCACATATGTTTGTTACTGTGTTAGATCATTTATTTTAAAGAGCAAGTCCTTAAAATTATGATTTAAGAGAATCTTTAAATTAATATTTTAATTTAGAGGATGAATTTTCAAACCCAATCTCTATAATTAAATGCATTTAATATATTTCGATTTTCACTAGAGGAAAATAATATACTCCCTCCATCCCAATTATATAGGCTAAGTTTCTTTTTTCTCTTGTCTCAAATATATGCTTGTTTCCTAATGTAGAATATTTTATTATGTCATTTTACTAATGTGCCCTTATTAAATTTTTCCAATTAATATCTCAAATTCTGGAAATCATCCAAATACCAATTTCCCACTTTTTGGAAAAATGGAAAGACTCTACTATGTGATTATTGAAAAACATAGAACAAATACCAGTTCATCTTCTTCTTCTAAAAGTGATTATTGAACTTCTGTCTACTCATTTCTCTGTCTTCTCTCATAAATAAAAAGCAATTCTGTGAGGTGGTGAGACCATAAATAAAAATAAATTCTGTGAGGTGAGGCCATGAGTATGAACTCTACAAATCATCCACATTCCAGTGAGGTGAGGCCATTGCTTGATTCTACAATTTTACAAAGTAATCTGAACTCAAAGAAAGCCGTGTGGCCTTTGCTTGATTAGAATGCTCCGCCGACTGAAGATGGTTACGTTTCCGCTTCTCAGGAGTATCAATGTGTTGTTTCTCGAATGATCAAAATCTATCTACCAAAAATATACGAGAACCAAAATGATTCTCTTGCTGATAGAGACATGATGATATCAAGAAATAGCACAACCAAATTCTAAAAGTCTTATGCACAACAGATGTTTACTAGGCATATTTATTTCTTTTTAACATTACATTTCATTCTGGTGTTGAGTAAGTTAAAATGAAGTATGATCAATGTAAAACAAATAACACCAAATGATATTGTTCAAAAATCAAAAGCTAAGCCTCGAAATGAGTTCTGAAATGTTTCAATGTGTTAAAAACTTTAGGATATGGACAAAAACACTAAAATTATGCAACTGAAGCAAAATAAAGAATTGCACGTAACATAAAATTGCTGTTTTTGAGTCCTTAACGATGTCGGATGGCTAAAATCCATCATAGGCAACTGCAAAGCTGTTGGTCTGACTTGTGTCGTCGTTCCCTACTCGAAAAGCTATTATGGGCCCAAATCGGAGCTCGTATGCAAATTCTGCAATTTTACCCGATTGAAGTTACTAAGTTGAATTAAGAGCTGCCTCTGTCATTAGTAGAACTTCAGGCTCAAACTGAATGCAATTCGGTAGTTGCCCATTTCTCATCAATTTTTGTTTGTTCATATGTGGAATCATGTAATTGTTACCCCCGAATTTTTCATCATCCCAATCATGCATGATTGCAATGTCAGAAACACATTGTTCAACTCTTCAGAAGGAAATGTCTGAAAAGCATTCTCCACTGCTAAAATGAAGTCCTCAATTGTAGTTGGAGCCTCTTGATGTTGAATTGAATCAATGGCTCTAAAAAAACCAAGGTCTAAGACATTCACATCGGGACTCTTCGGAGGTTGACAACATAAACGAATATCGAATCCATCCTTTCTCGCTGCTTCTATGAAGTTGATATCATTAACATCCAAATGTGGCTTTGCATTATCTTGTTGAATGAAGATAGTCCTAGAACTTGAACATGACCATTTCTGTTTGATTTCAGGTAGTACATTTTCAATCACACATGAACGAATCACATCTTTAGTTATCGACACAATAGGCTTCGACTCCAAAGTCCCAGCTACACGATTCTTACTATTTCGCTTGGCAGGTTCCTCAGAGACGAAAGGCCATATTCCAATTTTTCCATCGAATTCTTCATTTGTTAGCATCAACTCGTGGACGAGCAACGGCAGCCAAAAACATTATCTTCGTAATAAATATTTTACATTTACATGTGTGAAAGGGCTTCATTTCATCCGGATGGAGATAATACTTTTAAGATGTCTTCGACATATAAAATCACTTTTCATCAATATGAATTTGATTATGCATGTTAACAAAAGTAGGTGTAGATGCGAGGGTACTTTCATCTATCATTGATAGGCAAAATTCCAACCGTGTTTTCTTGTTCTCGTCCGATAAATATGGTTTCACCGGATTTGATTGTGGACGAATATGTCCTTCTTTGACTCTCCTATGTACGGTTGATTTCGACATATCCAAAGCGATCGATAAAGATCTTATTTTTGTTCGATGACGGAAAGGAATATTCTTCATTTATTCGAATCGACTCTCTTTCGACGTCTCCTATTCAATAGTCTAGAAGAAAAATCTGGTACATCACTATTTGTAGCACTCAAATATTTTACGTCATGCCAAATTCTAGAAACTGATTTAGTAGATATAGAAAACGAGTTGGCAACTTTCGAAATAACACCTTTTGCTAACTTTCCATCTCGTCGTTCATGGAATAGCATCTCAAAAACAGCTATTCTTGTATCACTGGATAATTTTTTTTTCTTGTTTGGATGATGCATATTGTTAGCCACTGTAACATCTTCCAGAAATTGATTCAATCGATCTGAAAATTCTGTAGAACATGGGAATAGTTATCATTTGGTGTAAGCATGTTTTCAGGCAACAAATTCAAATCAAGGGAAAAATTGTTTGATGTAGTATTCATGTTTTTTACTTGTGCTTAAATCTGTATCAGTATATGTATTTATAATATGCAATAAAAAAGTTTGAACTTAAAATTGGCGTATTTAGTTTGAAAAAAATTTTGTTTTTGAAAAATTGGCGTTTTCTGTTTGAAAACCAATTTTTCAGTTTCAAAAATTTGCGTATTCATTGTGAAAAAAAATTTTCTGTTTGAAAAATTGGCGTTTTCTATTTGAATTTTTTTTTTTTTTTTCAGTTTCAAAAATTGACGTTTTCAGTTTGAAAATTAGTAGGTGCTGACTTTCGATTTAGTTGTTTCAAAAAATTCAAGTTATTGTTCCCAACGATTCTCATCAAATGACATCATTCATATTCTTTATGAATTCCAACAATAATTTAGTTTTACATACTAAAAATTAAATAGGGGTAAACTATGAAAAATCTTGACAAAAATTAATTTCTCAAAAACATTAAAGAAGCTTTCTTAATCCGTGTAAAAAAGGGAACGAGCCTATATAATTGAGACGGATAGAATAATAATTTGGAGGGAAATTAATGAAAATAAAAGATAGGGGAAAACAATAAATACTTGTTGGGAGTAATGAAATTAAGTTTTAAATATAAAGAGTCTCTTGGAGTACTTAAAAATTTTTACTCGATGTTCTCTAAATTGTATAATACGCTCTTTAAAATAGAGATCCTCTTAGAGATGTTCTTATTCTGTGCAAAATATTGTTCTTTAATGTTTTTAATGATATAGTGACGTTTTTAGTTATTATAAATTGAAAAATTTTAGTTCAGTTTTCAATGTTGAATTGTTTTTTTTCCCTTCATTGTTTGTTTAATTTTCATTGTTGTAGGAAACACATTGAGGATGAGCTAACCCCAAAGTTGAAGCATACTGGAGCTGGTATTATATCCATGGCAAATGCCGGTCCAAATACAAATGGGAGTCAGTTCTTTATTACATTGGCACCAGCACAGTCCATGGATGGTAATTATATTATTCCGTTGGAACTTGCTCCTAGTGTGTCAAATAGGTTACTCTCAGTAGCAATGCTGAGGAGAATGCATTATAAGATATTTAGTGTTAATGTCTCTATTTTGTCTTTTTAATGGATTATTTTCATGACTGTTTGAAATGGTTATCACGGTGCTGGGAAATGATAAATGCATATTGAACTTGATTGTCAAATAGAATCTTGTTGGAGAGTTCCTACTTCCTAGACTCTTGAATAGTATGGAACTTTTATTGGATTACGTTTTGCTGTTTGGACCTGACCATTGACATTCAGCACTTGATCATCTTCTTGTGTTGTTTATAAATTTCTTGTTGTGTACCCTGTCTAGGTCCTCCAGTCCGCTGAACACATTGCCATCCTTATACAATTTCACACATTAGTATTCGCAAAAAAAATTCTATTTCCTCTCTCTTTATATGAGCAGAATTGTTTCTCTCACTCTCTATATGGTGTGTAGAGCATCTATACGGTGGTGTCTTCCCCGCTGTTATGTGATCTCTCATGGTTGTGCAGATCTAAGTGGTGGACTGTGGGTGGTGGTGTTGGTGGTAATTGTGGTGGTGGGTTATGGTGGTGGCAGTGGTAAAGAGAGGTGCTAGGTGGGGGGGATAAAATTATAATTTGTGACCATTTAATTGATTAATTGTAATTCATTTGATAATTTGTGATCGAGACATAAGTTTTGACCCATTAATTCAATAATTTGTAACCTAGAAAAGTGACTCATTAATTTGATAATTTGTGACGAAATGTCAAGTTATGACTCATTAATTTAATAATTTGTGATCGAGAACATAGTCGTGACCAATTAATTTGATGATCGGTGACCAACAAGAAGTTATGACCAATTAATTTAAGAATTTGTGACAGATGATAAATAATTTATAATCTATAAAATATGTGATTTGTGACCAAAAAAGTCGTAATTAATTAATTTAATAATTTGTGAGCGATAAAAAGTTTCAACCTAAAAAAATTGTGATTTGTAACTGTTTGTGACCTATTGTAATTTGATCACATATTGTCACAATTAACATTGATCTGATCACAGAAATACACACTGAGCATAAATTTGGTAGCACTGATGGTCACAATTAGTGATAAATAACACGTGTTAGTGATTTGGTTACATACAATTACAAATTAGACGGTCACAGACATTACACTCAAGATAAATTTGATCACAGTTAGTCACATATAACACGAGCCTTGTCACAAAAAAATTGGTAACGGATAACATGGTTAGACACAAATCTAAGGTGATTCCACAGGGGTTGAATATATATATATATATATATGCATGTTCTCCTGCCCACGGTGAGCATGAGAACAATATGCCCACCCCTGACGTGGCATCACCACGTCAGCTTTACAATGATGGTTTTCCCCAACTTTTCCCCCCTTTTTCACCCACCCCATACAATCATTGCGTCCTCACTTATGACCCCACCCACCACACCCTTTTATATATAAATTGTTTCCTTATTTTTGTTTTTATTTTTGGGATTATTACGGGAGAGTCAAACGGAGTTGAAATATTGTATTCTTAATATTATTTCGAAGTGCTCACAACCTAATTTCTCCCATATCTAACAACGTGCGAAACGGCCAACCGTAGCCAAAGTTATCACTCGTCGAAGTTGGCCGTTTCAAAATATATAAACGATTTTCCTTATTTTTATTTCAATTTCTGAGATTATTACGGGATGTCAAACGAAATCAAAATATTTCATTTTTAATACCATTTCGAAGTGCTGAAAGACTAATTTCCCTCATCCCTAATGGCGTGCAAAACGACCAATCGTAGCAAAAGTTACCACTCGTTGAAGTAGACCATTCCAAAATATATAAACGATTTTCCTTATTTATAAATCAATTTTCAAGGTTTGCACTTCAACGAGACATAACTTTTTTTACAGTTGGCCGTTTCGCACACCTTTAGGGATGGGCGAAATTAGGTTGTGAGCAGTTCGATATATTTAAAATACAATATTTCGATTTCGTTTGATATCTCGTAATGACCTCGAAAACTGAGACAAAAATTAGAAAAATTATTTATATATTTGGAACGTCTTACTTCGACGAGTGTTAACTTTTGCTACGGTTGATCATTTCGCACGCGCGTTAGAGATGGGAAAAACTAGGTCGTGAGCACTTCGATATAATATTAAAAATGCAATATTTCGACTTCGTTTAATTTCCCGTAATGACCTCGAAAATTGAGACAAAAATAAGAAAAATCCTAAATATATTTTCGAACGTCTTACTTCGACGAGTGCTAACTTTTGCTCCGGTTGGCCGTTTCGCACGCAGTTAGAGATAAGAGAAATTAGGTCGTGAGAACTTGGATATAATATTAAAAATGTAATATTTCGACTTCTTTTGATATCCCGTAATGATCTTGAAAATTGAGACAAAAATAAGAAAAATCATTTATATATTTTGGAATGTCTTACTTTGACAGTGCTAACTTTTGCTATGATTGGTCGTTTCGCATGCCGTTAGAGATTGGGGAAATTAGGTCGTGAGCAGTTCGATATAATATTAAAAATGTAATATTTCAATTTCGTTTGATAACCCGTAATGATCTCGAAAATTGAGACAAAAATAAGAAAAATCCTAAATATATTTTCGAACGTCTTACTTTGACGAGTGCTAACTTTTGTTACGATTTGCCGTTTCGCACGCCGTTAGAGATTGGGAAAACTAGGTCGTGAGCACTTTGATATAATATCAAAAATGTAATATTTCGACTTTATTTAGCATCCCCATAATAATTTCAAAAATTGAGATAAAAACAAAAAAATATTATTTACGTGATAAAGGGGGTGGGTAATAACTGGGGTGGGTGTGGGTGTGGGTGTGTTGGGGGAGTGGGTAAAAGGGAAAGGTGGGCGGCTGCAAGGGAAAAAGCAAAAAAAAAATTCAATGCACCGCCATTGTTTGGGCAAACCATTGTTTTCTTATGGGCCTGAACATAAGCGCGCTAATAATGGCCCAAACATTGGTGCCCTAAAAATCGCCACCGTTCTATATAATGCGATTCAGAGTAGACTCATCCGTCTGCAGCTAGGGTTTTTTCAGGTAATTATTATTTCCAAATTGCAATCCTCTATCAGTCTATGTAGTTTAGCTGTTCTTCAATGGCGCAGCTCTTAAGATCGCCTTCCCACTAGCATACATGGAAGCTTTTTGAGTCATAGCTGAGCTATATCAATTTTATATGATATATAAATCCATGACATATATACGTTCTGTATATACACACGGATTTGTATATTTTTTCTGGTTTTTTTATTGAGAATCCCATTTTGCCCCGTTTTTGATTATCATCGAGACATTTCTCTCGTTTTGGATTATTTATTTTCGTTTTTCTTTAAGCCTTCGGATGATTATCTGTTGGTTATTGAATTATTGATTTTAATTTGCAAGTACACATTTGAATGTCTCAGATTAATTTGGGGAACATGAATTTTGAATTTCATTTTTGTTTCTTTTTTTTTTTTCGATGGATTGGTTTCGGATAAATAATGGGCAAGAATGATGAGACAATTAGATGAGTGAGAGGTATACCTCTTTGAGCAAAACTCACGAGGCTTATTGATATTCTGACTTAATCGCCCATTAGTTTAATTTATCTATGCATTTTGTGTTTTTCTTTTTCGTGATTTTAAGTATTTGTGAACTTCCAAAAATTTGAAGCATGAAATTGTTGTTGAAGTATGTAGTTGGATGACCAGATTCGAATTTTCAAAATTTTGAAGGATGAAATTAATGTTAAATTATAGTTGGATGATCAAATTCGATTATCGTAATAGTGGATTAAATTGGGTTTAAACCATAATTGGATGATCAATTTAATATTTTCTAGTAGTTGAAGGATGATAGTATTGATAACCAGTGGTTGGATGACCAAATTCGACTCTCCAAATAAATGAAGGCTATAATTGGTTTTTACCATAATTGGATGACCGATTTAGTATTTCCTAATAGCTTAGGGATGAAATTAATGTTAAACTATAGTTTGATGACCAAGTTCGACTCTCCAATAGTTGAAAGATGGAATTGATATTCATTTTAGTTGGATGACCTATTTCCACTTTCTGAATAGTCGAAGGATGAAAATTGTTTTAAAGTATAGTTGGATGACCAAATTCATCTTTTCGATTAGTCGAAGGATGTAATTTGTTTTAAAGAATAGTTGGATGACCAAATTCAACTTTTCAAATAATTGAAGGATGAAATTTATGTTAAACCGTTGGACGACCAAATTTGATTTTCCTAAAAGTTAAAAGGATGAAATTTACTATTTCTTGATCGTTGAAGGATAAAATTGATGTTAAACCGTAGTTAGATGACCAATTTAGTATTTTCCTATTAGTTGAAGGATAAAATTGATGTCAAACTATAGTTGGATGACAAAAATCCACTTTCCAAATAATTGAACGTCGAAATTCCGGATCATGTCTCCGAACTATTAAGGTACAACTCTACTTATTAGGAAATATGAATTTGGTCATACACCCTATTACGAAACAATAATTTGATCGTTCGACTATTAAGAAACAACAATTTTGTCGTATGGCACATCTCCAAGTGGCAAAAGGGGAAGGAGGAAAAATTTCATCTTTGATTGAGGATTCGAATTCTAAAATATGGATTTGCCCATTGATAAGTGCAAGTGTACAAACAGTCTTTAACTCTGTACCCTTGGAGGCAAAACTTGCGATTTACCTCATTCACCAAGACCTAAAACATGACAGGTGGGGGTTGTCAAGGATGTGGGTCATCTTTTATAATTAGAACAGAAATTAATGGCATATATCTCAACCTTGCCACTATCTAATTAGGAAGTACAAAAAAGCAAACATGGATACAAAAACTATGTAATTGCGATAATTCAAGAAGTAGGTGATGATTGGCAGCAGCTACAGCAAAATCATATAGTGGGAATTATTATTCATATTTAGAGGGATTCAAAAGGTGAATAAACAAGCATTGAAGATTTGATCTATGAGCTCAATTCAAATTCAATTAATCCATCTTGATATTTCAATAAATTGAATAAAAATGCATCTGCCCTGCACGTATGAATACAGTTGATTAATTTCTCGAAGGTCGGGATAAAAATTGATTGAGGACAAATCTCACAACTTTTCTCAAAGATTGGGGACTAATTTTGCAATTTACTGAAAAAATAAAATTTCAGAAGTGTCCTCAACCAGTCAACCTCAAACTCAGCAGAATATACAAAAGAGTAATGTTATTCATCCCCAGTTGGGCTGAAAACACAGTCTAGGTGGCTGTAAATGATAGGTGAAATGAAAGGTGAAATTAAATGACTTATTTAATTTCACCTATCATTTAATGCCACATTAGCGCCACCTAGACTGTGTTTTCATCCCCAGTGGGGATGAATAGCATTACTCTATACAAAAATGCTTATCTTGATTGTGGTGGAAAATGGAAATAGAGGTGTGAGCTTCAAGAAATACCAGTCTCTCTGTCTCCTGTCTCTGTCTTTCTCTGTCATTTATTTTCACATCACTCTCTGCCCAACTAAAACAGTTACTCTCTTAACTTAAGAAGCAATGGCTTCCTTTGGAGTTAGACACAATTTTAACATAAAGCCTTTGAAATTTTCACCATTTGACCGTTTTCCAAAGTCGCCAACACTATTTATTAGCAACAACAAGACTGTTCGATTCCTAGGTTGTGGTGGCGAATTTCCCAGCAAAACTAAGTTAAGTGCAGTCTCCAAGGCATCATCAGATGGCATTTCGCCCATTGATGATGAAGATGGAGTGTCTTTGGGAACCTTGAAACTGCCTGCCAACACTGACCTTTCAAGATTTGAATCCTTACTCTTTCAGGTACTTTGAATTTCGAATTATATTGGAAATCGATTATAATGAAGGCATTGTTGAATATGCTTAGAAATTAGCATCTATCAAAGGTTTGAGTCTAAGAATGTTGCAATATGAATAACGGTGTAGATCTTTGTCGTGCCTAAACCAAGCTGACTCATAGTCATAGTCTTCTGTTTGATCTTATCCCGGGAAAGTATAATTTGCATAAGTTTCCCATTTTAATCTACTGATGATTGTTGGAACTTTCGTTATCATGAGTGAAGATTTGTTTGGACTCCTTGTATTGTAATCCTAGATAGCAAAAGAATTCAAAGATTAAGGGAAAAGAGCTAATATAGTGTAGTGTTGTCCCTACATATTATATTGTTGAGAATTATAAACTCTAATTCTATTTCGTCAAGAGCAATCAATTCGAAAAAAAAAAAATAAACACTCAAGTGTTGGATTGTTTTTTATCTTATATGGACTAGCAATTACATTTTGACAATTGGGCCCATAATGGGATGGGCCATTTTTAATTAACACACATGGAGGCCCTACTCTCACCCCCACTTAACATAGGATTGGCCCATTGAATTCTATATACTATGAGATGCACCTTTTCTTCACAAGCTTCTGGAGAGTTCTCGGTTGTGAGGGTGTGGAGGGGATAGAGAGTATTTTTCTCCATGCTCGATTTCTTCCCTTTTGCAGGTGAGACAGAGAAATTGGAAGTTTAGCTACAATATATTGGAGGTATGATTTATTTGTTATTGTTGTATTCATGCCATGAAGTTGAGAAGGGATTTTGGGAAAGGATTTAATTCCAACAATTGGTATCAGAGCTATCCTTCTCATTCTTTGTGGCTGTAGACAAAGTGAATAAAAGTCTTTCATGGCAATTGTAGCATAATAATTTTATGGGCTTTCACACGGTTTTGGTTTCGGCTCTAGTGAGGCAATTTATGGCTAATGTTTGAGAGTTTCTATTCTGTTATTGAGAAATAATCAGTCTGCCTTCTTTGTATTAAGTATTTATCTGAGCCTTGTGATTCAGGGTTGATTATTTGTTGATTGTTCAGTGTTATAGGTTGTATTTAGTTTAATAAATACAATCGGTAAATCTTGCAATTGTTCAATGAGTGAAGTTTTTTTGATTTGTATAGAATAGGTTGATGTTGTTGAGAGATCCTGATGATCGATGGTCTTTGGAGAAGTGGATATGATTGGTTTCGAGTCTTGGGTATCGATCTCTTGAGAGGACAAGCAAAACAAGAAATTTTATATGGCTTAATTTTTTCATGTCATTAGCTAAATTTGTGAATCAGAACTTGGATACTCTCCAGTGAAAGCCTTTATCCAAGTTTAATCCTCCAAGAACAAATTTATGATGAATTACCTTCAAATGAAGCAACCTCAAACACCGGAAAAAATTGTTCACGACCAGAGCCGAAGGCCACAAAACAAGGCAAAATCTGATTTATATTCTCACAAAATGACCCCCAGGATCTTATCTTCAAAAATGGCGATTAGAGAGACCAAGATAATGTTTTGCTCTTATTTGGTTTGAAACAACGAGAAATCATTTAATTGGGTACACCATAAATTTACATTTTCGCTTTTATGTGTTTATGGCAAGTTTTTGATATTGCCACATATTTGTTTTAGAAGAAAATAAATAGATGAAGATTTCATGGAAATGTCCTGGAGTTGAAACCGTGTGTGGATAGAAATTTAATATATCAAATGATATTGAAGCTTAATTTGTGTTTAATGGAGCATTATGAAAGACATTGTCTACCTCCAAAGAGGCATTTGAATTGCCTCATTCCTCCTCACTGGTTACAAGGTTTGTTATTTTATCCGATCCACGTTTCTATCTTAATTTAAACTTTGATTTTTTCTCCTTGGGGAACCGAATTATCTTCATATGGTTGAAATCCCCTCGGTGAATAATGAATCACTTGTTTGTGACCCAAGGTTGTACTTTTAATGTACCTTGACTTGTTGCAATTACACATTTTACTCTAAATATTATTCAATTTTATTAGTTTTGATTTCAATGTGGTGAATGCAACATTATTTGAAGTCAGTTATTTTGAAACTAGTCATCTAGAAGGTACGATGGCATGCAATTTTTTTTTTCTGTGTTGGACAGATAACTAAATGGTTTTGAGGTTGGTGGTGAAGCAATATTGATGGTTTGGAGTGGCTATGTACTCACCTCTCGTGGGACTAGTCATGACAAATTATCGGGATTGTTATACTGTTTATGCTTCCGCTTGATGATATTTTACTAAGATCCATACGGATAGTGAATTTACCCTATCGGTAAATCATTGTTTGGTAGGATGCTTAGGACGGCAAAGATAATAGTTAAGTGTTGGGCACTTGGTGGCCTAATTCTATCCTCTCGGTAGTGGGTCATTTTAAGTCCTTGTATTTAATTATTTAGTTTTGTCATGCGTAAGAGCCTTTTGTGTGTCTTAGGCTCTAGCATAGTGCGTAAGAGTTTATTTTTAAATAAAACTCTAGCATGGACATAAAGTTGCCTATTGGATGCATTTATGGGAGCACATTTATCATTCTATATGTTTGATAAATTTTTATTGTATTCTCCTCAGCTTATGGCAATACATTTATGTCTCTCTCTTTTGTATTGAGCATATTTCACGGATCATATGTTAGGTGATCCACTAACTAAAGTTTAGCTCCAAGATTGTTTCGGGAGCATGTGACTCATTTTGGATTGTTAGAGTCTTAAGTGTATTTAGTTAGTGGGAGTCAACGTACATTTTGGACGAGGCAATACTTTTACGTATTGAGACATTTTGATTAGTCTCGTGCCCGAGTCACGTACATTTTGGACAGGGCAATACTTTTACGTATTGAGACATTCTGATTCGTCTCGTGCCTGAGTCACGTACATTTTGGACGGGGCAATACTTTTACGTATTGAGACATTCGATTCGTCGTGCAGTCGCGTACATTTTGGACAGGGCAATACTTTTACGTATTGAGACATTTTGATTAGTCTCGTGCCTGAGTCACGTACATTTTGGATAGGGCAATACTTTTACGTATTGAGACATTCTGATTCGTCTCGTGCCTGAGTCACGTACATTTTGGACAGGGCAATACTTTTACGTATTGAGACATTTTGATTAGTCTCGTGCCTGAGTCACGTACATTTTGGAGAGGGCAATACTTTTACGTATTGAGACATTTTGATTAGTCTCGTGCCTGAGTTATGCTCATTTTGGATAGGGCAATACTTTTATGTATTGAAACATTCTGATTAGTCTCGTGCCTGAGTCACGTACATTTTGGACAAGACAGCGCTTATACGTGTTGAGACATTTTGGTTAGTCTCATGCCTGAGTCATGCGCATTATGGACAAGGCGTGTTATTTGTAAGAGACAATATGTTTTTGATTTGTGTCTAAGTCTGGCGGTTGTGAGTATATGTCTGGTGTCATATACCCTATCGGTATGGTCATTAGATTATGTGCTACAACTGTATTTTGGTTAAGGCTTATCGTTTTATAGACATTCAGATTTGTCTCTTGGGCTTCTTATGGAAACTGGTGTTTATCACTTTTTAGATTATTTCCATACTATTTTTGCATCTCATTGGCACGTGTTACGTGGTTTCAAGTATTGGTCATGATTGGTATATCCTATCGGTATATCATTCGGTGGCTTGAACTTGTGGGTACATTTTGAACAATGCCTTTAGTTTGGGGATGCTTGATTTGTGTTTATGTTGTGATCAAATGTAATGCTGTCCAAGTGAGAGATTGTTGGATTGTTTTTTATCTTATATGGACTAGCAATTACATTTTGGCAATTGGGCCCATAATGGGATGGGCCGTTTTTAATTAACACATATGGAGGCCCTACTCTCACCCCCACTTAACATAGGATTGGCCCATTGAATTCTATATACTATGAGATGCACCTTTTCTTCACAAGCTTCTGGAGAGTTCTCGGTTGTGAGGGTGTGGAGGGGATAGAGAGTATTTTTCTCCATGCTCGATTTCTTCCCTTTTGCAGGTGAGACAGAGAAATTGGAAGCTTAGCTACAATATATTGGAGGTATGATTTATTTGTTATTGTTGTATTCATGCCATGAAGTTGAGTAGGGATTTTGGGAAAGGATTTAATTTCAACATCAAGAACATGCAAGATTTATAGAGATTCGCTTGAATATAAGACTGTCATTTTCGCCGCTGCAATAATTTACTATGATGAAAAAATGTTTTCAAGAGAAAATCGCTCTCCTATCTTTGCCGGCCTTTCTTTCTTTCTTTTTGATGATGATTAGTCTCCACAACTTAACATATATATCAACTTATAAGATTCCTGTATAATGAATCACCTTGTTAAATGTTAGAGAATCATTTTTGGATGGTTAAAAACAAATGGTTTGGCTGTACATCTTTCTTTGGTGACATTAGGGATTCAGACCATCTTATAGAAGATGAAAAAACAAACAACAGGGCCAATGGACTTCGGTTCTTTCATTTACACATCTACTCCACGCTCACTTTCAGTTGACTAGAAATGTGAGGATTATTTAAGTTTTCAAATATAAGGAAAGTTTAATTGTCAGGGAGCATGTAACCAAGTGAAGTCCAAAAGAAGTCGAGAACACCGTTAAACAGAGTAAGGGACCAAATCTATTTGACCCGGCCAAAAGCCTATGATGCGACATATTTGGCCGAACTTAAATTATGAATAAATCAAGGACCTGGACCCCCACCCAATTTTTTGAAAAAAAAAAATTTTAAAATTTTTTTTTTTTTTGGCTCAAATTTTTTTTAGTTATCTCCTAACTAATCCAACTCCAGAATTTATAGGATTACAAGGTCTTTGTGAACTTGCATAAAAGTTAGTTGTGACAAAATAAATGAAGTATACCCGTTATTATACAAGTTTTTGACATTGACATTAATTCTTCCAGTTGCTACTGCTACGGTAAAGAAGGTATTTTCTGTAATGAATTATGTCAAGAATCGATTGCGTAATCGAATGAATGATAAATGGTTAAATGATAGCTTGTTTGTGTATATTGAGAATGATGTATTCGACAGAATTGATGATGATGTAGTTATACAACATTATCAAAGTATGAGAACTCGAAAGGAACGCATGTAATAAGGTATGATTTTGCTAAATTAAAGATTAATACTTTCTTTTATACGGTTTTTGATTTTTTTGTTAAGTTTTCGTACATTAATTTATGTTCATTTATTTCTTTCCTCTATCACAAAATACCAAATTTCCTCATTTTAACACATAATGTTTCAAAAAAAAAATCGGGGGCACCCCGTAGCCCCCCCACCCCTTCAATTTCGGGACCGCCCTAGTTCAACGTGTTGGCTCCGCCCCTGAGTGCAGGGGTAGAGTTCCGGCTTCATGGACCTTATTTATTATTTTCGCACGTTATATATAGATATAATGTAATTTAGAGTTTCTTTGTATTATCTTTCGGAGTAGCAACACATCGTGTACTCATTTTTTATATAGTGAATTTCTCACCATATGCATGTGATTTTTTTCCCGCTTTGGATTCCACATAAATCCTATTTTCTTGTTCTTAATTTTATATTGCCTATTCTCGCTTCTTCGTTACAAAACATCTAAAGAGTCCCTTTCTCATTATCTATAAAGTTCTGGAGTGATTCATTTATTGTAATCTTGCAAGTTTGTGTGTGAAGTACTATCAAATTGAGGTCTTAACGCTCCTAGTGTATACCATTAGAGATCAAGATTTCACAAATTGTAAAGATAGTGATTGAAGCACTATCTTAGACTTTGTAGTGGCTAATAAGCAAGTTGAGGTATGCCGAATTGAAAATTCTTTCATAATTCAAATAATTATTTTAGTTTTTATTTAACTACCAACATAATTTCTAAAGGTAATATGTTAATTTTTTATTAGTTAATTTAACAAAGAAATTCAGTCAGTAAACTATAACTCGTTTGACCCCTATTATTTGATATTATAATTTTTGATTTTTTTTTTAAAGTGTGGTTAAAAAGAAAGAAAAAATCTTGGGTTTTACGTATGATATTATTTTATTGGAGAATATGTGGTTGATAAAAAGAGAGAAAAAATGATTATAATTTTAATGTTAGCCAAACGAGAGCTAAATTTATGTAATAATATATATATATATATATATATATATATATTAAATTATTATGTTGATCAATAATTTTTTCTGTTTTTTTTGTCAATATCATTTCTTCATTTTTTTATTTATTACTTACAACATTGGGCTCAAAATTTCTTCGAAGACTTAAACTTCTCAAAAAAAAATTTTAATTATCAATGACAAAAACATATATACGTGATGGTAATGAATGGTTAATATAAATTACAATGATGCTAGTTTGTACACCGCTGTAACTAACGTAGTCACATAGTATCAAATTGTTAGAATAAAATAAATAATATTTGTGAACAAATAATCTAAACAGAGAATAAATAATTCAGTTGGACTTTAAAACCCGAGGCCTGTGTGAACATAATTTCCTTAAAACAAATTCGCTCTCTTACCGTAGGTGCTTGAAATTTAACTTGAGCGTCTATTTTCCAAGATACAACGGTAAACCAATAGAATTCGAGCATTGCAGATTTTACTCAGGCAAACTGATTTATTATCTGAACAATATCATCATCAAGACCTTGACAGACAATAAAATACGTATGCAGATAGAAGACAATTTCGTGTGTTTTAGAACTATAATGCAGACTCTTTCTTCATATCTGGAACACTTAAAAACGAGACTTTATATAGACATAATCCAAGAATTAAGAGTTAAATATGTCAACTAATTCAATTACAATAATGATTGGAGTTTTATAAACCAAAAGTCTATTGAAGTTTCAACAATTTCAAACTTAATAATAATCATCATTGGAGTTTCAGAAACCAAAAGTCAGTTATTGAAAGAAAAAAAAAAAATTAACAAAACATAGGCCCTCCTAAGGAGCCAATTTTTCGTCAATTCGGTCCGACATTCGTGTACTTAGGTCGCGTTCGCACACAAGTTCAAGATTTGAAGCTTATTATGGTTTGTGATTTGCACCCCCTTGCACACGCATGTGGAGAGAGCCTCTATGCTACACATGATTACACACTTCCAAAGTGTAGCAATAGATAAAGTGGTTCTTGATTTCATAGACTTCCTATATAGGATAAACTCAAATTTAGCTTTCCCTCTAATATAAACCATATTCCAATTGTACACTTTGAACTCCAATTTTTTATTCACCAGAATTTCATTTTTTACAAGTAAATACATGATTTCGTTGTTCTCGCAGAAGAGAACACAAATCAATGTTGATCTTCCAAAATAAGCAAACGGGTCCCACTCAAAATTTATGCCAAAGTTAGCAATTTCCTCATTTTTTTCCAACAATCCCTTGAATGGAAATTGGGAGAGACATAAAACGTGAAGCAAAGACTTGGTGATAAAGTTCAACGGTTGAAACCTGCATAGGATAGGTAGGTATTACCCTTTGAACATTCCTTTGTGAAAGAGTATTTACTTTACTAGCTAACTAGTAGACACACTGTCTTTGAACGGTTCTGCCGTTTATGTAAACGATGATATGCACCATATAGGATTCTTCCTAACACAATTCAGTTCTCATTATCATGTTCGTTTTTAACCATGAACATATGTCTGGTTCTGCGAAAGTTCTTAAGAATTGAGCCCCACATAATTCTCTCAAAAGAGGTATCACTTCTCTCTCACATAAGTGATTTCTTATTATAAGTAACCCGCATTACTTGGCTCGATTTTCGACGCATAAAAATGTTGCGTATCCTTCATCCGTACTGGCATCACTGTTGCATCACAAGAATGGACATGAGGCAACATTTTCCCACAGTGATTTAATTAAGTCTTTACAATTAGGTTGTCCCTTTGAACCTAGACTTTGGGATCTCTAGTCAACTATGTTGTGTTTCCTTTATATTTACTTATCCGTTCAAGGGCTTAAGTCTCATTCATTTCTATGATTTCCCAACTAATTCTCTATTTAACCCTTTGGTTGGAGGATCCCCAATGTTATCATTTGACCTTACATAGTCAATAGTGATAACTCTAGTTGAGAGTAGTTATCTTATTGTATTGTGTCTACGACGTATATGTCAAGACTTACCATTGTACCTATTACTCTGTGCCCTTTCAATTGCTAATTGATTGTCACAATATATGCAAATTGTTGGCACATGTTTCGACAATTTTGGAAAATCCTCTAAGAAGTTACGTAACCACTCAACCTCTTCACTACATTTATCTAAAATTATAAACTCAGATTTCATGGTAGATCTAGCTATAACGGATTGTTTAGAGGATTTCCAGGATATAGCTGCACCTCCCAATTTAAACACAAATCTACTAGTGATTTGGAGTCTTTCATACCAGATATCCAATTTGCATCACTATATCCTTCAATGGCTACTGGATATCTGGTATAGTGCAGTCCAAAATTACGAGTATATCTTAAGTACCTTAGTACTCTTGTTAATCCTTTCCAGAGGTCAGCTCCTGGATTACTTGTTTGTTTACTAACTGTGTATGATATGTCTGGTCTTGTACAACTCATCAAATATATCAGACTTCTAATAATTTTAGAGTATTCTACTTGAGAGACACTTTCCCCTTTGTTTTCAGATAGATGTTGACTCGTATCTATTGGTGTTCTATCCATTCCAGTATCATTTTTACTGAACTTTTATAGAATTTTGTCCACATAATGTGACTAGTTTAGAACGAGTCCATCTGATGTTCTGTTAATTTTAATTTCAAGTATGACATTAGCTAAACCCATATCTTTCATGTCAAACATTGAATTTAACATATTTTTAGTGGATTTAATCATCTTGTCGTTGCTACCAACAATAAGCATGTCGTCAACGTAAAGATATAAAATGACGTAACCATTTTCGGTGTCTTTGATATAAACACATTTGTCACACTCGTTAATCTTAAATCCACATTACATCATAACATTGTTAAATTTTTCGTACCATTATTTTGGAGCTTATTTCAAGCCATACAATGATTTCACCAATTTATAGACTTTCTTTTCTTGTCCTGATGATGAAAAACCCTCGGGTTATTCCATATAGATTTATTTCTCTAAATCTCCATTTAGAAAAAGCAGTTTTAACATCTATTTGATATACTTCAAGATTTCTCAGAACTGTAATCGTAACTATCATCCTATTATAGATGCTATTCTCATTATTGAAGAATATGTATCAAAGTAATCAAGGTCTTCTCATTGTTTATAATCTTTTATTACTAATCTGGCCTTATACCTTTCGATTGTTCCATCTGCTATCATTTTCCTTTTGAAAATTCATTTGTAGCCTAGTTGTTTACTTCCTGGAGAAATATCCACTAGCTCCCATTATGATTTTGCAAAATGGAATCTATTTCACTTTTAATGACCTCTTTCTACTAAGGTCCTTTTGAAAAGTTCACAGCTTTTTGATAACTTCGAGGATCCCTTTCTAACATAAAAGTTAGAAAATCAGGACCATAAAATTTTTCTGTCCTTCCCTTTTGCTACGTCTTGGTTCAACCTCAACATCTTCTTCTAATTCTCGATCCCGACTATTTTCAACAATAGTCTCATTTGTCCGTTTAGAAGATCTTGCATCCTCTTTGGATCTGTACGAAAATACATGTTCAAAGAATGAAGTATTTCTCGATTCCATTATCGTGTTTTTGTGTATGTCTGGAATTTTAGATTCATGCACAAGAAATCGATAAGCACTACTATTATGTACATAACCAATGAAGATACAATCTACAGTATTCGGGCCTATCTTTATCTTCTTAGGTTTTGGAACAGCCACTTTAACAAGACACCCCACATTCGTAAGTATTTATAGGAAGATTTTCTTTCTTTCCATAACTCACAAGGGGTCTTTTCCATTTTATTTCAGGGCACCTTATTTAAAAGGTAATTTGCTGATAGCATAACTTCTTCCCATATGTTATGAGATAAACCAGAACTTACTAACATTACATTCATAATTTCTTTTAAGGTACAGTTTTTTCTTTCAACAACACCATTTTGTTACGATGTGAATAAGGTGCAATAGTTTCATGTATGATTATGTGCTGTGCACAAAATTTAGCAAATGTTGTTTCATACTCACCACCTCGATCACTTCTCAACACTTTAATTTTCTTATTGGGTTGATTTTCAACTTTATTCTTATAGGGAATAAATTTCTCTACAGTTTCGTCGTTACTTTTAACCAGATACATATAACAGTATTTTGTGTTATCGTCGACAAAAGTAATGAAGTACTTGTTGCCTCCTCTTGTTTGTACAAGTTTCAAATCACAAACGTCGCTGTGAATTAAATCAAGTGGTTCTATATTCCGTTCAATTAATTTAAATGATGACCTTGTCAATTTTGTCTCAACATAAGTTTCGCACTTATGGTTGGAATCAATGTGGAACGTGGGTATGCAATTTAAGTTAACTAGTCTACGTATAATATCATAGTTAACATGTCCTAGTTTACCATGCCACAAGTTGGAAAACTCAAGCAAGTAAGTAGAAGAGTTTATTCATTTATTTTTGGCTTAACAACCATTATATTTAGTTTAAACATATCATCGGAAACATAACTTTTTCCGACAAACATTCAACTTTTTGACAAAATAACGTTGTGTGACTTAAATACAATACGGAAACCATGCTTATTCAAAAGTGACCCGGACACTAGGTTTTTGCGGATTTTCGGCACATACACCACATTGTTAAGAGTCAACTATTTTCCCGAAGTCATCTTCAGAACCACCTTTCATTGACCCTTGATTTCAGAAGTTACTGAATTTCTCATGAACAACTTTTCTCAATTATCAATTGTTTCGAAAGTTACAAATAGCTCTTTATCAGAACACACATACCTCATAGCAACATCGTCAATCCACCACTCTTTTGGGTTAGAACTCACCATATTCACTTCAAAAATGACAGCTACAAGATTCATTTCTGACACATCATGTGAAATGTAATCAACCACATTTGCTTCTTTCTTATTTTTCTTCTTTGGCAATCTGCACTTCGAAGACTTGTACTTACTTTGTCACAATTGAAGCATTTTTCTTGAAATTTCTTCTTAGAAATGCCACCTTTCGGTTCTAGCTTAGTACATTTGGTACCAGATATCTTAGCACATTTGCTACCAGATATCCTAGACTTGTTCTTGAAGGTTTTAGAATTTGACTGTACTCAACAACGTGGATATAGCCACAATAGGATTGAACCTTTTTCTTTTCTGAACTTCTGTTGCATTCTTCAATTCGAAGTCTAACAATCAGTTTTTCGACGTTCATTTTCTTACGCTTGTGTTTAATATAATTCTTGAAATCTTTCCACGAGGGTGGCAATTTTTCAATAATTGCAGCCACTTGGAAAGTTTAACTCAAAATCATCTATTCGGCATGAATCTCGTGAAGAATTACTTGGAGTTCTTGCACTTGACTGATTACTGTTTTGGAATCCACCATCTTATAATTTAAGAATCGACCAACAATGAATTTCTTGGTCTCAGCATCTTCAGTATTATATTTTCGATCCAATGACTCCCACAACTCCTTTGCAGTTTTCAAAGTACTATACATGTTGTATAGCGAATCTGCTAAACTGTTCATAATGTAATTTCAGCATAAAAAGTTCGAATGTTTCCACCCATCCAGTGCGCTGACGGCTTGAATATTCTCCCTACCCTCTTTGAGTTTCGGAGCAGATTCAGTCAAGAACCTCGCAGAATTCAAGGTGGTCAGGTAAAACAACATTTTCTGTTGCCACCTTTTGAAATTCAATCCATTGAACTTCGTCGATTTTTCTCCATGATTAACTGGATCAGTAACGGCATGGCCAATTGGTTGAGCTACAATCTGGCTCATAGCATAGCCTGACAATTTAGCCATAGCAGTATTTGGCTCTTGAGACACAACGAAACTTGGCATTTGAGCTACAGTGAACTCACAGCCTAATTTTCAGTAGCCACGGTTTGGATATTGTTATGTCGTTGCCATTTCTGAAAATCAAACAAAATTACTTTTTAAAATTAAGAATATAATTTTTTTTCTTTTGGAATTTGTTTTAAGTTTGTTAGAATAAAATAAATAATATTTGTGAACAAATAATCTAAACAGAGAATAAATAATTCAGTTGGACTTTAAAACCCGAGGCCTGTGTGAACACAGTTTCCTCAAAACAAATTCGTCTTCTCACTGTATGAGATTTAATTTGAGTGTCTATTTTCCAGGATACAACGGTAAACCAGTAGAGTCCGAGCACTACAGATTCTATTCCGACAAACTGACTTAGCATGTAAACCATATCACCACCAAGACCTTGACAAACAGTAAAATATATACGCAGACATAGGACAATTTCGTGTGTTTTGAAACTATAATGCAGACTCTTTTTTCATATCTGGAACAGTGAAAAACGAGGCTTCATATAGACATAACCCCAAAATTACGAGTTAAATATGTATATTAACTCAATGGCAATAATGATTGGAGTTTCACAAATCAAAAGCCCGCTGGAGTTTCAACAGTTTCAAACTTAATAATAATAATCATTGGAGTTTTAGAAATCAAAAATCAGTTGTTGAAAAAAAAAAAAAAAATTTGACAAAACGTAAGCCCTCATAAGGAGCCGATTTTTGGTCATTCGTGTACGCAGGTCGCCCCTGCATACAAGTTCAAGGTCCGTGATTTGCCCACCTCTGCGTGCGCACGTAGAGAGAGCATCTATTCTACACATGATTACACACTTCTAAAGTATAGCCATAGATAAAGTGGTTCTTGCTGTCATAGACTTTCTATGTGCGATAAACTCAAATTTAGTTTTTTTTCCAACATAAACTATATTCCAATTGTCACTTTGAACTCCAATTTCTCAATCACCCGAGCTTCATTTTTCACAAGTAAATACATGATTTCATTATGCTCGTGGAGGAGAACACAAATTAATGTCGATCTTCCAAAATAAGCATACGGGTCCCACTCAAAATTTATGCCAAAGTCAACAATTTCCTCATTTTTTCCAACACAAATACCATAAAATTATAATGTATAAATGATGTTAAGATTAAAGCTATCATATACCAACGAGAACTTTATAACTTTTCTTGTGATTTATTTAAGATGATTATTTGACTATATCTCTATTCTTTTTTCGACTTTAATCCTGTTCCGAGTTCCTAGTATTATACGTTCTCGAAATCTCAAGTCTTTCTAAAACTCTTATGTTTACTCCTATTCGAAGTTCTAAAGACTATACACTCCTAAAATCTTTGTTCTTTTTCTATTTTTAATTTGAGTAATCAGCACATAACGTCTCTACCTTTCACTATTATTGTGAAAAATGTCTATACCTTTCATTTTTTTTTATATATTTTCACTTTTCATTTCGCAAAATGTCATTTTCATCAATTTTTTTAATTAAAAATTGTAAAATGACGAATATACGCTTCTATTTAAACAAAAGAAAAAAATATTAACTGCAATCATAGTCCCAATTTTTTTTAAAAGTGCAAATGAGTTTAAAATAAATTATTAAAATGTAATTAGCATACAATGTCCATACTTTTCACTATTATTGTAAAAAAGGTCAATACTTTTTTTTTTTTTTTTGCATTTTTACTCTTAATTACACATTTGATTACGCAAATCATCATTTCTATCCATTTTCATCCAATTTCTCAATAAAAAACTATGTTATGACAAATATATCTTCATATTTAAATAAAAAAGCTAAACAATTAATTGCAACCATAATCCCAAATTTTTTAAAAATTTGCAAACAAGTCCCCAATAAATTATTTAAAAAAATTATTTTTTTAAAAAAAAGTGCAAATGAGTTCCAAATTAAATTTATTTAAAAATTTAAAAAATCTAAAAAAAAAAGTGCAAACGAGTCCCAAATAAATTATTAAATAATTAGAAATTAAAAAAAATGTTATTTTTATTTAAATATGATGGTATATTCATTATTTCACAATTCTTTATTAAGAAATTGAATTAAAATGATGGTTTGCGCAATCAAATGTGTAATTAATGGTGAAAATGTAAAAAAAAGAAAGGTAGGCACGTTTTTCGTAATAACCGGGAAATGTTGGGATATTATGTATTAATTACTCTTTTAATAATTTATTTGACTCATTTGCGCTTTTTAAAAAAATTTGGAACTATATTTGCAATTGATTTTTCTTTTCTTTTTTTGTTTTATTTAAAGAAAATGATATATTCGTCATTACACAATTGTTAATTGAGAAAATAAATTAAAATGACATTTTGCGCAATGAAATGTGAAAATAATGATGAAAATATCAAAAAATGAAAGGTAGAAACGTTTTCCATAATAAAAATGAAATGTGTCATTTTTAATTTCTAAATCCTGTAAAAAAAGGTAAATTCTCTCATGTTCAAGTTTAGGTGGGCCCAACCCGTTAAGATAGGCCCAAGAACATGTAGCGTGTCATGTTTTGTGAAAACTTTAGGCCCGTCATGGCCCTGGCTTTCTCCTGGTTTCCATTTTCCTTATTCATAAAGGGAGTTATCCATAATTATAAGAAAACTGAGGGGCAATTGAGGTATTATAACTCTGATCACATTGCTAACCCTAGATATATATTTCGAGGATCACCAATCGTTTCTCTTCCACCTCTCCACTTCCGACTGATAGGGTTTTGTCGAACTTCAGAAACAGCTAATCTCTATTGCTTGCATATCCCTAAGCCATGGTTAGTATGGGAATTGCTCCATTTATTCATATTATTTTGTATTGATTAACTATCAATTATATATTTTTGGTTACAAAATCATATTCATTGATAGAATGCTTCAGAAGGAAGTCCATTTTTGTAGCTCTTGTGGTGATTTGAATGTGATACCATATCGGTTATGCGTATTTATAATTTGAGATGAAAATGTCAGATGATAGTTTGAGACATGCTTCTCATTACTGATTCGAATGGAATCAGCAGGACCTGGCGAACAAATTCTTGATGGGAATCATCATCTGTATAATACTTTGTTCTAGTGGTTACATCTCCTGGTTTTCCTTGGCTTCTTAATTTAATTTAATTTTTTAATATGAATCAATGCACAAAATGTTACATTATATCATCTTTCAAAAAGCTAATCTTGAGCCTAAAGAAGTCAATAAGTTTAAAGAAAACGTGAATTTATGTTTGAAATGTGTCTTACGATGGTGACACTGATTTTTTATTGCAAGTATCTTTTAGCAATTGTGTATTGAACCTAATGTCTATCCCAAATTTTTATTATCTTTTTCTGGGATTAACAGTCGAGGAGAAAGACCAGAGAGCCCAAGGAAGAGAATGTTACCCTTGGACCTGCTACCAGGGATGGGGAAATTGTTTTTGGTGTTGCCCACATCTTTGCCTCCTTTAACGACACCTTCATTGTGAGTAATCGTTCTTGATTTTTTTGTGTTTGATGATCCTTTGAGAAGTTAAGAAAAGAAAGCAATTGAACTTTGTAGCATGACTTAAGGTTACTAATGCATTTTTTATGCAGCATGTGACTGATTTGTCCGGTAGGGAAACGATGGTTCGCATTACCGGTATGTACTATTGCTCAAGGTTTCAATGCAGATTTTATGATTGCATTGATAATTAATTACAACACATTTCTTAGTGTATGGCTCTGTTCTGTATGGACCTTCTGTTAGTTCAAGAGTAGTAATGTGACTGCAGAAGTCTATTTGTGGGTGTTGTGTACTTGAACAATTTTTCAAGTTCTTGTCATTTTGGTTGATGGAAATATGATCGGCCATTTATATTAGCTTATGAATTAAGAAGAAAATTGTAGTTTTAGCTAATTACTGGTGATAATAACTTCACTTGATTTTTTAATTGTTTCCAACTTGGATATTTCATTAACTCTGTATTAGAGGGAGCGTGTCATAGAAAATTCTTTTCTGAATGAAACTTAGTTAGGGCCTTGTGGGCGATTCCATGCATGTAGTACTGATGTCTATTTGTTGTAGATGATGAATAACAACTAATACTGTTTGGCATGCATAGTTTTCTTGCTATCTTTATATGACATGAAATCCAATGCTGTTGTCGTGAAGTTGATTTCTGTGTTACTTCTCTTTTCTTTCTGTATTTTTTCAATTCTTTTACTCAAGTTTGTACCTCATGAGCATTGGAAATCAGATCCAGTTTGTGCTTCAGCATGCCTAAATTGCTTTTGTAATATGCAATCACCCTTCTGATTCCAGGTGGTATGAAGGTGAAGGCTGATAGGGATGAATCTTCCCCATATGCAGCTATGCTTGCAGCACAAGACGTCTCTCAAAGATGCAAGGTGAAAAACTGTTGTCTACTAAAATTGATGCATTATAATGGAGGGTTGAATTTGTCCCGTATTTCATCTATGCTCATGTTTTGTTGTAGCATGTATTTATCATCTTAAAGAGTTTTGTCACAGGGTGATGAAATGAAATATTAAATTTTTGTAATCGTTGAAATTTGCAGGATCTGGGCATTAATGCTCTTCATATTAAGCTTCGTGCAACTGGAGGGAACAAGACAAAGACCCCTGGCCCTGGTGCCCAGTCTGCGCTTAGAGCCCTTGCTCGTTCTGGAATGAAAATTGGTCGTATAGGTATTAAATTCCCAAAATTTGTTGGGCTCTTAAATAACTAATTGTTGACATAATTTGCACTCACATGACATTGACCTTTGTTTGAATCCATTATGTGCTGAGTTCGCCAATTTATTGTTAATGATGGATATTATTATTATTATTTTTTATGTGTAAATTAAAATTCTTTGTTTGGATAAAATGAGATATGCACATTCATCCTTGTCACACTTGAATTGATGTCCAAAATTATCTTCCTCTCACCACTTACATTTCATTTTCTACTTTTACTGTCAATGTTTTTTTATTAAAATGACTCAACTGTTTGTATTATCTACTCTCATTTCAGAGGACGTGACTCCAATTCCCACGGACAGCACTCGTAGAAAGGGTGGCAGAAGGGGAAGAAGGCTGTGATTTTTCCTTGTGGGCAATCGTACTTGCTGGTTTTGGTGGGACTTAACTAGTCGCAAGTTTATTATTCTCATTTTGCGTATTTTGGAAGTATGTAGTTTAAACACAAGTTTTGTTGACAAATTATGAGAATGATTTTACTGGATTACAAGCCAAATACCATTTGACTTTTATTTATCGTCCGATGGGTTTTTTTGATGGTGTTAGTTATTCGTTGTGATGTTATCTCAGCTGCATTTACATGTTTTGGTAATTTCCTGGATTTGAAAGCAGCATTGGATCATTACCTTTCTGTTGCTCTAATATTCTATAGATACAAGGATCCTTGCATCAATTACCACTGTTCGAATTTTGTCTTGGTCCAACTGAATTGTGTGGAACCTGTTTTTGGAAGCAATGTTTTATAACTACTAAATTTGTACTCGTTTATTCCCTGATAGAATTGCCGCAGTTCGACTGTGTGCTAGTTTCATTCACTAGCATTTGATTTTCATAGTTGGCAATTTTAGTTGTCTAACTTTTGTCAACTTATGGAGCGAATTGTAATATTATTGGGATTTTTCATGTAGAAGTAGGCAAAATAGTTTGGGATTTCACGCAGTTGATTTTATGATTTATACCCAACACGACCATATAAGCTAGTATGCCAAAACAATGTAAAAAAATATGCTTGTAACAGGCATTGTGGCTTATGTCTCGTCATCTTGTGCCTCGACTGAGTAGGGCCACACCCTAAGAACTAAGGCTAACTCGAAGTACCATCATAGCATGTTCATCTTACATCCCCTGTTGGGCATAATTCTTAAAGCATGCCAATGGACATTAGGGCTAGAACTTACAGCTGATGAACATGGGTAGATTATCATACCATATCCAAATATTAGCTGTTAATGCTAGTCGGCAAGTAGTAAATGAGTTTCTGTGTTTATCTATCCTTCTGGACAAATAAGCAGAATCAATCACTTCAAATCCACAATGACATTCATTTATCTTCTGGAGAAGTACAGACCACAGCAGGGGAAAATAGAAGGAAACTTAGAACCAAAAATGGAGAATGAATGGGTAGAAAAGCTTAGGCAAAACAACGACACATAACACAAGTCCATTCTCCTTTTCACAGTTTCAGCTTTTCTACTAGAGATTTACTATCAAGTCCTTTACTGTAGAAGTTCTCTACGTATTCTTGCTTTGAGAACATACGATACTGAGCTGGTTTCTCAGGTGTAATCAACTCTGGCAGTGGTCCGTAGTGATTGGATTCATCCCAATTGCCAACGTCAAACCAATGAACAATTGAAATCCGTGGTTCCTTGTGCGAATTAGCCTTAACACGATGCTGCACACTTTTGTACTCGCCATTAGAGACAATCTGAAAAAGAAAACCCTTTTTACCAATTGTCTCGATATGTATCAAGATTTCGATTAATGGATTTCTTGACATGAGAAATCAAGAAAAAAAGATTAAATTACCTGGAGGAAGTCACCAATATTGATGATTAATCCACCTCGAAGAGGCTTTACATCTACCCATTTCTCCTCATGCTTCACTTGCAATCCTGGAACTTGATTAGGCAATAAAATTGTCATGACCCCAGGATCAGTATGATCCGAAAGTCCCACTGTCAAGTCGGGTTGAGGGCAATACGGGTAGAACATCCCTCCAAATATCCTAGTCTCCAAGAGGGATGATTCCTTGAGCTTTCTTGAATCCAGTCCCAATCCTTCTGCTAATAACTCCCCCACAATGTTCCCCAACTCGGCCGCGTTCTTGTCCCATTCTACCTGTCCATTAAATTTTGAGTAAATAAAAAATGTCCTCGGCAATAGTTTATATGGTTCAACATTATATTGGAACGAGTTGTCTAAAAGTTGTGCACATGGGTGTGTGTCCAAGATTTAATTCAAAACGAGACATTTGATAAAATAATGAATTTGACATGTACACGAAGGATGTGGTGAAGACACAATTTGGATGAACTTTTAGACGGGATAGTTCAACATTACCAGCTCGTTGCAGTATATATCAGGTATCTGATCAATCTGTGGCGCTGCCGGCGCCATCCAGACAGAAACATAGTCATGCCATGTTGCAACTTTGGACTGGAACAAGTCATAGTTGCTAGAATAAGTTACTCCACTTTGCCCTTGACGCACATAATACTTCGCCTTCCAGTCATGAGGTTGCTCATGGAATGACTTTATAGCAGCAGTTATTTCATCAAGAACAGACAACGGTATGCAATGGTTTATAACTTGGAAGAAGCCCCAAGTATTTGCTGCTGCTCGAACTTGTTCAACAATTATAAGCCGATGATCAACCGAGTTTACGTTAGAAAGATCGATTATGGGAATTCCAGAAGATGTGGATGTTGATTTAAGGTCAGAGATTTTTTCCTGTGGATGAATGAAGATACGAGGAATGGTTGTTATACCGGAATCTGATAGGCCTTTGACGCCGATTTTGGCTTCATCAAATTCCTTCACTTCTTGCAGACGATCATATGATGGTGGTGCAGCCATGACAACCTCCATTTCCGCCTTGTAAGAGTTTTGGTGTTCTGTTAATTTGTCATAGTTTCTTAGTAGGCCTGTGCTCTTTATACACAGTAGATCTGATATCAGCACAAACTACCTATATTTGACCTCTATTTTTTCAAAACTCATTTTCAACCACACATTCTCCTATAAAATAATTTTATACGCAAACCCAAAATTTTTGAACCATATACTCCCTCCGTCCCAATTATATAGGCTTGTTTGGTTTTTCACACGGATTAAGTAAACTTATTTAATGTCATTGGAAAATTAATTTTTGCCAAGATCTTTCCCAGTTTACCCCTATTTAATTTTCAGTGGGTAAAACTAAATTATTGTTGGAATTCATGAAGAATTTGAATTTTCAAGAAGTTTGCATATTAAGTGGGGAAAATTTAATAAGGGTATATTAGTAAAAGAACACAATAAAATATTCTACATTAGGAAACAAGCCTATATATTTGGGACAAGAGAAAAAGGAAACACAGCCTATATAATTGGGACGGAGGGAGTATTTTCTAACAAAACACTATTTTAAAGTGCATTTTGACAAAAAAATGGGCTCTCTTCTTTAACTTAAGTTTTAGCATTATTCTAAAATTTAAAACAATGTTGACAAACTCTATGTTGGTGCATCCAATGGACACAAAAACATGCACGCGAGTTGAAGCAATTCAACGTACGAGCGTATGTAATAAACACGCCGTATAGTTGAATAGACATACCTAATTGAAGAAAAATTAAGGTCCATTTGGCACGACTTTTGAAAGTCAAAATGAATTTTGGACTCGTTTGACTAATGTCATGAAAGTGTTTTTTCTATTTAGAAGTGTTTTTAAAGGAAGTTGATCTAATGTAACTTTATCTAAAAGTACTTTCGGAAGAAGAAGCCATTTTAAAAATTATTTTTTAGACAAAAATTAAGGTAATTTTTTCCAAAATTTTTCTATAGAAAGTAAAAGTAAAAATTAAAGCCATGTCAAACGGCCCTAAACTTAGTACTCATTACAATTCTTGTTCCATTTCCGCACTAGTTGTAGATGCTAAGTGATTCCCGATTTCTTTATATTATCGTTACATCAAACCTAATGTAAGGACAAGAAAAAATTGGCCGGCAGGCATTATAGAAGACAGTTATATAATGATAAAATGCTAAACGCGATTCCTATTCTGACATTGACAATTAGTTTTATTGTTGTTTTATTCATAAATTAAATTAGGTGTATTAGTAAGGGACAAGGCAGAATATGGAGTCTTTGCTTGGGTCTACAATGGGAATCAAATCCCCGTTATTTTTTGCTCTCTGATTGGAAAACATAGATCTTATTATTATTAGATTGACATCATTAAGTTGACTTTTTTAATTAAATATCATCTGATGGAGCATTTATTGAAATAAAGAACAGGTAAAAAAAAGAACAATCCCGCTACGCGTACCCGGTTCTTTACACGGTGATGTGGCAACCCAGCCCAAAACGTTGACTAGGCCCAAAATTAAAAAAGCCCCAAATCAAGTAGCCCTTAATCACTTCCCCTTCCCCAAATCTCTGTGAAGTGCGAGAAACCCATTGAAACCCTTGACGAAATCTCCTTCAAAATTGAGAACCCATATCAGTCCCACAATTCTTCAGATCCGTTGATGGCGATGGAAACAATACCCAAGAAATATAATAACCCATATCACTGAAAATCCCCTAAATCTTGAGTACCCGAAATCCCCCAAAAATTGCTAACGGATGGGAAGGGTACCTCCAAAATCTGAAAACCGTGGAAGGCGAGCGTAAACTATATCAAGTGTCTCTACGTTTGGTCGAAGGCTTGTTTGGGTTGTTGAAGCTGAAGGCTAAATTCTCCTCTGAAGTTAGCAGGTTTCGAAATTCTATTTGCTCATTATGATTTGAATAAATATGTGTATTGATTACTAATATGTTGGTTGAAAACCAAATTTGTATTTTAATTTCATCTTCATTTCGAAGTTAGCAGGTTTCGAAATTCTATTTGCTCATTATGATTTGAAATGTTATGCGTGTTAGAATGACAGGAAAGAATGCTGGAATATGCCATAGCTGGAATGTAGTATTGTGCTTGTTGGTGTGCCTGAGCAATATGTGCATCGTCTCCCATTTGATATGGGGGTGCCTTCATTTTCCTCCCTTTGCCCGAACTCCTATTTGTTAGCCCAATAATAAATAAGCAAGAGAGGGGTGAATTGGTTTTTAGAACTTTTTCTAAGAATTAATCTAAATTCAAGCAAGTAAAGACTAAATAGATTAATTCAAATAGTAAGAACAAATATAAAAGCGATAAGTAAAAGGGAGAAATGATGCAAATGATATATTTGTGGAGGTTCGATCCAAAATAATGATCTACGTCCTCCGTTACCAAGCTCTCTGGCACGAGCAATGTTTTTCACTATATTGATTGACTTATGGTGCAATCCACCCTTTACAACGCTTCTGGTGACTTACAAACAAGGAGTATCAATTCTTTTACAATGTTGAATTTTACGGGACCTCAACACGACCCACACTATTGAGCTTTACGGGACCTCAATATGACCTACACGGTGACTTACAATAAGGAGCACCGATCCTTATACAATGTTGATCTTTAAAGGATTTCAACACGACCCACGCTTTATCAAAATGATTTTACAATGAAATTTATCTCCTGATAAATGATACAAACAAATTAAGTACTAAGAGATGCTAACACTTCAATGAATAGTAATAAATGATAGCTCAAGTGTTAGATGAAAAACTTTGATGAATATTGATGATTTTACAAGTTTAGTTCAATCAATCAAAATTTCAATATGAAGAAGAAGAAAAGTTTATGCAATGTAAGTGTAAAAATCTTCTTAAAAAATATATCTCTTTCAAAATTGATATAGATAAATTAAGCACAAAGAGAAATGAAAAACTTTGATAAGAGAAATGATTCTTGATCCAATATCAAAATTTTTGCTTTGAAGAAATAAATGTAAAAATGTAAACTCAAAGGAATATCAATTGAATGCTCTAAAAGTTCTCTAAATAAATGAGAAGTAAGTTGATATTTATAGAAGTGAAAAACGCCAAACTTTCTATCAAATCGAATGACCGGTCCGGTCGAACGCCAATTTTCGGATGACCAATATAACCGTTTGTACGGTCAGAACAGTAAAAAATATGACCGTTGGAGATGTCCATCAACCATCATTTTTGGCCGGTCAACCGCTTGGTCAACCGGTTGACCGCCGTCAATTTTTTTTTTTTTTTTTGAGATATGATCTAAGTTCAAGTACACTTTAAAAGATCAATTTTACTTTTGATCAAAAATATTTTATGCAAGTGATATGAAAATAACTCTTCGTGCACAAAATGATTTTTGAGCTATTGTCATTCATTACTAAAGATCAAAGCGTTATACCTTTACATATGATCTCGAAAGCATAATTTTTTATCTCACTTCAAAGTTTCTTTCATATTTGAATTTTAAACTCTTGATCTTGTTCTTTTTCTTGAGCCCGATTTGATAGTTTTGATTTTGATCATTTAAGCTCTCATCTCGAATGATTTGACTTGAATGCTTAACTTTCACTTTGATCTTCATTTCAAGTCCAATTTATAATGTATTGATTTTGCCAATACTTGATTGATTTTAACGTTGAACTATCATCACTCAAAATAAATTGTTAGAAATAATATTGGCTTTTTCTTATAATCAAAACATTAAGGTTATAATCAACCATATGTCAACATATTTGCCTGCATAACCAACCAAGTATAAATCATTAATAATGTATGCACTGTCATAATATACAAAATAATTATGACACCTTTGCGGTACTAGACATCGATTCCAAAGGACTTTTTTTTCGAAGTTTCTTAGGCACAACTTTTCTCTTTGAGCATGTTGGATCCTGTATGCTTCCACTGCTAGTATGTTGCGATGCTCCACTCTCCAAAGCTAGCTGGGGCATAACATTACTTCCGCTACTCGACCTTATCTTCTTAATTGTTTGTTTCTTGCATTCTATCCACTCCATTATGTCTCGGGTCTGTTCGTCGTCATCTACAGTCATGTCCGCAAGTGAAGCAAATGTTTGACACATTTTGTCATATCTCAACTGTTCCGGAGTGCTACTTAACACGTCGTAGTTTACTGCGACCCTCGTGTGAGCTCTACTCACATCTCTCCTCCATCTACGTAATATGTAGGTGTCTGGCAGTAACTTCACGTATTACGGATAGGCATAGCGATCGCATGCCTACAAACTATTCCTCGGAACTCAAACGTGATGGAAAACTTTTCTTGTCAACACGCTCATCACGTATGACATCCTCCAATAACTCATACGTCGTCCCCGAGAAACCCTCTGTCGCTGATATGAGTCGCAATAAACCTTCCCAACGAACTCATCTTGAACTTCTCGAAATTTTGAGATGGTGTAAACTCGTTGGAAATTCTTTTCCATCTCGAACTTCGTTACACAAGGTACCATCTGCGAGAAAGATTTGAAATCTGAAACTCTTTCTCAACCTTATTCCTCAATGCCCGCTCATATTGTTCAACAAACTACTTCAGCGACGTCTTCGAATGCACATACCCATCGAAAAATGCATTCATACTCTCACCGCGTTGAGTTGTAGACATTCCCGCCCATAAATGTTTTTTTAAATAACAAGGTACCTGACGGCTTCTGTTCGCGTACATTGCTGACAACCAATCATTATCTCCCAAGTGAAATGTATCGATCATCACTCCTTAACCTTCCTCAAATTCTTCAACAGTTTGAGAATCGTACACCAATACGTGTATATTAGAAAAAACTGCACTCTTGTCTACATGGTATCCGAACTTTTGTGGCAACTTTTTAAATATGTACCACTAACACCATCTAAGTCTAGTGCTTGGAAACACGATCTAAATCGCATTTTGCATAGCCTTGTCCTGGTCCATAATAATTCCCCGGGGAGCCTGTCCATACATACACTGAAGCCAAGTCCTGAAAAGCCACACAAATGTTTCGGTTGTTTAATTCGGCACCAAACCACAACCGAGTAGTATTGATTGTCCGTAATAATTAACTCCAACAAAAGGTGCAAACGGCATGTCATACTTATTAGTTAGGTACGTGGTATCAAATGTTACAACATCGTCGAACTCCTTATATGCTTGTCTACTCATATTATCAGCCCAGAAAATATTCCTCAACCGCGACTCTTCATCTAAATCCATTCTGAAATAAAAACCCGGGCACTTTGCTTGCATATTGGAAAAGTAAGCTTGTATTGCAACGGCATCGCCTTCTCCAAGTCTTAACCGCCTCACTTTTTCAACATAGTTTCGACAATCCTTTTCCACGCAAGTCATATTCTCATACCCACCTGCTTCTACGACTGCAGAGTTGTAACTTTTGTGCAACGGAATCTCTGCCATATTGTTCACTTCAAGCCATCGTTTAATATGGGCACTCAATTCTCGGTTGCAACGGTACAATCTTGACTTCGAAGGACTTGTCTTATGATTGTGATTGAGATTGACTGTGTTAATTCTCCATATTTCACATGCATCTGCAGAAGCAGTAAGTCTCGCTTTGCATCCTGTTTCAATGGTAGCCTGCGGCTTCAAAGATCCTCTCGAATTACTGTTTCTGCGTCCTTCACGGCTACATGTGAGCACAACATATCTGACAACTCCATCATCATCCTTTTGCGAATTTCTTTTTCTAACTGGAAAGCCTACGTCGTACACATATCTTTTGTAAAAATCGAACATTTCTTTTTCATCGTTGAACTTCATACCCACCACAGGCACGATTGCACCATCTACTCCTACAATCCCATCATCCACTAAATTCACACTTTCCACCAAAGTGTTCCCATTATCGAATTGTAATATAATATGTTCATCCACCTCTTCAAAAATTCCATTCACTGCATTAAACAACCAATTAAAGAATGTTAAAAATTATTCACATAAATAATTTTAGCTGGAAAATTTTGGTCCGGGATATACCATTTTCACATTAAGATGAGGATGAGATGGGAAATACAAGAAACAGTATAATGCATAAACCCGTCTTAATCTAATAGACAGAAGATGGCACTTGTTTCTTTTCTTTATTTCTTTTATTTCATCTAAACAAAACTTGCATTATATCCAATAGAGTTTCTTCATAACCAAAATTTTCTAGCTAAAATATTGCAGTATGTCCAGACCAAAGTTTTCCTACCATTTTCACATTATTAAAAAACAACCAGGTAAATACCTTTGATTGTCATCTCCACTAATCGCTGTACGTTCCTTGCACCCGGATTTCGTCGACGATCCGCCGTTGCTGGTTTCGGCGCACTTGAAGAGGAGGGAGATTTCAATTTTTTTTTTGGGATGTTCGGCGCGCTTGAAGAGCAGAAATGGGTTTGGTGGGAAATGGGAATTGATGGGTTATTTGGCTTTTTTTGACCCACTTGCCATTATTTGCCTTATTCTGTTTTTTTTTTAACATTACTTTCCACGTCACCGTGTAAACAACCGGGTAAATGCAAAGGTACAAGTAGCTTTTCCCAAAAAAGAAAACAATCTTGATTTTTCTTGGGACTCGAAAAATTGAAGCCAATTGATCGTTTGATTTCCCGCAAGTGAATAAGATCGTGAATAAGTAATAAAGTAGTGAATAGAGTGTTGAACCCATGAGGACTACGTATTTGATCGAGTTAAAATTAATTCAAACTTTAATCGAATAGTAAATACATTTTGTGATTTTTTTATATTAATCCCTAAATTATCAATTAAACTAATGAAAGTAAGTAAATGTATTTTTATTCAAATATGTGAGATGCATTGTTAAGATGTCAAATCCCCCTTGTTAATCTATTTTTTAGTGTAACAATTAAAATGACAATTTGAAATCATTTGTGTTGGTTAATATTCCTAATTTAATTGAAAGCCTCTCTCGATAGAGATCAAATTTATTCCCCTCATGTGACCCTTCTATCTCTCGATGAAAGATGCAAACATGATAAATGCATTAACAAGTACTAGAACACTTATTGAAACCATATAAAGTATAGATGTATATCTCTATCAAACTTTATAATATTTATTATATTGTGCTAATCCCTATTGTCTCTCATGATAACAATAAAATTCACTAACAATTCAATTGGTGATCAAGCAATTGAAAAGAACGATAAATACGATAATAAACATCCATAAATCAAATCAAATTAAAGTTAAAATAATTAATTAAAAACTAAAAATATCATAACAAGAGTTCATCTCATCCTAACAATGTATAAAATTAGTCTAATATATTGAAATTACAAGAATCATATTTAAATGAAAAGACATAACCCATATTTTTTATAAATTGAGAAGACGAAGATGAATTTTGAAATCTTGAATCTCTTCAATGATTTCTTGATGAATCCCCACTTGCTCATATTCTTTGCCCAAAAATCAAGTTTGAATTTTCACTTGATTGAATTCTTGCAAATTCTCTCACAAAAACTATGAATTTTTCTCATTTGATGATAATAATTGATGAATATTGGAGTATAATATTTATATGAGAATTCTCAATATGTATTATGCTGTTTTGTATTTGTAGGAGTAAAAAATTGGTTGAAAACCACGTCCAAATTGACTTTCAAAAGAGTTCCAATCGAATAAGGAAAGTTGTCTTCACGCGCAGATTTTTTTTGTTTCTGCACAGTAGTCAGTATTTTGACAATAACTTTCCCTTCCAATATCCGATTGAAGCGATTCAAAGTGCGTTGGAAATATAACTCAAAGGAATACAACTTTCCTAGAAATATAATTTTCCCAATTCGGAAGTTTACTATGCCAAACATGAGTCTCAATAATTGACTAAAAATCTTGAATATAACTTGTGCGATTGGACATTGATTGTGATAATATTTTGATCATATTCCATTACTTTTTGAGTTCTAATTCCATCCAATTGTCTCCTAACAATCTTCAAATATCATCTTGTGGTCCGAATCAATTATTGAATTTGTAATTTGGTCCTCAAACTTTGGATTTTACCATTTTCACTAATTTTTGCTTCTTTCTTTCGATTTCTCGTTCAACCATTGAATTTTACCTATATGACATAAAATAAAACAATTTAGGATATATTTTGTCAGAAGAACTATCAATTATCAATATTTTAGACTCCAAATAAATGTATAAAATACACTTATCACTAATAAATCTCTTGTACCTTTTTATAAAATTACGTTCTATAGCCTTTTTTCTGGTCACTGAAGCACCTAAAGAGCTTCTTCACAGTGGCAATTGCCGCCAAGTTAAGTCTAGAGGATGAAGAGCAAGAATTTAGCTAGGGTTTTTATTTTACAAGCTTTCCTAATTATAATAATTTTCTGGAGAATTATATATATCTCAATCCTATGCGCTTTTTGGTCTTTATGCTTTCTGTTGACACAGTTCATTTTATCATTGGAGGGTTCCTAAAAGTTTATGAGAGTGGGTTCTATTCATGACGTGATATTCACTCATTAGTTGGATTGTTACTTTCACAAGATTCATTACATACTCCCTATCCTTTTTGCGCTCCCCTGGTTGCCACATGATCAAACGAATATTTATTTGCTTAGTTTAAGAAGACAATGTACTTGAAAGTCTTCATAGCTTCGATTGATGCTTTCTGCTTAGATCTAATAATCATTCAAGTAAATAGGTTCATTCATAAGGGTTGGCCTGCTGGTTTAAGGCAAACAAATCTCTTGTTTTAGATGGAGATGAGTTCTACAAGTTTAAGATTTGACCCTATAGAGTGAAGTATAAGAAGAAGTGATTTTATAGCTCGTCCTTGTGAAGCAATTCTAGCACAGCTTAGCCTATTCTTATTTTGTAGTAACGCCATTTTGGTTGGTCATGTGGCTTCCTCTATGAGTGGATCAAACATGGCACAATTGTGCCATGTGGAATCTTGTAGTAAATTTTTTAGAGCAATGCTATGTAGTCCACTGGGGTTACAACCCCCAGTCTAGTGGCACTACATTCTATGTTAAATGAAATGTAAAATTAAATGATTTATTTAATTTCACCTATCATTTAATGACAGATTAATGCCACTTAAACTGGACTGTAATTTTAGCGGGACTAAATAGCATTACTCCATTTTTTAATGTTGTTCTTCAACTTATAAATGATATTTTAGTAGGTAAGCAATGGCCAAATGTGAATAACACATGTGATGAGGAAAAAATGCGCTGTGCATTTTATTAAGCATACTGTACAATAGTGCTTCTGAGTATGCTGCCTAGTTGGCTTTGGCTCCTGGTGCGTTACTTGGATTGTCTTAGTTTAAAATTGATCTGACCCATTCACTTTAGATCAATGGTTGACATTAAATCCCATTTTCATATGGGTGTTTTGGGGTCTGACGGTTTGATTAATTCTTGGCTTTTCATTTTTGTCTAGTTCAGACTTTTTCTCTCTGGTTCTTTGAGTTCTCCTTCTTCTTCGATTCTAATCTTGTGATCTCTCATGAGATCCTAATCCTTTATAGTGAAACCCTGTGTAATTAGTCCTGCTACGGTATTTTGGGCCTTTGTTATTGGTGTGTAATATGTAGATCTATAAGGTTGAGGGTTTTCTTGGTTCTGATTGTGTTTAGAGTTTGATTTGGAAAATCCTTGTGGATTAATGATCAAGTCTAGTTTCTGATTTGATTTTCTTGATTATTGTACTCTCTCTTGAAGGTTATTTGCACATAGTGACCGGCTAGCCTATGAGCTCCCCAGATGAGGTTTGACCGAACTGAGTGAACAATTTTATTGTGTTCTTTATTGTTTTTTGTGTCCTTGGTTCGCTTGTGTCATTAGTCTATTTTTTAGGTCAAACTATCCAACTAGAGGTGTCAAGACGGACGGGTCGGCCAAACCCGTGAAAACAGGCTCGGATCGACCCAGAACCGCTGGTCGACCCGTGATCCGAGCGGACGGTTCACGGGTTAAGGAGGTGTGACCCGCGGGCTTCGCGGGTTGCACCTTCACGGGCCGCAGTTAACCCGCTGGCCCGTGAAAAAAATAATTTAAATTTGAAATATATAATTTTTGAACAAATATATTAAAGTAAATAATTGAAATGGGGATATACAAATATTAAAATATATAATTTTTGAACAACTAAATTATAGTTAAAACTTAAGTAGGTGCCAACCTAGTTGGGATGTACTTAAACTATAAATTATAATAAAATTAAGTGTCAACCTAGTTTGGATGTACTTATGTTATAAATATTTGATAATAGTAATTAGAAATGCATTTAATTGTTATTTGTTTAAGTTAAATTTAACTTTGTAAAGTTATAAATAATTCATGTAACATTAAATTTGAATTTTATGTAAAAATTTCTTGGTATAACTATGAATTTATCATTTTGTTCAATTTTTAGTTTACATTTAACAAAAAAAATATTTTTTGTTATAAATATGAAAAATTCTATATTTTTATAATTTTATTTATACAATAATACGGGCCAAATCGAAACAAACCGCGATCCGTGACCCGCATGGGCTCGACCCGGATGGGTCAGCGGGCGGGCCTGGGTTGTAGTCCAAAATTTGTGGACCGACCTGGAACCGGCCAGAACCCGTAGCGAGTGGGCCTTTTTTTCACGCGGGCCGTTACCGGACTCATATGTTGGCGGGCCGACCCGACCCGGACCACCCGGATTGACACCTCTATACCCAACACATACAATTATAATGTCTTTTATAAAAATTACAAAAGAAGTAAACTTATAATTTTTTTAGTGAAGAAAACTAGGCGCTGTCATCTATTCTACCGATAGGAAGAATGGCTAGTCATGACCATGGAATTAAATACTTATAAATAAAGAAACTTCTACATTACCTCATACTACATATAGATAAATGATTCAATAATCATCTTATGCTATGTATCGATAATACGATATATTAATTCATTAGTTGATAAACTTATACCGTATCTCAACACTTAAATTAAATTTTAGTAACTCCACCGCTCGCTAACCGTAGGTTAGGCACTCGAGCGGTGGATACACAGCTCGCTAGCCCTCGAGACCACCGCTCAAGTGAAATCTGCTCGTGATTTTCGCAGTTTTTACAATTATATTCTACCTCAAACACTTTATTATTTGTTAGGCCTTTAAATTAGGATTCCACCATATGTTAGGTTCTTATTTTATTATATATATGAGGAATAAACATCTTGGAAACATTATCTTACAAAATTTGTAATCCTCTATATTTGATATTAGTGAATTTTTCCTCCCATACCTAAGATTTTTTCATGTCTTAGATTTGCACGTAAATCTTGTGTTCTTGTTCTTATATTTTCATATGGTCAATTCTCATTTATTTCGGTGCAAAATGGCATCATACTAAAATGGTATCCATTTTTTCTAACAAGCGAATTTCCACATGGCCAATATAAAATATAAAATTTTACTTTTAGATCGCAATACTAAATTTTCGTTATGGTGGGAAAAGATGAGGGCTGTCCTTGTACAAATGGACTTGGATGATACCATGTTAGGGTTTGATAAGATGCTTTCAACTTCTTTATCTTTCGAATCAAATTCTTCGGGAAGTTTTAAAGGAGAAAACCATCGGTGCGTTATAATTAAAATTGGAGCAGTTATTGATTTTGAAAAGTCTGACTAGTAAATTATATTTGAAACAACAATTGTGTTCTCATCATATGACAGAAGACGAGTCTATAGAAGATCACCTAACTATTTTTAAGGAAATTGTCACTGATTTGGAGACCATGGAGGTTAAGTACGATGAAAAAGGTTCAGGGTTGATTTTAATGTGTTTGATGTCTGCTTCATATATGACGTTCAAAGGTATCATTTTGTACAGTCGTGACACTCTCACAATTGATGAAGGACATGATGTTATACTTTTAAAGGAGAAGATAAAGTAGCCTGTTGGATCTAAGGCTTATGGTGAAAGCCTTGTTGTTCGTGAGATGTATTCTGATGGTAATGAAAGGGGCAGATCGAAATCCAAGAATAGAAATAAAATTTGTAATTATTGCAAGGAAAGGGGCACATTAAACCTGATTGTTATAAGTTACAGAATAAAGAAAAATAGTTGCTGCTAATTAGAAGGGAAAACAACCAGAAAATTCAGTTGAAGCTAGTTTTATAGAAGCTGGCTACAGTGATGGATAACTTCTAGTTATTTTTTATGGTGACTCCAAAATTTGCGAGAGTTGGATTCTTGATTTAACTTGCACGTTTCATATATGTGTCCCAATCAAGAGTCATTTTCAACATATAAAATAGTTTCCAAAACTGCTGTGGTAACAAAAAATAATGCGCCTTGTAAGATAGCTGGTATTGGAATTGTCAAAATTAAGATGTTTAATGTAAGTGTCAGGATACTCGATAATGTGAGACATGTTCTAGATTTGAAAAGAAATCTTATTTCTTCGAGTACTCTTAACTTGAAAGGGTACAAGTATACTCGTGAAAGTGGAATTCTAAAGGTAAACAACGGTGCCCAAGTTGTGATGAAGTGACGAAGAAAGTGTGCCCAGTTGTATGTCTTGCAAGGTTCTATGACCAAAGTTGATGCATCTATCACTAGTAAATTGAAGAAAAGAAATATTAAACCTTCGCAGAGGTTCGGCAAAGCAGATTTGGTTTTGTATGCTTTGATAAGTGTGGCCGAATGTATTGAGTTTAGTGAATAAACCTTTACTTATTTAGATGGAGTTACCTGTGATGTTATTGCTTGTTGTGATATTGTTGTAAGCAAAGTTGTTACAGAAGATAATCCTATTGATATGATGAGCAAGTCACTCTCTATATCTAAGTTTGATCATTGCTTGGGTTTGATTGATATTTGTTGTTGAGTTTTCCCTTAGGGACTTTTGTAGAAGAGGTGGAAAATTTTGTTGGAGAATTTTTGTTTAAGAGTTTTCCGTTGAAGAGTTATTCTTTTATTCCTGACATTGGAATTTGTCTTAAGGTAGAGAGTTTATTTTGTTGAAGAGTGAAGTTTTATTCCTTGCACTGGAACAAGGTGGAGATTTGTTAGAGTTTGGGTGTAACTCAAATTCTATTGGGACTTGGTAGTATTCCTTGAAAAACTCAAAGACGGATATGAGGAGAAAAAATAGCGTTAAGACCGCTTGCTGGCTGTTAAAGGAGCGGTCAAGCAAAAATTTCAGTAACTCCACGCACACCAGGCCCTCGAGTGGTAGATGCACCACTTGCTATCCACGAGACTACCGCTCATGGCAAGATTAAGGGAATTCCAGGGTTGAAATTCATTGAACTATGCTGTAACATGAGATTATACTATGCTATAGCATAGTATATTTTCGGAGGAAAAAATTCTTATTTTCTTAGAATAAAACTATTATGGAAGCAATGTTGCAAACATTTTTTAAGACCATGGGCCGTCCATAATGAAGGCGGACACATTCTAATAGATTTTGGAGCATAGAAGGAGGCAAGAAACACGAAAATCGATTCCAAGACTCGAAAATTCAATTCAAGATTTATTTGGGTGATGTCGATTTTATAATATTTCTTTTGTTTTCTTCTTCATAGCATGTTGTGCTAGATTTCTTTGTACTAGGAGAACGATAAATCTTGTAACATGAATTTTTAATATTTAGTTTTACATATTTAACATTAAAAATATATTTTGGAGTTTGAATGATTTTTTTTCTCTACAAGTATTGTACACGGTAATTGTATGAATTTTATGGCTTATTTTATGCATTCGAAAGAAGAAAATATGCTCGACATAGAGTAAATCGTCATAAGGTCCGATAGGAGATATGAATATACCTCTATACTCTATGTGGATTTTTAAGTGTTCATAAAAATTCATGCACTCTTGTATGTTTGCATCCATCATAGAATACAGTCAGGTCATATATGAGAGTATGCTTATTATTAATCGAGAGAATTGTTAAATAAAACGAGAACATTGATTCATCAAAATTCAATTGTGTTGTCAAAGTGTAGACATAAGGTTAAAAATGATTATTGCATGGGAATTCACGTTTGTCATTTATTAGAATACATCAATTTGCATTTAGCTTAATTTGCATTTAGTTTAGTTATTTTACTCATAATTGTATAAGTAGATTATTTTAGTTATAATTATATCACAAACTAACACATCATATTAATCTTGTTTCAGTTAAAGTCGCGATAATTAAAATTGAACTAAATCAATCTCCGTGAAATGATACTTGGACTTAATTCCACTTTATTACTTGTTAACGAACCGTACACTTGCAATGATTTTAAATCGAAATATATTTTCGTGAACAATCAGTAAACTTGACTCTAAAGCATAAAAATCATGAGCTGCTTTCTAGCACTATATGCATTTGAATATCTATATCGTTGTGTTGTGATTGTTTAAAAATCGAAAAGAGGGATTAGTAATACAAATGAGGAGTTTTCGATTTTGAAATAAATCACTGCTAGGAAAAATACAAAAATAAATTATAAATATTGTTGGAGTTGTAACAAAATAGAAAGAAGCATTACAATAAACAAAATAACAATAAAATAGAGAAAATCTAATTCTTGATATAGTAGCGATATTGGTAGGAAACAAGGCATGTGTTGCATACAGTTTCTTTAAAATAAATTCTTCCCCCACTATGGTGTAAGATGACGGATGGTATCTATCTCTCAGGATGCAATGACTGAAAGTAGCTGATTAGTACCTCTTCATTGCTTTAGGTGAACTGAAAATGCTCACACTTCTATCACCGAGCTGTAACAAAAGACCCTCTAAGTTGCTAAGAACAAGAATCTAAAAAATAAAGAGACAACAACAAAATTTAAAGAGATGATAGAACTCGTAAATTTTTGGTGTGTGGAATACAGGGGAAAACACTTCTTTATATAGCACTTGCATGAGGGAATTTCAATTTTCTTATTAATTTTGTATTATCACCCAAATATGCTATAATAGCCATTAAAACTTTGTAACCATTAATACAAAATTAACTAAAGAATTAAAATAAAAAATTTGTTGTTATATTTTCTTATTCATCAGTTATTCTTTATTTAATTTTTTCAACAATTCTCCAAATGAGTAAAATTAACAATAATGACAGACAAATAGGAATACATGGTGATAGAATTCAATTTTCGAATCCTACATAGCATAAGTAGGTGTTATCTTTTAAATCTTTCCTTGTGTAAGTATGTTTACTTTATTAGCTGATCAGTACACATGATGTCTTTAAAATATTTGTTATTTGTGTAAATGATGACATACTCAACACAATAATGTTCTTAACACAACTCAGTTTTCATAGTTATGTTCATTTTGACCATAAACATCTCCTTAGTTCTGCGAGAGTTTCTAAGAAATTAAACCATTGTAATTCCAATTTGAAGATTAAGTTATCATTAAGGTGATCTCTTAATTAGGAGTAACCCGCATTACTCCACTCAAATATTCCAACACATAAGAATCATTAAAAGCTTAACTTATCGTTTTTTCCTTGCGGGTATCACTGTCTTCATCATATGAATGGATTGTGATGAATCCCTACAGTGATCCAGGGCGATCCTTGCAAGGTTATTTTTTTGAACTTAGATCTTGAGCTCTACAGTCAACTAGGTTGGATTTCCATTGTACCAATTTATTTTTTCATGGGCTTTAGTCTAATTTCCCTCGATGATTTTTCGAGGATCTGTAATATAATCCTTTGACTTTACATAGTCAATGGAGATAATTTCAGAATAGATTAATTGTTTAATATTGTTATGTATACGATATATATGTCTTAACTTACCATTATACATGTTTTTATGTGCCATTCCAATTGCAAATTTACATTATAATGTATGCATATCGTAGGTACATATTTTGACCATCTTTGAATATCCTCTAAGAAATGGCATAGATATTGTACTTTTTCCCCACATTTATCCAGTGCGATAAATTCAAATTCCGTTATGGATTTGGCCATAAAAGTCCGTTTTGAGGATTCTCAAGACACAACTAGTGTGAACACATGTCCATTAGTAGACCTTGAGTCTTTTATGTAGGATATCCAATTTGCATCACTATATCCTTCTAGGATAGATGTATATCTTGTATAGTGAAATCCTTAGTTACAAATATGTTTTAAATACCTTAGTACTCTCACAATTGCCTACCACTGTCTAGCTCCAGGATTACTTGTATATTTACTTAGCTTACTTACTCCATAATATCTGGTCTTGCACAACTCATTAAATGCATTAGACTACCAGTCACTCTAGAGTACTATATTTGAGAAATCATTTGTCCTTTGTTCTTGGATAGATGTATACTTATGTCTATCAATTTTCGAGCAACACCAGTGTCATCTATACTAAATTTTCCAGTAATTTCAACATAATTTGATTTAAAATAAGACCATCTGATGTTCTAGAGATCTTTATTCTTAAGATAACATTGGCCAGTTCTATATCTTTCATATCAAATCTTGAATTCAACATGTTCTTAATAGAATTGATCATCCTATCATTAGTACCAACAATGCGCATGTCATCATTGTATAAATATAAAATAACGTTTATCACATTCGTTGATTTTAAATCCACTTATTATCATAGAACTGTTGAATTTTTTTACCATTGTTTTGGAGCTTATTTTAAACCATACAAGGACTTAATCAGTTTACAGGCTTTCTTTTTCTATCGGTGTAGTAAAGTCCTCAGGTTGTTTCATATTGATTTCTTCTACCAAATCTTCATACAAAAAGTCTGTTTTCACATCCATTTGATGTACTTTAAGATTGTGTATGACAATAATTAGTAGTACCCTTCTTATGAAATTTATTCTCATCACAGGAGAATATGTATCAAAGTAGTCTAGACCTTTTTGCTGTCTAAAACCTTTAATTACATGCCTCACCTTATATTTATCAATTAATTCATCCTCTTTCATCTTCCTCTTAAAAATTCACTTGGATCCTAGAGGTTTACACTAATGAGGAAGATCCACTAATTCCCAAATGTGATTTGATAGTATGGAATCAATTTCGCTTGTAATGGTCTCTTTCCAAAAACGTCCTTTAGTATAGTTTATTGCCTTTTTAAAAGTTCAATGTTCACTTTTTAGCTGATATGTCCAAAAATTTAAACAAAAAGATTTTTCTATCCTTACTCTTTTACTATATCTAGGTTCATCTTGAACCTTTTCATTTTCTTCGTCTTCTTGGTCCTGACTATTTTCACTAATAGTCTCAATTGTTTGTTTTGATGAATTTGGTTATTCTTTGGAAAAGAAATAAATGCTCAAAAAAAGATACATTTTTTGATTCCATGAATGTGTTCTTGTGTATGCCTTGGAATTTTAGACTCATGAACAAGAAAATGATATGCACTGCTATTATGTGCATAGCCAATGAAAATGCAGTCAACTATTTTTTTTTTTTGGAACTATTTTCTCCTTCTTAGGTGTAGGTACAATCACTTTAGCAAGACATCCTCACATTCATAAGAATTTATAGGAGGGCTTATTTTCTTTCTATAATTCATACGAGGTATTATCTTTATTTTTCTGGGACACCTTATTTAAAAGATAATTTTCTGACAAAATAGCCTCTCCCCACATGCTTTAAGGTAATCTAGAATTTAATAACATAGTATTCATAATCCCTTTCAAGGTACGATGACGCCAATGCTTCAGGGACTGAACTATGACATAAAACTCGAGATCATAGGTGAAATAATTCTTCTTTGATCCTGATAGCTTCTCATAGAAAAAGGCTATGAGCGCCCTCCTGTAAAGTCCCAAAATAATAATAATAATAATAATAATAATAATAATAATAATAATAATAATAATATAGTAGAATTAATTATTCTATGTGCTATATATTTTATATTTTGGAAAAGTTGGGGGACTAAAATGATACATTTATTAAATTCAATTTTATTTGGGTCAAATATTTAAATATTGATAGAGTAATGATAAATATATTAATATTGGGCTCGTTGGATAGCTCGTAATTAATTATGTATAATAGGCTCGAGAAAAACTCGGCTCAGATAAGTTAGCTCCAAGATATTTCAGTTTGAAGAAGTTGATGAAAAACTAATTTTTTTGCAATTGAATTGAAACCTTGAATGAAAATGGTTTTGCCACTTGTAATGTTTATGGAGTATTTTATTTTATTTTATTTTGAATTGTAGGCACGTGTAGGATAAATGGCAGATAAGGTAGTTTTTGTTTAAAATGATTATTTGCTTTGATTTGGGATGTGATAGAGAGGCTTGTTGATTAGATAGGGAAGAATTAATTATTGATTATATAGAATATAGTGACTGAGACTTTTATTTAGGCAACACATGGCAATTGACAATTTTTACTCCTATAAGAATTCATTTTTCCCCTTTATCTTTAAATACCATACAAAGTAACTATTTTGTACCTTAAAGAGAAAACGAAAAGAGGAAAAATATAAATTCATATTATAGTGGCAGCAAGCAAAAATTAAAGATTTGGGAATGTGAATTTCTTACTTTTTCTTCGAACAATTTTTCATCAAACGAGGTAGGATTGCAACGTGCAAGTGATATTCCGTTTAAATTATTTATTTTCATGTTGATAAATATTATGCTAATGAAAGTTATGATATCATATAAAATGAAATGGCAATCCAGTACCAAAGATATGATATGTTATGAGCTCTTACTGATTTCTATGATACGATGGTATGATATTTTTTGACGCATGATTTAAATATTTTATTCGGGATTGCACCATTAATCCGTGTTTTATTGAGTATTCTCATATACTCAGCCATTTTTTCCCTACTTCACAGGTTAGAATGGGTTGTTGGTTGGAGGGTGATGAGGTGCAGTCATGGTGCCAAGATTTATGGAACTCAGTAAAAATAATTCGGTGTAAGAATGCATTTTTTATAAAAAAAAATTCAGCAATTTTTCTTAGTTATATTTAGAAATCTAAGACATGTTTATTGGATTATAAATTTAAAACTGTGTTACGCTTTATTGGTGAAATTAACATTGTATTAATTATCTAATAAAATAGATATGCATTTTTTTTAAATATTTATTTGGTTATAAGTTTTTATCAATTTAATTTTACCCGTTAGTTTCATATATTTACATTGTTAGAGTTAATAGTTTTGGTAGCGATTTAAAAATTAGATTTTGGTCGTTACACCTCCAGACTCAGAACACCACCAATGCCAACCCCAGATGCATCACAGTTTACCTCAAATACCTTTTCAAAATCTGGAAGTGCCAAAACTGGGGCCTCTGTCATCCTTTGCTAGACCAACTGAAAGCTGGCCTCTGCCTCCTAGGACTACTGGAAACAACGTCCCTTGAGGCATTCTGTGATTGGGGCAGTCAGAGTGCTAATGTTTCTAATGAACCGGCGATAGAAGGACGCCAATCCATGGAAATTTCTGACATCGTACACGGTCTTTGATTTGCATGAAACCATCAGTAGACACGATGAAACCAAGAAAAGTTATCAAAGTGGTGAATAAAGAACACTTCTTCTGATTAATGAATAGGCGCTCCGCCCTCAGCATATCAAAAACAGCACGGAGGTGATCGAAGTGTGATGCCCACGTCGGACTATAAATGAGGATGTCGTCAAAGTATACCACCACAAACTTTCCCAAGAAAGGCTGTAAAACCTGATGCATAAATCTCATAAAAGTGCTGGGCACATTAGATAGTCCAAAAAGTATGACTATCTACTCATACAACCCATGTTGCATCTTAAACGTTGTCTTCCACTCATCTCCAGGCCTTATTCTAATTTGGTGGTATCCTCTTTGAAGGTCAATTTTTGAGAAGACCTTAGAGCTGGACAACTGATCTAACGTATCATCCATGCGGGGAATTGGAAACCTGTACTTCATTATAACCCTGTTGACTAGGACCCATCCTTCTTCGGCATGTAGAGCACGAACTGCACATAGGCTCATAGTCTCGCAGATGTAGCCCCTCTCCAACAACTCTACCACTTATCGTTGTAACTCTTCAGCTACCTTGGGACTTAGGCAAACTCGACCCCGGAACAAGGTCGATTTGATGCTGAATATCCCTTATAGGAAGTAACCCCAGAGAGAGATCCTCTGGCATAAGGTTAGAGAACTCTGTTAGCATCTGCTGCACTTCTGCCGATAAATCTGGATCTTCATCTACCGTACTATTCCTAGGAGGCTGTAGAGCATAGACTACATCTTCACGCTCAATCTCAACTAAAAACCTGGAATATAAAGTAAGTTGGTATTATTGACTACCGGGGCAAGAGTGGTTTCTTCCCGATGAGGCGTCGGCACAACCTTCTTCCCCTTGATGCTAAGGGAATGTGTATTTTTCCGCCTATCATGAATAACACTGCGATCATACTGCCAAGGTCGGCCCAACAATACATGATAGGCATCCATTGACACGACATCACACCAAGCATTATCAAAATATTTTCTGCATATCGAAAAAGATACTAGGCATCGCTTTACGACTGATACCTCACTGCCTTTACTCAACCACGAAAATTTATATGAATTGGGATAACGATATGTCTTCAACTGTAATTTCTGGACAACATCTTCAGATACTACATTCACAACTACTGCTGTCAATGATCGGTTTACAGACCTTATCGATAACTGTGCAGGTTGTGTGGAAAATGTTGGTTCTCAACCAGTTGTTCCCTGAGTCGCCCTTGGGAGTCAATAGACTCTTGTGCACGACGGGAGTCTCCCTCTTCATTATCGTCATATACGAGTTCTCCAACCTCTTCAGTTTCGTCTACTACATCTTCCTTAATTAGGAGATTTTTACATGTTTAACTAGCTGGTTTCCTGCAATCAGTTGTTTTATGTCCCTGTTCACCGCACCTGAAACACCTAATACCCGAGCTAAAATTTTCCCGCAATGGCTGTTGAGCAGGATGGGATGCTTGAAGGTGAATTGGCTGACTACCTTCGCTTCTGATCACTGGTCTCCTGTTCTGATTCTTTTTTCACAGCAAGTGTAGGCTAGTATGCTTTAGAAACGGTCCACAGCGAGTGAAGACTGAGGATATCTTGTAGGGGCTGTCGTAATCCCCTCAAATACCGTGCCACCATCTCCTTTTTCGTCTCAGATAGATCATTCCGGGCTATCAATTGATAGATCTCCTCTGTATAATCATCAACAGATCTCGTGCCTTGCCTTGGAGAATGAAGCCATTAAAATAAGGTTTGGGTGTAGCCTGATACGCTCAAAATGAGGTACCAACTAATTTCCTTAGCTTTAAATGTGTTGTCTTAAATAGTAATATGGCAAGTAAGGGTCATTTCCCGCAGAGGGTTGTTTCAATTTAATCAATTGCAAACTAGAAATTGAATTTAACACTTATAAACTAAAGTGATTAAATTGGGGGGTTTGGTTCGTTGAATTAAGGAAATCAATAAATTCAAAATAGAAAATACTTGAATTTGAAAATAAACAAAGTAGATTTTAAATCAAAGATGTGAAGATATGATTAGGGGGATATTTCGTTACCACGAGAATGATTTTCATATCAATTACACAATAGATTTTCGTTCTCTAGATTAACAACAATTCGAGAATAATTACAAGTTCAATTATCTCAATCTCTTCTTACATGTAAAACAAGCTCTTTACTCAACCCTATTCATTAAACAACCTAGAACAAGCTCTCTAGATTTAATTTAATAAAAGCATTTCGACAAAAGAGATGAATTGAATTAAGGGCAAACTCACAAGCTCGGTTTACTTACTTAAGTGTTAATCCACATACAATCAATTGAAAATTCCTCATAATCCATTGAAATGTAATTGCCACAAGGTTTTAGAATAAATAGCGATTACGCACTATAAATCCTAAAATAGCATTCATTGAACAAACTCAATCATTTAGTTGTACACCTAAACAATCAAGAAAAACAAAATAAACATATAAATCAATGGATTAAACACATTAATTAAGAGAACTATAAGGCACAAATTAATTAAAAATCATAACTCGGGTTTGGAATTACCCCAAATCACAAATATATTTAGTTACCCATGAAATACCCAAAAATAACAATTAAATCCTTACTACTCATTAATGAAAAATAAATTAGGGAAAAGAAAAAACTTATTGATAAAGAAAATATCAATGGGTCTCCTTCTCCAAGCTATTCCATCAACACTTGCTCGAATCTTTGTTCAAAAATACCAAAAGAAATTAAAGAAAGAAGAAGGAAGGAAAGAGAAAGTAAAAAAAATTGAAAAATGAAGAGAAAAACTCCGAAAAGCTACCACTGAAGACCCAGAAAAAAAATGCCCCTGCTGCTGCTGCCCAGAACAGGTTTTAAAATTAAAACCTAGAAAAATTGCAGCACAGGTCCTTGAAGTTTTGGAAAGTGACAAAATGGTCCCCGAAGTTTCAAAAAAATTAAAAGTGGCGCTGCAGCACTGGAACAGTGGGCCTGCAGCGCCCCAACCTCTGTTTCCACCAAGGAAAATGGGTTTTTGGTGCTATTTGCAGCTAAGTCCCTCAACTTTCAGTACTTGTGCACTTTGGTCCCCAACTTCATAAATTTTGCACAATTTTGGTTCTTTTTTCCTCCTTTTATCTTGTTCTCTTTCCATGGGTGATCTTTGGCCTACAAAAACATAAATTACACATTGTGAGTAGAAATCCATTAATTTAATCAATAATAAGTTTAGTTTAAATATTAAATAAGTGTGAAAAACACACTTATCATAGCCGAAAGGAAGGAAGTGGCATTTCATCTTCTTCTTCATCTTCTCCCAATTAGTGACCTTGGGCTTACTCTGCCTATTTTATGAACGCCTCAACTGTTCCCACAATGCAGATGCTCTACCCTTGAGTTTGGCGGCGACCAGCCTTACTTTGACACAATCTGGAACTTCTTTATATTCAAAAATACGTTCAACTTCATTCAACCAATCAACAAATCCTTCGGCTTGTAACGTACAAGAAAATATGAGCAGATCCACTCTGAAACCGAAGTCTACAGGACGATCTTCCCGTCCACGGTGTTCCCAGACTCGAGCATGATTGTAATACGAGTTTTCTGTTAAAATTTGAGGTTCCATCTTAAAAGTTCAACCTTGTTTAGAGGAGTAGCTCACGATCTTTATTAGTTGGTTTATGTCAACATCATTTATCGATGTGGAATATATATCCCTTAACACGCCTGTGCAAGATGGTGGTTCATTTGAGCAGACCAATCTTGAAATCCACGTGCTCATTTTAGAGTCTTAACGGGATCAAATCGCTCGTTGGAGCATAATGAGCTCTGATACCATGTTAAGATTTGGGGTTCCATCTTAAAAGATCAACCTTGTTAAGAGGAGTAGCTCAAGATCTTTATTAATTGGCATGTGTCAACATCATTCATCGATGTAGGATATATATCCCTTAACATTTTCGAAACTGGTATCGAAATCGTGACCTTCCAGTTCACGATCACCGAAATCCTATACTGCTAGATGCTGAGTTAACTCCGCAACTTGCATATGTAAATTCTCCATCATCATATCCTGAACATTACGATCACGATGTGGGGACTTCCTCATTCGGAACCTGTCGCGACGACCATGACTACAAACCATGGTAGGACTGATGAAATCTCATCCCACGAAGATGCTGATGCTCTGATACCACAGCGATTATTCTGCAAGATGGTTTCAGCAGATAATTAACAGGGACGAATACAAGAGAAAATGTAGCGACCGCGAACTTTTAAATTTTATAAATTAATTTTCTCGAAAAACGTGTCGCTAAAACGTAACCCTAATTCTCTAGAGAAACGCGTTCGTCTAGCCGTTATAAATATGAATTTAAATTAATTCGAATTGAATATTGAATAATTATTTTTATTTCAATTCGGATTTATTTTATTTAAATCCAATTATTATTAAATTCAAGTCCAATTACATAAGCCCAATGTTTAAGCCCAATTATATAAGTCCAACACCTTGAATTTTAATTCTTAGCCCAATTTATTTTAGTCCATTACAATTAAGCCCAATTATGTCGGCCCAAACATTGATGTTTAGGCCCAATCTATTTAGGATTCCTTACAACCCAATAGGCCCAAGTGGCACATAGGGATTTGTGCCCTAACAATTCCTATTTTATTCACCATCACCTCATCCATTTCTCTCCTCCATTTCCAAACATTCACGCAGCCAACTAAATCCATTGGTAAGAAAATTGTCTATCTCTCCAACATTCTCTCTATTCCCAGGTAAAACACCATTGATGCTAGAAAATCCATTTCTAGCATCAACAGTGTATCAATTCCAATAGAACATCCCAGAAATTGGAAAGCATCATGTGATGCTAGAACCTCAGTTTCTAGCATCGTGTGATGCTAGAACCGAACCCATTTCTCCATTCACCCATTGCAACAGCTGCAGCCAGAATCCTATTCCACTCAGCTGCAGCCTCACCATCTCCAAAACAGTAGCCAAAACACCAACAACTGCACACTGCCAACCACAGTCACCATCACCAAACCGGAACTCACCTCAAACCAGCACTCCCGAGACCAACATTTCCACATTCACCAGCAGACCTACACCCATTTCACCAACCATCAACTGCAGAACCACCCATTCCCCAACATTCCCAAACCTGCAAACTCACCAAGTAGCAACTCCCTCAACACCTCTGCCTAAACCACCATTTTCGCACCACCACAACCACCCACGTTCTCAGCCCCAAACAGAACCAACAGCCAAAACCAAGCAAAGCCATAGCCACCAAGCCAACCCACGAACCACCAAAACCGAGACCAAAATCAATGCTGAAACCCGACTGCAACTCCACAACCAAGACCCCAACCGCCCACAGACCTCACCACTTTGGCCAACTCCACCAACCTCAACACTTATCTCAAAACCGAGACCAACACCACCCAAGATCGACACCAAAGCCGCCACTCGACAGCCCCCATTTCACCACAAATCAACTCCAAAACCAACTCAATCAAGAAAATAAAGATTACCCATGAACTTACCTTGCTTCCCTAACCATTTCTCGAGCTGGAACCACCAAGAAACCCGAATGAAATCCGAGCCTTCAAGCCACGGTTCTTCCTCATTTCGAGCCCAAAACACCCAAATAAAACCCCCCCCACCTACCCTATGTCCGGCGCCACCACCGCCGGCCGGTGGTGGCGAGATCTCGAGGAAGGGGGGCGAAGCCCCTTCCTCCCGTCGATTACTCTCTCTCTCTGTAATGAGAGAGAGAGAGTAATGAAATGAAAATTTTTATATTGATTTTGATTTTGTTTTATTTTGATTTTAGTTTAATTTGTTTTTGATTTTTAAAAAGTTACATTTTAGCCCCAAGTTATAAATTGTTTTAAATTAGTCCCTAAATTACTTTTAGTTTAGCCCTTAAGTTTAAATGTTTTAATTTCAGTCCCTTAATTTTATTTTTAGTTTTAGATAAGGTTTAATTTAGCCCCCAAGTTTATAAATTATTATTTCAGTCCTTAATATTTTATTTTCAGTTTCAGCAGATTTTCAATTGAGTCCCTAAGTTCTGAAAATGTTTAATTTTAGCCCTTTAGTTTTATTTTCAATTTTATTATAATTACAGCTTAGTCCCTAACTTTTAAAAATTACTATTTTAGCCCTTAAACTTTTATTTTCAGATTTAATAAACTTCCAATTAAGCCCTAAACTTTATTTTATCATTTTAAGTCATTTATTTCAATTTCAATAATTTTCAATTAAGCCCTTAAACTTAATTTCAACACTTTAAAACTTTAAAGTTCGAAATACTAATTCAAACTTATTTCCTATTTTGGCTAGACGATACGTACGAGCAATTAGGAGCTTGAAGTTATTTTCCCGCTCCACTTTTTCACGCAACTCGAAACAATTGAGGTAGACTCGCCACCATTAATTAGTTTAAATTATAATTGCATGCTTTATGTGAATTACGTGATTTATATGCTTTATGCATAGGATGAGAATGTGTCATATGCGATATATGATATTGTTATGCTTGCCATAACTTATATGCTTAATTGCATGAGAAAGAAAGAAAGAAAGAAAGAGTCTCTTATGAGATAAGAAAGAATGTTATGCATAACTTATGTGCTTCATCCGCACAAGAAAGAAAGACTACCCACAGCCCATGTTTTTAAAGAGCCTATGATTTCAAGAAAATGAACCAAAGATGATATCACATTGTATATTGCATGAGTGTGTTTTCAATTATTCTGTAAATTAATTATCGGCGATGAGTCTACTGAGTATTTCTTCGAAATACTCATTCTGCTATTTTAACAATATTTGCAGACTTCGGAGGCGATCGTGATTGATCCGGCAGTGGTGGCATAAAATTGGATTATCGAAATTATTAAGATTTCAAATTTATGTATTGAAACATTGTTAACGTATTTTTCGTTTCCGCTATTCCAAAAACATGATATTTAAATTTTGAACAATTATCCAATGTATTTTAATTGCCGAAGTAGTTTCAATTGCAAATGTGATTTTAAAAATTAGGTTATTTCCGCAAAATTGATTGACAAAATTAGGGCAAAAGACGATGACGTGGCAATCCGGGTTAACAGAACTCGGGGCGCTACAGAAAACGTCAAGAAAATAAGAGATTCTTTATTATTCATCCAACATGCGAAAACAGCCCACAAGCCGGGCTATATAGCTAGAAAACAGCAAAATTTCAATAGTTATACCAAAAGAAAGTACGTAATAAAAGAAATAATATCCCAAAAATCTGGCTCAAAGCGAGTTCGTAATCTATTTTAAAAAGGCAAACGAAATATTACCAAAAAAGGAAAAAAATAACTAAAATTAGGGATTTGAAAAGGAAAACAGCGGATTTTGCCCTCGAAATCAATGTGCATGACGTGCACGCCGAAAATAGTTTTTTGAATTGGGGTCATGAGCACGATTCTAATAACCATAGCCAAAGTTATTACCAAAATACCAAAACGTATCCGAAACTGCCCCAATTAGGAATGATCGTCGATTACTTGCCATTTTTGCTCTATCCGCCAACTCATGGTACCTCAGTGCCATCAACGAGTTATCGGAAAACTCGGCATCATTTGACTCTGATCCTCCTGCATCACTGAGTGTATCCGTCTTCATTTTTTTAAAGTGTCGTTTGTGATACGTTCAAAATTGAGAATTAACATTAAAATATCTCATGAAGTGGAAGTGGATGTGAGACATGAATTTGTAGGTTTCTTGCTCAACCACTTGAATTCTTCCTTTGTGACAGATTTCATGCTCAATTACATGGACGTGGTTGTATGATAACAATAGGTGCACGTATACCACTCAATGGTCTCTATAAAATCATTAGTTTTGCAACGGCTCTATAGGCATTGTATGTGGCATCTATTATCGACGTGAGGTTGCTTGTATACCATAAGATTTCTAGATTTTTATAATAAGAAGGTGGACCATCTTGTTTTTCCTTTAAACCAGGTGATGTTCTTTCTAATTTTCTTATTCTATAGCGTGTAACTAAACTATTCTTTGGGATGAACGATGTAATCTAACTTAAACCTTTAATTTCAATTCTCAAGATTTGCGTAATAATTATTTTATGTATTGATTTTACTTTTTTTCTTCATGCTTGGATTACTTGATCATTAATTCATGATTTGTGATTGTAACAAATTGAGATGTGAATTATAAATGTAGACCACAAGATAAAATTCGACAATTAGGTAAAATGTAGAGATACACAATTATTGTGATCTTGAATTGAGTTAGTAGGAAATTAAATGGTTTAGTTGATGCTTATTCAAATTAACATAGAGATATAATGAGTTGACAAAACAAGATATAATCGATTTGAAATCGAGAGACAGTAAATTGATTTAATTAGTAATTTGACCAAGTTCAACTTTAGGAATTGAATTTGGGAGGCAAGATTAAAGGTGATAACTACAATGAAATTGTTAGTCGCACCACTTAACAATCATATTTGATCTTTTAATTACTTTCATCTTTTTAGTTAATATTAGTTCCCATAAAAACTTGGCTTGGTATTTTGTTTTCTTTAAATAAGAGGTAGGCTTATTTAAATTGATATTTGGATATAGTAGTCTTTGTGGGACAATAATCTAAAGAGAAGTGCTTGGTGTACACTATGGTGTACACCAAGTTACACATCCCCCTCACAACATAGGTGGGGGCCACGATAATAAAATAATCGTGGCCCCCACACTTGTGAGGGGGCTGTGTACAAGTGGTGTACACTCAGCCTTTTTCTAATCTAAATTGCTTAAGTTCATTTTACTATTTGTTTAATTGATATTGTACACTTATGACTATTACACAACTATTCACTCCTATTGAGATCTCTAAAAATATAAGCGAGATAAGAGTCGAACATACCATTCTTTAAAAATTGTATTATTGATAACAATTAAGCATGACAAACAAAAGTCAAAATTATTCACCTTCTCCATGGATATGCAACACTACTTTATTTGGAGAAATTTTAAAAGCCGACATCTTTTACTTCATCAATTAATAGATTATGAACGATCTACAGTTTGATTTTCTCTATGAAAGATTTGCTATCCAACCCTTTGCTGTAGAAGTTCTGGAGGAACTCTTCTGCTGTAAAATCCCGATATAGAGCTGCTTTTTCCAGTGTCAACAACTCCGGGAGAGGTCCATACTTCCCGGATTCTCTCCATTTGGCAAGATTGAAAAACGTGACGATAGAAATACGAGATTCCATGGAAGAGTTAGCCAAAACCCGATGCTGTACACTTTTGTATTCGCCATTTGATACTATCTGCACATATATTGGATGACAAACTAGTGAAAGAGTTATCATTTTTTCTTCAATCAAGCTGGTTTGTGAGGTGAACATGTGAAAATCAATTCTTACACTATAAAAACTTAAAGCGCGTGTTACAAATAAAGAAGCAATTCATCCTTTTGTCTCCAATAGAAAGCTCTAAGGCTTTGCCAACGGCAACTACTAGTTGTGTATGGAAAACAAGTCTACACCAAGGATGCTTTTAGTTATATTCATTGGGAAATATGATCAGATGCTACCAAGTACATAATTAGGTGCATGATGATACAAAACATGATTTGAGCACACGATCATGATTCTTGATTCTTATGAAGCTAAGGGCCGTTTTGTATAGCTTTTGAAAAGTCAAAATGTGTTTTTGAGACCTAAAAGCTGTTTTTGGACTCATTTAATTAATTTTATAAAAGTAATTTTGGTAAGCTTTTCTAAGGGTTACCTGAAGAAAATCTCCGATGTTTACAATTAACCCTCCAGGAACAGGCTTTACATCTACCCATTGATTCTCATGTTTTACCTGCAGCCCCTGGATCTGATTCTGCAGCAAAACTGTAACAATTCCAGGATCAGTGTGTGGTGTGATACCCATTGTGAGATCTGCCTGAGGGCAATAAGGATATATATGCCCTACAAAAACCCTGCTATCAGAAAATGTCAAATCCCTAAACTTGCCAGCCTCTAATCCTAATCCCAGAGACAGCAACTCCATAACTGTATCAGCTACCTTCTTTGCATGCTTATCCCATTCCACCACTTCTTTCCTACAAATCCCGGGTATCTCCTCTACCTGCGGTGGCTCTGGTGACATCCACACTTGCAGGGAGTCATGCCAGCACGCGGCCTTAGCGCGGAACAAGTCGTTGTTACTTGCATACATGACTCCTCGTCCCTCTTCGCGTAAGTAGTGTTTTGCCTTTATCTCCATTGGCTGCTCGTGAAATGCCTTGATTGCAGCTATGGTGTCTTCCAGTACTGAAACTTGTACACCATGATTGATCACTTGGAAGAAACCCCATATTTTTGCAGCATCTCGGATTTGTTCAATGATCTTAGACCGGTGATGATCAGAACCAACGTTGGCAAGATCAATAACGGGGATTTCGATCTGTGCAGAGGAGGACTTAACATCGGAAAGAGTTTCTGGTGGGTGTACAAAGAATTTTGGAATGATCGTGATGCCAGAATCAGAGAGGCCTTTTACACCTATTTTAGAGTCATCAAACTCTTTCACTTCCTTCATTCGATCATAGCCAACTACACTTGCTTCAGCAGCTGCCATTTTTGTACTTTGGCCTGAGTTAACGTTTTCGAGGTATTTATAAATGATTTAACTTATAAATAGACAGAAATGATTGACGAATAAATGTATAGTATTTGTAGATCCCTCCAAAATGTAGATAACAAGTTGTTTTGAGTATTTATGAACAGTTTATAAACAAGAGGAACATAGGCTTAGATTAATGAAGCTTTTGAAACTTGGATATTTCTTATGATTAATTAGAAATTAAATTGCATGTTTAGTATTAATATATGGAAATAGAGGTTTAGGATAGAGATAGTCAAGAAAGATACCTACCACACTTTTGAGTCCTGTTGTAACGAGGAATGTGCGCAGAAAAAAATATATACAAAAAGCCAATACACACAGATACGTGGGGTCCCCTTTTTTTTTATAATTACCAATGTATCAATAGCTTGATAAAAAGTCGTACATCTACATGATACTTCTGATGCACGCGCACACACACATATAGACACAGTTGGGAAAGTGATAAAGACCCAACACCTACTGGTGGCGGACTTTTTGTCATTTGCTCCATCTTTCTGACCATTTCAAATATATATATATATATGCCTTAAAAGCATATTTGGAAAGTGATTTTAAACTATTTAAGAGCTTGTTTGGGAGAGATTTTTGGGGGAAGAATTGATTTTGAATAGTGATATGATGGGAAATATGTGGTTGAAAAAGAAGAAAAAATTATTGATGTGATGGAAAATATTATTTTATTGAAGAATGTGTGGTTGAAAATGAGAATTGATTTACTGTAAAAAAATTTAATTCCTACCAAACATGGCCTAAATTAGAATAATGGAGCAGTTGCTCTCACATACCCACCTCATTTTTGCAAAAGACGTAACAAAACAACTTTTTCAATTACGTGTAAGAATAGGAAGATTGATGGTAGGCTCAAGGGTTAGAATTAATCCAACTAATTAAATGTGTAGGTCTTATGCAATGTGTAGATAATAAATGAGTATTAGCTATAGATCTTATAAAATGTATGGCTTTAAAATATATTTGATAAGAAGTGATTAATCATCTACGGACATACTTTAGGGTGTGTTTCAATTTTTTTTATCGAATAACCGAATTCAATTCGATTCTTATTTGGTGTGAAAGCTAAAATATTTAGAAATCAAAATTCTATTTAGGAAATTTTGTTTGATTATAAGATTAGCTACAACTCACTCCTTTCGTTATTTGTTTTCTTCACTTAACTCGTGATTATACAACACTAACCTTAAAAGTTCTTATCAAATATTATTTATTAGAGCAAAATATATTATTTGGGCACATAACCCAACAACTTAATGTTGAGCTTTTGTTGCTAAACACTCGACAACTCAACCCTAATTACAACTCGATTAAATGACATCTTGGACATGGAACTTACCAAGGCTTTTAGACCTAGCAAACTCGATGGAAATGGTATTGTAGTTGCGATATTATAATGTCTTAGAATTGTAGTGTTTTAATGGAAATAGAAACGTATACGAGAAATCAAAATTAATAGGACTTCCTCAAAGAATTTCCAAGATCTTTTATGATATTTCTTCCCCTTTAAAAATATGGTGTTCCCTATTTTGTTAAGTTATATTTGTAGGAAGTCTCCTGTTAATTAACTGACTCCTCAAATATTTTCAATATCTTCTAGAATAGATGGACTTGGAAAATAAATGTGAAAATAAGTTGGTTAAATTCGGCATTCACACACATTCAAACACACTGCGAAAGAACCTGGAAAGAATCCAATATTTACTAAAGTTTTTTATTTCTCCTATTTATTCAATGATTTTAATTTCGAATTTCTGTCATTAAAAAGTAAAAAAAAAAAAAAAATGTATCGTAGTTGTGAAAAATATATTTGGGATCTTCTCAAAGGAATATTGATTTACAAAATCAAAGATAATTTTTATGATGAGTTATTGATCAACGGAGGGTTCTTTTTGGCTTTAATTGCTCCAAGATCCAATTAGAACAAAAGGCCATAAACAAACAAAGAGAACGGCTTTCATGTTTCTTGAGGTGAAAGAAAATTATCAAAAAATTTCAACTAAGAAAAAATATTCTTGGCCTTGGTGCCTTTTAAAATTAGTTTTTGAATACTTGAAAAACTATTTGAATTATTGATTTCGATGCTAGAAGCCATTTTTTACAATCTCTCGGCGAATTATGCGATGAGTTTTCAGAGATAGCTGAACAATCTTTAACAATGTTCAAAAAACGCGTAATACGTGGTAATGCGTTTCAGTTGAACATTGTGCATTACAAGCATATGAATGCCTATATATGCGAAGCATATAGACATGCATTTGCATAATTATGTATTTTCCAAATTTTAATATTATTTTATATATTATGAACTAATAAATAAAACAATACATCATTTGAACTTTATAGATATTCTTCACATCTTCAAAATAATAATAATAATAATAATAATAATAATAATAATAATAATAATAATAATAATAATAATAATAATAATAATAATAACTAGAAATTTATACACATTCTTCATTTTCTCAACAAAAATATATTTCTCAAATCCATAAATACTATAATTATTTGGTAATCTATACCGATAATTAAATTAGACATGAACGAATTAAAAAAATCCTAAATCTTGTCTAGCTTTTTATCGGATTCTAATTCAATCACCTCTTCTTTCATCCAATTCATCTTTTGTGTCATCCGATACAAAATCATCTTCATTGGGCTCTTTAAGCTATCACTAAATATTTTTTCCTAGAATTAAAAATTAGAGGAGAAAAAGACCTTCAAAGTTCTAATTAGGCGATCAATACAAAAATGAAAAATGTACCTTCAGATTTTTACAACTCAATGAAGATCTCAGCAGTAAAACTAGAGGAAGATCGAAGAAGGAGGTTCGGGCTCGACGTAGATTACAATTCTATGAAAATTCGTTTTCATTTTTTTTAAAACGTCAAAACCCTAAAGATTACTATATATATTCATCGACTTGGGTGATTTGGACTAATTTGATATTTGTTGGGTTCAAGTTGCCCTTTTTAAGTTATAAAAAAGGGGTTGGACTTTGCTTTGCTATGCTATGCTATGCTAATTTGGACACAATTTTTAACAAAAATGCATGCGCATTTTGACATTTAAGCACGCATACCCCATATGCGACGTGTTTCTAAAACATATCGAGCATATGTGTACATGTATAAAGCATATGCATGCATTTTAGAACACGGATAAAAATGCAGTTTTTGTTTTTCTTCTATACGAATACGATATTGAGATTTTTTCCCGGAATGTGATTGGTTTCTAAGATCACTTCCAAAGGTAGCAGGAACAGATCTAATAGGCCATGAGTCGGGTTTGAACTCCTGTCCTCTCACTACTCTCTTTGGTTTTAACTTTAAAAGTCATGTAGAGGGATAATTTCCACTGTAAACTATCCTCGGGCGAATACAAATGTAATCTCGGTTAGTATACAAGATCATCAACCACTAGTTGGATTAATGGATCGTCCGATTGAAAATGTAGTAATTCTAGATAATATTGCATGTAACGTAGGCTTAGCGGTTCTAGAACCATCAATAATTGGTGATTTTATCAAACACTTACAATCTAGGTTAGAAAAAAAAAAAATCATCTCATTTTTCGTGGATTAATGCTCATATCACATTATACCACCCCGTCAATGGTTTTAATCAAGAAAAAAATCACAATTGAAAAGGGCTTTAGCTCTAATGAGATCAACTACCTCTTCATGCAAATGATAAATCAATCCATGCATAACACAAAAAACAAATTTCAAGAATTAAGCTGCATAAATTAAAAATCTTGACAACTGCCCATAGGTCAGTTGGCTAAAGTCATCTCAGAATGATCACAAGGAACCCTACCAAATAATATTGAGACAAATCCAAAAGAACATGTGAATGCTTACACAAATAAGTGGAGTTCAATTACTCAACATGTAAAAAGAAAAAAGGCTAAAGATACTAAGGTCATGTTTGGGAGGGATTAAATTTTTCTACAGTAAATCAATTCTCATTTTCAACCACACATTCTTCAATAAAATAATATTTTCCATCACATCAATAATTTTTTCTTCTTTTTCAACCACACATTTCCCATCAAATCACTATTCAAAATCAATTCTTTCCCCAAAAATCTCTCCCAAACAAGCTCTAAGGTGCCTACTATGGAGGACGGGTAAGTGGAACGATTTAATAAAATAAAAGTCACGCTTCAAGAAAAGAATTAACACACTCTACATATGCTACGACAGCCATTCCTTTCAAAACGTATGAATTTCCACCTCGTTTCCTCAAAGAATTTAGAAACACAAGTTCGAGAAATAGTCTGAGCACTTTCTCGAATTTTTTAGGAAACTACATGTAGCGCTCTCAAAAATTAGGCTTTTTTTTTTTTTTTTGCATAAAGAAACCGTAAACTGTTGTGCTTAAAGCAACATTTAAAACATCTTTAAAAGTTCTACTTATAAATGCCAACTAGAAACACTTGATATAACAAAAGGTTTGATTAGTTTTAGTTCATTACAATATCAAGATAAAGACTTAAACATGAACTAGAAAAAGTTTTATCATACCTATTAAATTTCATCTTCTACTAGTCTCTAAAGTCGATACCAAGAAGTTGAAAACAATGGCAACTAGATTGTTATTGTGTTAATTGTATACCGTTTCATGGTACAAATCATGTAATACTTAAATTTCTTAGGTCCTTCTGCCCATGTGTTAAGGGATAGAATCCCACATCGAATAAAGATGTGAACATAAACCAACTTATAAAGGATTGAGTTACTCCTCTTAATAAGGTTGACATTTTAAGATGAAACCTCAATTCTTAACATAGTATCAGAGCCCATTAAACTCTAACGAGCAATTCGATCCGGTTAAGACTTCAAAAGTGAGCTACGGATTTCAAGATTGGTCTGCTCAAACAAGCCACCATCTTACGGGGGCATGTTAAGGGATAGAAGCCCATATCGAATAAAGATGTGAACATAAACCAACTTATAAAGGATTGGGTTACTCCTCTTAATAAGGTTGACCTTTTAAGATGGAACCTCAATTCTTAACACCCTGGATTATCTAGTATTTCAATATTTTTCTTTATGGTGTTACATCAAGTTATGGTGGAACAATGAATTCACTCAATGAAAAGGTGAAAGCCCTATCACCAGCATTGGCAGACATTATGACGAATATCCTTATGATTTTACATCAAGTCCATGTAGTAGTTCATGTGCAGATGGTAGTGGTGGTTCTAAATCATATGAGAGTGGGTTCTCCAACGATTTCTCTGGAAGTTCCAATCGATGTACTTTATCTTCTTTTTGTTAGTTTATTTTGTAAATAAACCGTAGTGGTAAGTTATGTTATTATATACAAGTATTTTTCTTTTGTTTAAGAAGAGTGTAATAGAAGGACTTGTGATGACTAATTTAGTACGCAATGTTAATGCATAAATAAATTTAATGACTATTGTGAAATGAGTTATTTATATAAAGCTAACCTACATTTGCACATTGTTGAAATGTAAAGGCAACGTGCATATGTGCTTTCAATCTTTAGCAATGTGCATTGCATATTGTTTTATCCATCTACTTTACGACTATTGATAAGTGCATTTTGTGCACATATTCGGACCATATTATTAAACTTTTATGTCGTCAAATTATTGAATTTTACTTAGATTGAGTTAAATTTTGTTTATTTCAGTGTTCGATCTGTTTCAAAGCAATATGAAAAGAAATAATGATTAATTGGCCATTAGATGCAATGTTGGGGGATCAAATTCCACACTTTGAAAATTGAAGGACTTGAATTAAATTAAAGAAGACATGAGTTGCAAAAATAATCGAACTCAAGGATTGAATTGTATTATTTTAAAAGAATTGAGGCCTTGAAGATAAATAGTGCATTGATAGATTTTTAAACATTACTTTGACTATGTTTGGAATTCTTTAAAAGAATTGAGGCCTTGAAGATAAATAGTGCATTGATAGATTTTTAAACATTACTTTGACTATGATTGGAATTCCAGCACTAAAGATGTAGAGTGCAAATAAAAAATTGGGTTGCGACCAATTGGAAAAAAGGAGTTGGAATTGGACTAACAAGAGACTAAAATAGCCGGCGGCTGTGGGGAATTAAAAGAGGGCAAATAAAAAAAAAAAAAAAAAAAGAAAGAGGTGTCCCCGGAGTTGGAATTGGACTAACAAGAGACTAAAAAAGCCGGCGGCTTTGGGGAATTAAAAGAGGGCAAATAAAAAAAAAAAAGAGGTGTCCGGGGGGGGGGGGGGGGGGGGTTTACATATACACTCATGAAGAGACAAATTTGGGAGTTTGGTGGCTAAAAAAAAAAAACTCGCACAGATACATATAGCCGGAACTAAGAAAAAGACGGTCGAGAAAAGTTGAAAAAGCACGGCGGAGTGGAAGAGGCGGCCGCATAATTGAAAAATAATTCTAGATTTTTGTGCAATAACTTATCAATAATTGTGCAAGAAATTTTTATATTAAACATGTTCTGTCAATTTATTGGTGATGTCGTTTCACTTTAATACATTTTTATATGTTCGCATTTGTCATAAAAATATAGTCGGATCACATGTAAAATTATGTTTAATTTTACACGAGAGAGATTCTTAAACGAATTAAAAATATTGATCTTCATAATTGGATCGTATTGTTAAATTCATAATGTTGATATCCTACCTCACCAGGCAGCTCCGACCTGTGGGTAATTCGACCTCACCAGCGGCTCCGACCTTGTGGCAATCTGACCTCACCAGACAACCTCATTAAATACAGTTGGTTACATGCATTAAGCTTATACTAATACAAGTTCGGATATGTGAGGTCAGCTCGGGGCTCAAGGAGACATAATGATTGAAAATTCATCATATACTGTCAAACGTCCAATCAATCAATTACATTTGGATAGGCTCATGACAGCACCTCCTAATTCCACCAATCATATGCCTTAGCTTTCTCCCCTAAGTAATTCATTAAAAACTGGAGACCACCTGTAAAGTTAAACGCATGATGACCTGACAAGTCGAGCTCATTAAACCAATCCAAACATGCCAATTGTTAATGAATTGAGTTGACGAGCTGAGCTCTAAGATCGGACAAATCGGATTAAAACACATGATGAGTACGTGGCAATGCGAGCTCGGTGGTATGAGGTCGGCTCAGATAGTTCGCATATCTAGAAAGATTGTGTAGTCTTTCAAGAGGATTCTAATGATTGCAGATCACTGACACAATCAACAAACCAACCAATCAGAGGAATCCCACAATCAACAAACCAACCAATCAGAGGAATCCACGTGGAATGATCTTACATCAGTGCTTACATAAGCTTGATCAAATAGTTAGACTCTTTTCCCAAAGCTCACTTCATTAATTGCTAAGGCACACCTGTAAGATTTGCTCATCATGGCTGCCAGATCGAGCTTGGAGGCCAATGGAATCATTCCAACATGTGTACTTCTTCAGCTCGGAATTGCAGGTGACAAGACAGGAAATTAATGAAACATGTATATTTTCTCCTATAAAAGGGAAGAATAATGGAAAAGAAGGGGGGACGGCTTTGATGCATTACGTATCTTCTTACATTATTTATCTACATTTCAAAAATCTCCTATAAACATAGAAAGGAATACTTGAATCATTTGTAACTTCGCATCGACAATTAATCAAAGTCGTATTCCTCTTTGAAGTTGGCTTGAATTTTGTACATACAATTTTTGACGTCAACAGTTTGGCGCTAGAAGGAGGGCCCCTAGCTTGTATGAACGGCCCTATCCCTCCATAAGATTCATGAAGAAATACCATTATGGATGATTTTTCAGCATGTGAAAATCAATCCCACACTAGTCATAAGCTAGTAAACCGCAAAATGTTGGAAGAAGAGGTCCAAATGAAGCTGCTGACCCTCGAATAACCATTAGAAGAGATTACATTGAGAGGTTGACAAACATAGTCAATGGATTGGAGTGAAACCAAATTCATGTTCCTCCGCTCAAAACCGAGGTGGAGTCCTCACATAGGGAGAAAAACGGACGACCTCCCACCAGAAAAGCTCTCAATTTTTCAGGAAAGGAATCTTCCAGAAGCTGAACTGAAGAGATCAGAAGTTCTCCGTAAATCGACAGAAACTGAAATAAGCGCCTAAAAAATCACGTTGCCAATCTGGAAGCAAAAAAGCAAAGGAAGCATGGAGAAATATCTCATTACGTCATCCCTCATCCACTGAAGACCTTCTTGCTGAACATTTGTGAAATAAATTTCCTATCAAGGAAATCAATCAAGCATTGCTCATTAGCAAGCCGACCTTGCTCATAAGCAAGATGAGCTAAGGTTCCATGTGCTGCAACACTCAGACGAATTTCCTATCGAAGAAATCATTCAAGCTGATTATACCAATATCAGTTGAGCTCGAGTATTTATCCCGAGGACAACTTCCCTTTGTTGGCCTCAAAGAGAGGTTAATCCCCTCGAATTCCATTACGTCGGGCTTATTTCGTCAATAGTCTTCCTCGAGCTTTGTTTGATTTCTTGTAACTCCCTCTCACTTATGGGCTTATCTAACCTAGGAGAGATAGGGTCCTTCCATCGATACATTTCCTCATTCTGATAGGACTCTCATGCCAGAGTCCCATTCTAACCCAATCACCTGGGAAACACAAGATCAACTAAACAACAACTTCCCACTACACTAGAACTCCTAGGGATCTCAACATTGTAGTCCTACTAGGAGTCCACCTTTATAAATACATCATTCTCATTCATTACTAATGTATGTTTTACACATAATTTACAGCATATACTTTTTTCATATTCCCTTTTTGACTTAAGTATCGAAGGGGCGACGAGGACACATCTTGACGCCCTTATTTCAAGTATCGAAAGAACCTGTTCGTACTCATACTTAGTCGTCAAACCTTGCTCATAAGCAAGTCAAACTGAGGTTGTAAGTGCTGCAACACTCAATGCAAAAAAGCAATGTTCACAAAGCAGGTCGAACTGAGGTTGTAAGTGCTGCAACACTCGGTACGAATTCCTGAAAAAGGAATCGCCAAAAGCCATGTTCACGAAGCAGGCCGAACTGAGGTTGTAAGTATTGCAACACTCAGTGTGACTTCCTGAAAAGGAATCGCCAAAAGCCCTGTTCACAAAGCAGGCCGAACTGAGGTTGTAAGTATTGCAACACTCAGTGCGACTTCCTAAAAAGAAATCGCCAAAAGCCCTATTCACAAAGCGAGCCAAACTGAGGTTGTAAGTGCTGCAACACTCAGTGCGAAAAAACCATGTTCACAAAATAGGCCAAACTGAGGTTGTAAGTGCTGTAACACTCAGTGCGAATTCCTGCAAAGGAATCCCTAAAAGTCTTGCTTATAAGTAAGCTGACCTAAGGTTTCATATGCTGCAACGCTTAGACAAAATTCATATCAAGGAAATCATTTAAAGCATTGCTCATCTGCAAGCCAAGCTAAATTTGCATATGCTGCAACGCTTGGATAATTTAATATATTACAAGGTTCGCGATAGTTCATTTGCAGGTCAAAACGTGACACGTGTTCAAAACATTTACTCTTGTAATAAATGGAAAAATGAGCCAATCGTGTTCAAAGGCCAGTCCGTCACCAAGGCGAGCACTGACCTGGGGGCTAACTGTTGATATCCGACCTCACCAGGCAGCTCCGACCTCACTAGGGTACATCGACCTGGGGGTCATCAGACCTCACCAGCAGTTCCGACCTGGTGGTAATTCGATCTCACCAGACAACCTCATTAAATACAGTTGGTTACATGCATTAAGCTCATACTAATATGAGTTCGGATATGTGAGGTCAGCTCGGGGCTCAAGGAGACATAATGATTGAAAATTTCTTACACACTATCAACCATCCAATCAATCAATTACATTTGGATAGGCTCATGACAGCACCTCTTAATTCCACCAATCATATGCCTTAACTTCCTCCCCTAAGTAATTCATTAATTACTGGAGACCTCCTGTAAAGTTAAACTCGTGATGACCTGACAAGTCGAGCTTATTAAACCAATCCAAACCTGCCTATTATTAATGAACTGAGTGACGAGCTGAGCTCTAAGATTGGACAAATCGAATTAAAACACGTGATGAGTACGTGGCAATGCGAGCTCGGTGGTATGAGGTCGACTCAGATGGTTAGCATATCTAGAAAGATTGTGTAGTCTTTCAAAAGGATTCTAATGATTGTAGATCACTTACAAAATCAACAAACCAGCCAATCAGAGGAATCCACAGGGAATGATCTTACATCAGTGCTTACATAAGCTTGATCAAATAATTAGACTCTTTTCCCAAAGCTCACTTCATTAATTGCTAAGGCACACCTATAAGATTTGCTCATCATGGCTGCCAGATCGAGCTTGGTGGCCAATTAAATCATTCCAACATGTGTACTTCTTCAACTCGGAATTGCAAGTGACAAGATAGGAAATTAATGAAACATATATATTTTCTCCTATAAAAGGGAAAATTAGAGGAAAAGAAGGGGGATGGCTTTGATGCATTACGAATCTTCTTATATTATTTATCTACAGTTCAAAAATCTCCTATAAACATAGAAATGAGTAGTTGAATCATTTGTAACTTCGCGTCGACAATTAATCAAAGCCGTATTCCTCTTTGAAGTTGGCTTGAATTTTGTACATACAATTTTTGACGTCAACACATAAGATTCAGGGTCAAAGGGGATTGATATTAGGGGATTCGGGGATCATATTGCGCTTTTCATCATCATTTTTTTATAAAACTTGCATTTAATTATAAGCTTCATTTGTTTTTAGTTAAGTTAGGTCATGCGTTCATACGTAATTTAAGTAGATTATCTAATTTATAAGAAGAATCATGAATTTCAATTGTTTCGGTTAAAGCTAAATTAATTCGAATTTGAACTAGTACAATCTCCGTGAATATGATACGTGGACTCAAAATCTATTTTACTATTTGTTAAAGAAATGTGTACTTACGATATTTCAAACGAAACAAATATTTTCGTGAAAAGTTTTTGGCGCTGCTGTTGGGGATTGTTGCTTTAGTCTGGGTTCAAATTATTTTAGCACCAATTCGAATTTCTATTTGTATTGTTGTTTTTTTTTTCCATTTTAGTTTGTTTTTGTTTTTTCCCCTTTTCATGATAAAAAATGACCGTTGTTGATTTTAACAAAATGCTCGTATGTGACTTATTACAAGGCAACAACAATTGGCAGTTCAAGAAATTAATGAAGGGGATATGCTTGTGGGAGATTTCATTATAGGATATCGACTACGAAATATAAAAGCGGAATGGGAACTTGATGAAATAATCTTGGGGGATTGTTGCATTATTTTTCTCACCAAAATTTAATGTGGGTGTTTTGGTTGTGAGATTATTTCTTCCACCGATTATTAATGAAAATCAATTAAGGGAATCAAATTTACTCGATTATAACAAATACAACAAGAGTGGGAGACTTTCCATGAAGATGCTATTGTTTCTTTGCCAAAAGTTTTGAATACAAACGATAAACTCGAAAAAGCTTCAATTAACGACAATGAGCATGCAGAAAAGATCGAGAAATTAATCATAACGGGCAAAAAAGAAGTAGTAGCATTTAAATAAGAGGAAATTAGCATACAATTCCTCGACTTTATCGTTTGCTTAAAAACTAAATTTGTGATGAAACCTTATGAGGAAATTGAAGTGTGCAATGTTGAGTTCGAAAAGGGTGATGAGGAGAAGTCATACTACTTGGAGAAGGACAATGTTAAAATTTGAAAAAAAGTTGTAATATGGAATAAAGTCAAATTGAGCAAAATAAACAGGACTTCCAAAGTCATATTCAAAGTGTCATGCGTAACGTTTGACCAAAGTCTAGTTTGAGACTATAAACCAAGAACTTAACGGGAGGCAAATCATTTTTCTATTCCTTTTCACTTATTTTCATTAATTATTGCATTACATTTAGTTTTAGGAATTGCATTAGTATTTTAGGGCCATATTTAGGAACTGATGCATTTAAATGGTTTTTAACACATTTAAGATTTATTTTAAGACTTGCATTAGTAATTTAGGCATGTTTACTATTGAGTTCATTTTATTCAGGCTCATCGTTAACATTCTAATATTATATTGTGTTGATATTGATGTGATATGCATTCTTAATGTTGCACCTAGATTTCAATTTTCAAGCCAATTTTAAAGACTTATCTTTTTTGCAAAAAAGCGCGTTATGTTAGATAGCTGTATTAATATTACAAGATTATAATTTTTTTTGGTGTGAATCCATTGCAAATATTTAAACTTTATATGCTCTCACTAATATTTATTTTGAATTCTTGCAAAATAAAGCCTATAACGTCTACCAACCTGACCAGCCTAACTTTTCTACCTATTCACATCTACCTTCAAGGAGTTCCGATCCTTACTCCTTTAGTTTGATGATTTTTATTTCCTTACTTTTCAATTGCTTATCAAGTCTGTATATCTATTTAATAAAAAAAAATTGAGAAAAAAAAATTCAAAAAATAGTGTCTATTTTAGTGTTGAATGACTTACCGCCTATGATATGACTTATTTGTTTGAATTGAGTATAATTTTAGTTAGAACTGAACAACAACGTATTTTAAACAACAGATTTGTTTAGGTGAGCTGACTACGTCCAAAGAATAACGCGGTAGTTGTAACACAACTTTGGGGTGTTGATTTCACATGAAGATGAAAGAAATGCTCAAAGGATCAAAAAGGATGGATGTTCTCTTGTTTGTGAAGTAGAATTTATTGTTGAATAAAATTAAGAATTCAATGTTTGAAATAATGAAATTAAAATCAATGTTTGGGGTAGCGAAGTATCAAAATTCCATCCAAATTCCCTTAATTAGATTAGATCAATTTCATCAATTATTCATTCTTATAACTCATTTAGAGGCCTCCATCCTAACTCTCTAATTGGAAGATATGACGTTACAAATCTATTTAATTCAATTGTAATCCTAGAATATAAACTTCCTATAACACATTCGCACTCTTTTTACTAGAATAAGATCAAGAATCGATCATATACATCAAGTATAGGCAGTAATCAATCTACCAATAAAGTAAAATTGAGATTAAAATTCAACAAATAGTTCAATCATTAGATATAAGAAACATGACTGGATCTATGAAGAATTTAATAAATGTTAAATTATTCTCAGCATAAATTAATTGAAATTGAAACTCAACAAATAGTTTTATTGCTCGATAGAAAAAATATGACTGAATCCATGAAAAAATTAGTAAAGGTTAATTCAATTCCAAAATATTCATGAAAAGAAAATCTAAATCTTAGAATTGTTTGACAATGAAAAATCAAATTACATGGATAAAAGATGCAAAATCACCAATTTCGATTTAGTTCCTTCCTAACTTCACCAAGATTTTTAGTTTTCATGGAGACTCTTGAGCCAAAGATGAGAGAAAGTAGTATGGAAGAGTTCTCTCTGTCCTTTTTTTTTTTTCCCGTGTTTAGGGTTTCAAAACACGTATTTATAGTTGTTTCCATAAGTAGTTGACTTAAATTCGGAAACCTGAATTTTCGTCTCGGAAATACTCTATGCGACCACATAGAATAAGTGGATGCAACCGCATAGACCATTTTAACTTGGTACTGGAATTCGCTGAAGTAGAGTATGTGACCGCATTGAATTTAAGCTATGCGACCGCATAGCTTTAGATAACTTCCACATGACAACTTTCACTATTTTGTTCATATCTTTCTCTCTCAATATCTGATTGAGGCGATTTAAGATGCATTGGAAAGATGACTAAAATGGTTACAAATATTCATGAATATAATATTTCCAATTCGAACGTTTCCTATGCCAAAAATGGGTCCCAAACTGAGATTGAAAATTCGAAGCAGAACTTTTTCGGTTAGGAGTTGATATGTGATAATATTTTGACTATATTTTATCCTCTTGGCTTCTTTCCTCATCCAATTGATGCTTAACACTCTCAAATCTTCATATCTTCATTTTACCTTCCGAGTCATCGTTTGAGTATTTGCAATTTGATCCTTGAACTTTTGTTTTCTTCCACTTTGGCCAGTTTTCACTTATTTTTCCAAATTTCGACATATCTGTCAAATTGCCATCTAAATCAAAATATAGAGATAATAAGTGCATTTTATCATCAAATAATCACACGAGAACAACAAATAAGAGGGGAAAATGATATTTTACACTCTTATCATGAGCATATAGCCATCATTGACTTATCACTTATATTGTGACATGACATGATTATGGGGATTTAATTGTTGATGTAATTAACCTAGGCTTGAGTTAAATTTTGAAATCCTTAATATAGAAACCAAACTGCTAAAAAATAGTTTGGGAATGAGAAAGTTAGTACTTGTGTTTATAAAAGTTTGATGGTTTGGAGTTACCAAATCTTACCGTTGATTAAATGAGTTTATGTTAAGGAGTCTAAAATGGGCACTGATCACTTTTAAAATTCGAATCTCTTATAAAAAAAGTGTGATACATCTTATACATCTCTTCGTAGCTTTTATGACTGGAGTTATTAGCCTTTATATTTTATATTATTTGAATCTTTCTAAAGTATTGCTTAAATTTGAACTTGAGGTATATGGTAAGTAGTTCAACGTTGAGTCTTTTATTTGTGATTTGGTTGGGGTAGCAATATGTTTAGGCCTAAGTTCTATTTTGTTTTATTCGAGGGCGAACAAAGATTCTATGGAAACACATTTCACCTTTAGCAAAAAAGCTATTTTTCTTGTCATGGGATTGTGTGAGTAAGCATACTGCTAGAGGCAACTCAAGTAAGATAAAGGTCGTAGGCAGGAAAGCCCTTTTTATGAAGATTTTTTTTTTTTTTTGTGAAACAAATAAATAATACTTGTTCCAATAGAAATTCTACCAATTTACTAAAAAAAATGATGTTCAAGCTTAGAGTGGTGAAATTTGACAATGGAAGTGAGTAACAAATTAACGAATAAGAATGAGACTTGTAGGAGAAGACAAAGACGTAGAGAAAAAAGAGAATGAATATGTGAAAATCAAGCGAAATTAGAAGGAAAAAATTGAATTTATTCAATAATCAAGTTTAAGTATTACAATACATAAGGCTCAATTTATATAAGATTTAAACTAATCTAGTTTAAGTAGGAAACATCCAATAGAATTCTAGAAAATTTATAAAATAAAACTCTAATTTAAGTGAAAACTAGAAGACTATAATACTATATTTATTCCTAATATACAAAGAACTCCTTTTATTCTTATCTTCATTTTCCATCATTTTTCGTCATTCGAAAGAACTTGACTCTAATGAGGTATACTTTTGATTCCAAGAAGGACGATTTTTCTTCCTAACCATATAATAATTACCATATGTTGACAATAGAATATATAAACCATCCTCAATAATTTCTTTTGAAAAAGGGGACGATCTTCATTTGAATTAAAATTGATAAGAACACCAAATAGCAAAAGCTATGCGACTCATCTGCAAAAATTACAATTTAATCCACATAATAGTGTGCTTAATGTGTTAGCACATAGAATCACTTGAAAAAAAAATATCGTGACAACCCGATTAATGTTATTATGTTGAGGTAACTAAATAATAAAGTCAATGTTGGTGTGTGTTCACGAAAATATATTTTGAATAAAACATACCGCAAGTGTATAGTTCGTTAACAAGTAATAAAGTGGACTTTTTGAGTCTGAGTGTCGTCCCAAAATGATTGATTAGTTCTAATTCTAATTACCGTGACTTTAATCAAAACAATAAAAATGAAAGTGTTTGTTTTGATGAATTTATAACTAAATTAACGACGCGAATGCAATTATGAATGTTTTAACTAAACTAAATGAAATTTATGTCGAATGCAAGTTGAAGTTTTTTTAAATATATGATGAATGTACTAGGATCACGAATCTCTATATAATAATCTTTTTAAACCTAATTCTACACTTTGACGCACAATTGAAATATTGAAGAATCAATGCTCCTAAATTATTTAACGTCTCTCTCGAATAAAGTCAAACATATTATAATATGTGACCCGATTATATCTCTATAAAGGATGCGAACATACAAGAATGCATGAATTTTTGTGAGAACTTAAAGATTCACATAGGAGCGGTATATTTCTATCATCTATCAGACCCTATGATGATTTATACCGTGTCAAACATATTCCTCCTATTTCGAATGCATGAAATAAGCAACCACACTCACACAATTATGTATACAATAATTACTGAGAAAATGAAATTCATATAAACCATTCAAACATCCCAAAAATGTGTTTCAATGTCAAAGATGTAAAACTAAAATTTAAAAATCATAGTACATTGTTCATCTAATCTTAGTACAAAATTAACTTAGCCTAGCATAGTGGAAAGAAGAAAATCAGAAAAATAAATAAAGAATGACATCACCAATTCGATTTTTGAGTTTAATCTTCACTTCGTGGTGTTGCTCTTCTTGTTTTTGCATCTTTTCTTCTACTCAAAACTCTTTTGAATCTCCACCTTCTTATTGTGGATGGCTCTAGGGTTTATATACGCGACCATGATATTTTTTTCCATAAGTCATTCAATCGAATAAGGAAACCAAAAATGCGCGTCAATGTTTTAACTATGACACCACATAGAAGAGTTGAAATGGCCTCTGAAATTTCCTGAATTGACCTATGTGACCACATAGTATTGACAGGTTCCAAGTTCTTGCGTTTTGGTCATCGAACTCCGTTTCTCCAATCTCGACCTCTTTTTCCCCTTATTCTTCTTCTTCTTCATTGGTCATTGAAATCTTCACGTCTCCAACTCCTCTTCTGTGTCATCTTTCGACTATTTGCAACTTGGTCCCTGAACTTTGGTTTTCTTTCACTTTAGTCCCCTTTTCACTTGTTTCTCATATTTTTCCCACATTCATCACGTTGTCCTGCAACACACAATTTACATAGAATTGAGCTATATTTCAACATATTTATCAATAATTGTCCGTGTTTGTAGCACGACATAAGTGTGTAAAACACACTTATCAACTTGATTCAACATAAAACATGGTTTAACAACATGTAGTATCTCAGGATTGGAGCTTAGTAATTAACAAAATGAACAATTTCAATAGTGCAAAATCAAATAAATCTCCACCTGCTACATGCACACTTGATGTGTGTGTGTGTGTAAAAACTCATGCCAACATATTAAGAACATGATTAGCTCAATTCTTGACCCATAGTAGTCAAATATTTCCTTACTTCGCTTGAGAGATATTCCCCCCCAAACTTACGTTTTTCACTTAATTTTTTTCCAGGGTATATCCTAAGTTGAACGTTTTCAATTCTATTTCTTACCCTCTCTTAGGTTGGATAGATCTTACTATTACAAGTTCTCATTTCAACAAGTCGAGATTCTCATATGTTTCTGATTGCTTCAACCTCTACGACTAAACTAAGTTACTTGCCTCTCATTGAAGGTGTAGTTATATCAACCAAATGTTTGGAGCTTAATCAATGTAATTTTGTGTGCGTGTGTGTGTATATTATTATTATTATTATTATTATTATTATTATTATTATTATTATTATTATTATTATTATTATTATTATTATTTTTACATCTTCTCATTTGCTTTCTATATAACTTATGTAACGAGTTTAATGCCGATGACTCTCAAGTCAGATAACCGTAGGGCACCAAATTTTATACCACCCTTACAGGCTTAGTCGCTCAAGTCATACAGGCTCGAAAAGATACTTTTATTCACTCAAAAATTAGTGCAATGCCCATTTTCTTTTAGACATCCAGTTTCTAAAACTAACCACTAACTTAAAACTTTCACATTATCTTCGTCTCTTTGGTTTTAGACAATCCACACAAGTTAATATAATTGCACAAAATCCCTACTCATCTCAATGTTCCCCTGTAACAACTAACGATCTCCAAACTACCCTATAGTTGGATTATGGATTAATACTATAAAGGTTATTCGGGTTTACTTACTATGTTCAATTATTTTCTAAATGAACCAAATCACCAACTCAATATATCAAACATGAGTATTGTGCATAGAAAATGTCAAGTTTCACACCAACAAGCTTTGACTAATCTAACAGTAAACTATTTTCATTATTCACAATTCATACATATTCCAATATTCAACATCATAGCCGGCAAATTTATCAAACTCACACAAGCACACAAAACTATAACTATAATCTAATGTTAGAAAACAAATAGATGAAAACTGAAAATAACTTAACGAAAACTGCGATTTTTTTAACATACGGTCACACAAATTTGCAGTACAATATGATGAATGTCACCCCCAAACTTATGTAAAACATTGTCCTCAATGTTGTTATTAATAACAAAAGACAATATTGAAAAGTATGTAACAATAAGGATAAATTCAAAATAAGATAAAGAAAATGGGGCTCAGAATACTCCCCTGATCAGTACGGAGGTGGTGGATGGAAATTGTAATCGGATGCACCATCAGCTGATGGTGAAGGGAGTCGTGTGAGAATCTGTCGCATCAACTCGGATTTTTGTGCGAGCTTAGCCTACATGTCCTGAATGTGTAGAGACTGATCCCAAACCTCATTCTCGATGTTACCCAATCGATCCCAAGTCTTGTTAGCCCTCAGCTGAGTCCCTTCAACTCTACCCACATATTGAATCAACCGTCCATTCAGGATCTCAACCTCTCATCTCGTAGCCAAAGACTCCCTACTGGCAATAGAATTGAAGTTCATGGTGCTCAGCATATCATTCTTCAATGTCTGGAGATCAGTGTCCATGGTGCCCACAACCTGCTGAAAACTTTCGATACCTCTGGTAGAACCAGTCATAGTGGTGAACATATGTCTCATCAACTGTATATCAATATCCAATGGTGCCAGTGGTGGTGGTGCCTTAGGCATCTCAGCATCCTCAGCCCCCTGAACCTGTACAACTTACTGTTGCCTCAGTTTTCCTCTATCTTGCTTCTCTCTATGTTTTTCCCTAGCTCGATCCTGAGTCTCCAAGGTAGCCCGTTTAATGAATGGGCTAGATTTTTTGGGAATCTCCCCGGATGGGATAGTAACGCCACACTCTTGTAGATCCCACTGATCAGACTTAGAAAATTTAGAGAACGGTGATGATCTCCCCGGACACCCTGAGAATGAATCTGATCATAAACGAAGGTAGTTAAATTAATCTTCTGCCCTCTCACCAAGTGATAGATAAAATCGACCGTTGGATCGGTGAATGTGGTCCGATGTGAGGTTGGCTCGATTTTGTGGGTAATAAACAACCATAGAATGAATGTTGACGGTGTAAGCTCAATCTGATGCCACGTTGAAGTTTGTAATGGCCAAGCATCCTCATGCCCAAGTAAAACTGCTCGACCGTGCTCCAATGGAAATCTCCCGAAATAGGAATAATGTTATCCCAAGTTAACTGATATTAGTCATGTATTATCTCAGGTGTAAACATTATCCATTTGTCTCGCACCCATGTCTGGTATAGATGTTCGGACCTAGTGGTGTCCATATCGCTATTGAAATTTGCATAGAACTCGTGAACTAGTCCCTCATACACTGGGTATGGTCTTTCTATTACTTTGTCCCAACCAATGTTCTGGACCAAAGTGACTATCTCAACTCTGGGAAAATCCTCCAGTTTAATCGACCTTTCTAGAGGCAGTTCCCAATGGCTAATAGTATCGGATTATCGCGTGAAGGCCTCTTGATTTAAAAATCTTTGTATTTTCCCTTCAGGTCCCCTAGTTTGCACAGTACCCAAAGTGGAAGCTACTTTCTCTTTTCCTTTGGTCTTTAGCTTTGGAGGCATTCTGCAAACATAAAGAGAAATGAAACATGCAAGTCATTTGTGATGCATAAAGGAGATGCTATGGGACTTGAAGATGAAATGGAACACATGAGCATCAAAGTCTCTAAACCTATGTCAAAGGTATGCATGATATTCGAGTAATCCAAAAGATTTATGTAATTGACCAAACAAAGTATAAAACAATGTAACGAGGTCATACTCTACTAAATGTGTAGTGAAATACGTGTATTATAGAACACAAATGCAAATGTAGTCAACAAACCCAAAATCAGGTCAAACAATGAAATTTTTTCATTTAAAACTGTGTTTGACCAAGCAATCTCGCCTCCGGACACTTTCGAGAAAAATCGAAAATTTCCCAAGCAACCTCTGGGCGTATGAAAGAGGGTATAGTAGTCTCACACATATTCAAATTTGAGGTCAAACAGGCTTCATTCGGATTAGGAAACTGAGGGACGAAGTGAGAGACGTGAAGTGACATGTGCCTAGCCATGTTGTGACTATGTGTGGTCATTTTCAGTTCGGTGTTTCCAAGTACACATGTCAAAGAGTATCAACTGCAAAATCAATCCAAAGTACTTAGCAACATTGTTAAATTCAAAATGAACCCTAATCCCACACAAATTTTCATATATGCATTTCATTGAACACTTTGCAAGCGCTTCATTTTCCATGGAAATTTCAAGGTCTTAGTTATTAATCAAACCACATCTATTTTCAATACAACTCAACCATTACAAACTCCATCATCTACCTAAATGCCCCACTCCTCAATCAAGCACTTTTCAAATTCGTTCTCGAAACCAAAATGAAACTTGCATAAAGGGGATAGAAATGAGGAACTTACCTTGATGTCGACTTTGATTGAGAAGAATAGTTGAGACAATGTGAGTGTGAATGATGTGTTGTGGGTGTGTATGGTGTAGGCGGGGTGGTCGAACGGTAGGTGTGTGTTCGTGTGCGTAAGTGTGTGTTCGTGTGTGTAGAGAGAGTGGGGGGTGTGTGTGTGGTGTGCATTGAGTTTTAAAACTAGAATGGGGCCAGAAGTGTTCTATTCGACCCACATAGAACACTTCCATGCAGTCGCATAGAACAACTTGTCAGGGCCAAATTTGGCCCTGATTTGTGTCATGCGACCGCATACCTGGTAGTGCTATGTGGTTGCATAGACTACTAGGTATGGGTTTTTTTTGCCTGTTTCAGAAAGTTCCCACGTTCGATCATTCGAGATCCCCGAGGCTTCGATTTTCGTGCTAAACAAGTTCATATGAATTAAATGAGTAAGTGCAACGTAGAAAAATTTTAAAACATACTCAACTCTGTGGAAACTCCTTTTTGGTCAATTTTCACTAAAAACTCAGTTTTCAATCTACAATGCAACAAGGCTTTCCACCGTCCCCACAACTTGTCAAAACACATTTTAACCACAGGGTGTGCGTGGATGCCATGAATTTGGTTCCAAAAATATTTTTTAATTTGAAAACACGTGTTGATCCCGAAAATCCCAAAAATTGATCGTTTTGTCTCGAAATGCGTGACTTTCACACCAAATCAATTAAATATCATTCCAACACCCCCCAAACTTATGCACAACACTTTTAAAACTAATTTGGACCATAGAATACGGGCATATGAAGATATTTAAGTCACAAGAACATTTAATGAGATCATACAGAACATAAACAATTAATTCTAACGTATATTGGACTTTACAATAATTGCCACTTATGCTGGATTCTTATTCCTTCACCCGAATGTCAATATAAATCAGGAATATAATCAATTAGTGATCAATTAATTGAAAAACATTAGACTCCTAACAAATATTCAACCAAATAAATATTTAATGTCAAAATATGGAAATTAATAAAAAAAAAACTAAAATATAGGTTTCAATATTGTTCTAGTATCTACACTATTAGCTAATAATAATAATAATAATAATAATAATAATAATAATAATAATAATAATAATAATAATAATAATAATAATAATAATAATAATAATAATAAAGAATTGAATCAATACAAGATCATCCCGATTGAAATTTGGGAAGAGAGAGAGATAATCTTGAATTCTTACCATGGTTCTTTAATTATTTCCTTAGTATCTTCATTTTCAACCCAAGAAAACATCTATGAAATTTAGAATGGAGTGGGTGTTTTAAATCAAAAGATCGAAAAAGCTTGTTAAAAAATATGAAATATATTCAAAGGTTATTCTTTTGCTCCTCTTTTTAAGATATATAATTTTTTTACCCAAGAGAGCTTACCCCATGAATAATGAAAGTATGTATTTATATTTCAAGAAATGGGTCAAAATTCGTGTCATAATTATTTTCTAAAAAGAACTTGAATCAGAATAAGAAACAAAATAAATTGTGTCTCGTATAACCCTATGTGATGGCGAGGAAATACCTGCAAATGGCCGAAAGAAAATGCCATATTTCATATATGGCATTTGACCGGTAAATATGTAAAAAAAAAAAAACTTAAAAGTATAACTTTAGACAAGTTAAAGTCAAAAATACCCCTACTTTCTCTTCACAAGAAAACTGACAGCCCCATTTTTTAATTATTAATCGGCCCTTCTATTAACAAAAATGGTCTGACGAAATTTGACATGTTAACAAACCATTTGCATTTGGTCCGTTAACAGACAAAAATATTATTTTTTAACGTGTTATCAAATTCTTATTTTTTTTTCATTTTAATATATTAATTAATTTAAAATCCTTTAATTAAATATAATTTGTAAGTTAATCTTTCATTTTTCAAAATGCAATTGTTTAATTAAAACAAAAGAAAAATATATATTGTTTACTAAATTTTAAAAAAATTCATTTTGTTTTAATTTTTAAATATAAAATGAAATAAATAATTTTAAATTGATAATTACGAAAATAAAATATTATTTTTTAACAAATTAGCAAATTCTAATTTATTTCTTGTAATATTTTAATCAATTTAAAATTCTTTAATTAAGTATTATTTATAAACTAATCTTTAATTTTTCAGGTGTAATTAAATAATATTTTTATTCTTTTTTATTTTAATATTTTTCTTTTCTTTTAATTTTTAAATATCAAATGAAATAAATAATTTTCAATTGATAATTATGAAAATGAAATGTTCTTTTTTAGCAAAATAGCAAATTCTTATTTTTTTCCTTTTAATATTTTAATTAATTTAAAAAATTTTAATTAAATATTATTTCTAAATTAATTTTTAATTTTTTTCAAATATAATTCAATAATATTTATATTCTTTTTGTTTTTATAATTTTCTATTGTTTTAATTTTTTGATATCAAATGAAATAAATAATTTTAAATTAATAATTACCAAAATGAAATATTATTTTCTGACGAATTAGCAAATTCATTTTTTTTCCTTTTCATTTTTTAATTTGTATTCCGTTAATTAAATATTCATTAAAAATAAATCTTTAATTTTTTCAATTTTATTAAATAATATTTATATTCTTTAATTAAGTATTCTTTGTAAATTTTTTTCTTTAATTAAATATTCTTTGTAAATTAATTTTAAAATTTTTCAAATTTAATTAAATAATATTTATACTGTTTACTTAAATTTCGTATTTTCTTGTTGTTTTAATTTTTTATATGTATAATTAAATAATTAATTTCAAATTGATAATTACAAAAATTAAATATTTATTTCTTTTAATTTAAAATTAAAAATTCTTTAATTAAATATTCATTGTAAACAAATATTAATTTTTCAAATGTAATTAAATAATATTTATATTCTTTATTCAATTTTAATAATTTCCATTTGTTTAAATTTATATATTTATATATAAATAATGAAATTGAAATTGATAATTACTAAAATGAAATATTATTTTTTGACGAAGTAGCAAATTCTATTTTTTTTACTTTTAATTTTTTAATTTAAAATTCTTAATTAAATATTCATTGTAAAGTGTAAACAAATCTCTCATTTTTTTAAATTTAATTAAATAATATTTATATTGTTTATTTAATTTTAATAATTTCCTTTTGTTTGAATTTTTTATCTATATAATTAAATAATTAATTTCAAATTGATAATTACGAAAATTAAATTTTTTTAATTATTAAAAGTAAATAAAGAATCTAAATATTATTTAATTACTAAAATGAAATATTATTTTTTGACGAATTAGCAAATTCTATTTTTTCTTTTAATTTTTTAATTTAAAATTCTTAATTAAATATTCATTGTAAACAAATCTTTCATTTTTTTTAAATTTAATTAAATAATATTTATATTGTTTATTTAATTTTAATAATTTCCTTTTGTTTGAATTTTTTATCTATATAATTAAATACGAAAATTAAAATTTTTTTAATTATTAAAAGTAAATAAAGAATCTAAATATTATTTAATTATTGAAATGAAATATTATTTTTTGACGAATTAGCAAATTCTATTTTTTCTTTTAATTTTTTAATTTAAAATTCTTTAATTAAATATTCATTGTAAACAAATATTTATTTTTTTCAATTTTAATTAAATAATATTTAGATTCTTTATTTAAATCATCATTTGTAAATTCATTTACATTCTCGTTGTCTTGAAATACCGATTGAATTCTGTGTGTCACAGATATGTCACGATGAGAAACAATTGTTTCGAGAATATTAGCGTCATTATAGCGAGTCATCTCTACTGTATTCCAAAAATCAGTGGCATTATCATCAGCTATGTTCATATATTTGCATAACAAAACAGAATTTGTAAACATTCTTCAAAAATTCGGCTTATAGTGAAAACAGAAACTTCTTAAAAACAAAAACAATCGACTTTTTGGCTTGTTTATACACATATCCGAGCTCACGATGAAGATTCGAGAATGCTAGGAGTTCAAATGGATATAACTAAAGATCAAAAGAAGTGAAAACAAATCAATTTTCAACCGCACAAGGATATCCAAATTTTTAGTTGGAGATTGAGATCCATTTTTGGCCCAGTAAAAGTTTGAATTGAAAATGAGCTATTTCTGGCAAAGTTGTAGCCATTTGAGTTATCTTTCCAACGCATTTTGAATCACCTTAATCGGATACCTGGAGAAAAAGTTATGACAACAATACTGAAACAAACGCAGAACGCAACAACCAAAACAGACCATTAACCGACCAAAAATGGTCTGTTAACAGACCATTTCGATTGTTAGGGAGTGTTTGGTTTTATTTGTTAACTAAAATGGTAGTATTGTCTTTTTAACGAAACCATATTTTGTAATTGTTTTATTCACTTAATGACATTTTTGTCTTTTGAACTCCAATAGGCCAATTTTAAAATATACAATGAATGAAAAGTCAATTATGAATTATGGGCATTTGACTATGTCATTTTTAAAAGAACCCCATGTGATTGCAATGTATAAAGAACTACAATCTCATAGGCCAAGGCCCTGTTTGTTTCTGATTCTCAAATCAATTCTCAAATCAATTCTCATTTTCAACCATACATTCTTAAATAAAATAATATTTTCCATCACATTAAGGGCTTGTGTGGGAGGGATTAAAATCAGATTAAAATTGAAAATATAGCCGTTATTGTTGACTTTTATTAGACGAGTGGGGTCCAATAACGGCCATATTTTCAATTTTAATTGGCTTTTAATCCCTCCCGAACGGGGCCTAATACTTTTTTCTTCTTTTTCAACCACACATTTCCCATCATATCACTATTCAAAATCAATTCTTCCCCCAAAAATCCCTACCAAACAGGCTCCAAGTTTGAACCTAATTTCTTCTGCTTGCAATTGTACACGGTTCACCCTCTTTCTTCGAGCCTGTCTAGGAGCTTTTTTGTTTTTTTTGGAATTTTAAGCCAAAATTGTACCGTTATACAGTATGCAGCCGCAACTATGAAGTCTATGATTGCCACAACCATAAATTCATGCATGTGATATTAGAATGATACCCCTCTATAAAAAAAAACCCCACGCCCAATCTATACTACAATACAAAGGGTATTTTTGATAATATAATTATCCGTCTTTGTCAACTTAGTTGCAATCTATCCCGCCCCGAACTCCCCTCATCCCGCTTTAAATGGGTATGAGAATGTGGTAATGTAACAAAAATACCCGATGAGACGGGGGGTGAGAATGGCTGATCCGTCTCATACCCACCCCGTTGTCATCCCTAATCAACTATTGCAGCTGTCAGAAACCATATACTGTATAACGTTTATATTTTTGCCCTATTAGTTCTTTATATTTATCAAATACAATTCGATTGAGTTTCAATTGCTCCGAATTAACTCCATTTAAACTTCAAATAGTATTTCTTCGAATCAATGCATCCAAATCGAGGGTTTTTCTACATTTAACATTTTTACACTAAATTAGATACATATTCGCTCAAGTGACCATAGTTATAATCGATTTTAAAATAACTTGAAACAGCATGTCTCCTTAGTTCATCAAGGACTCTATTTTTCAGTCAAACCACCGTGAGAGTGGAGTATTTATTCATTGAAAATAAAACCAGATACAACCTTGGGAGGGAACATTTGACCTGACCTCCAGTCAAGGAGATGGGATACAGAAAATTAAACTGCGGAGTTCAATAGTAAAAGAGTTAAATTTCATATCTTATTTGTTCTAGTCATACTACTCCTCGTCATGTGACGTTTGGAATATTTTATTTGTTCATCTGAGGACTATCCATGCTCCAAGCATCCAGTTTCTCTATTCTGATGGTTTCAGTGCCATTGTTGAATGCATGCAAATGAGCATTCTCATAAATAGCCAGGGTAGGATAAACCCTAGATGTAATGCATGTCTTTCCTCCAGCACCAAAGCTTTCCACTACTGAATGATCAATCTGCGAAAAGGGAGCCCTTTTTTATCAAAAAATCCTCTGCAAGAAAGAAACAGTAGTGTAAAGTGTTAACAGTTAAACAGAATGTTTATGGACATACCAGACTCCTAAGAGAAAGCTTCTTGTCTGTTAGGTCTACATCAACAAATCCTGCAAATGAAGGCTTGTACAATCCTTCCTCTAAGGACGAGCTGTAGAAAAGATAACGAAAAATAAAGTTAGAGAAACTGCAAGAACGAACTCAAAATACTCACTTTCATTCCAAAAAAAAAATAGAGATTCAATATTTTTTTGTCGTCGTTTTCCATTCATCACGCTTCAAATATTCAATGGATATTCATTGGTAGAGATATATTTTTACCAAATCTACATTGCAACTACTACTTATTTTTCTTGCTATTAGCAAAGCTTCTAGAACTTTAACAATTGGAGTTGCTGTTTGTTAGGAATACTAATTTTACCCTTCGTTTTTTTCAAACATGTAAATATATAAACAAACCTTGATTCATCAGAGCACATGAGAACGACATGCTTGGAATTATCTTTGAAAATTCTAAAGAAGACAGGAGTGTATTCTTTTAGATCTTGCGAAGCCAATGTCAATAGCCCAAATGGTCCAACCCCGCCTTGAACAGTAGAACCCTTTTGGCTACAAAGTTTTTGTGCATCATGTTCATCCCAACTGGAATCATATTTTTCTGCCTTGTCCAAGCAATGGAAAGAGAAGGTTACTTCAACATCAGCCTGCAATCATATGCAATCCACGAAAACTATGTTTAATTAATTTTGGTTCATAATATTAGAGTGACATATGACTATATCTAGTTGAATTATTTGGGAGGAAACGTACTTGTGCAGCTGTTATTCCTTTAACTTCGACATGCTCTCCCTTCTTGAGCTTTTTTTCGCACAACTCTACTTTTTCCCTTCTTAGAGTTTCTAATTCTTCGACAGGCCATTGTAGCAATTGTCTTCCATTAGGATCAATCAAAATTGTACGTGGTATTGTCTGAAAAAATCCATAAAATAAAAGATTTTAACGCAAAGAATCAGAAATAAATTCCACACGAAAAAACAAAAAATATTAATGCAAAGAAACAGGAATTCCATGTTAATTTTATTAAATCAACATATTACGAGTATAATTGATGCTTAAAAGTTCTAGACACTGGAGTTTAAGTTCATTTCCAACATTAAACATGCTAACTACAGAAATTTGCTTTCAACGAAATTTTTTTTTGCCTTGAAATCTTTTCCAATGACCCTTTTTTCGTTGAAACAACCCAAAAATGACTTTTTTATGTCAACTTTTTGTTGTCAAAAGTGAAATTTGTAGTGGAGTAATAACGTACCTGAATTCCAGCCCAACCCTTTCTCAAATCGTCGCAGACAGTGTCTGACTCATTAGCCCAGGCCCACATGATCCTTCGTTTCTTGATAGGGTCGAAGAATGATTTCGAGGCATAAAAATCACCATAGTCATACCTTAATCCCCTCAAACCATCAACCATGTTCTTATCAGGAATATACCTATCCTTTTGAGGGAAATATGTACCAAGTGTATAGTAATCATATCTAGTCTCATCAAGGCTAACCTTCAAAACATGCTTAATTTTATTTTCCTCCATCAAAGAGCTGGTATCCAAACCATTTGTACCATGCAATGATACTGGAAAAAAATCAGGGCATTCCCAATTTCCAGTATTGGCAGAAGAATGCAATGGATGTTTAGCCTTAACCCAATTCATGAAATCCCTACTCCTGTACAAATAAACAATTCCTCTATGCTTTCTCCTACCTCCCACCAATATTTTCCAGCGCCCATCCTGGCCCAACCAAGCAGTTGTTGGGTCACGGAATGCAGTCGTGTTCATAGACTCGTCCGCAACTATTAATGGGTTGTTATCTGGCTTGATCCACTTCCGGAGGTATGGATCAGAATAGTCTGCTGGAACTGCATAGTTCTGGACCTCTGTGAAATTTTTATCTACAACTCCAGTGTATAGAATAATAGGTTTGTTACCTGGGAGGACAGTGGCTGATCCAGACCAACAGCCATACTTATCAAATGTCTTTGATGGGAAAATTGCAGGCTCCAATTTTTTCCAGTTAATCAAGTCTTTTGATACCGAATGACCCCAAACAATATTGCCCCACACAGCACCTTCGGGGTTGTACTGGTAGAAGAGATGATAGAATCCCTTGTAATATAGAGGCCCTGTTAACAATATGGTTAAGTATTAATTGGCTCCATGTATAATAGTAATCGGCACTATTTTATACAAATTTTAAAAGAAAAAACTGGAGCGTTGCTTACCATTTGGATCTGAAGTTGTAGCATCCCAAAGGGTACATGCGGAGAGAGAGAAATGAATTCATCAGTAAAAATAAGTTAATAAAAAACAAAATTGACTAAATTTGATGGCGATAGCCAGAATACCTAAACAAATCCAAATATATGTGCAGATATTTTATGTAAATTTTATTGTATGATATTTTAATTTTTGTATTGGTAAAACATGCAACCTAGATTAGGTTAAATAAATGCAGATATGTATAAAGAAGGTAAGTACCGTTGATCCAATTCTTCTCCAAATGAAAATGGAAGCCGGTTCTGTATACTTGCTTCACATTCACTGCAGACAAGGATTGTAAACTCGTGTACACTTCATGGGATGCTTCAACACCATAGTTGGTAGCAAAACAAAACAACAAAAATTCTAGCAAAACCCAAGGGAACATTTTAGCCAACTCCATTGGGCTTTGAGTGCGGTGGAGAAGAGAAAAACAAACAAAAGTATTTAGTTATGTAACTGAGAGAAGAAGGTTAGAGTATTTATAGAAAAACCTTAGTGGGTGGGGGGGGGGGGGTTTGCAAAATCTAGTTGCATGGTACAACTCAATGGAAAACACTCATCCCTCCATACTACAACTTGTTGGAGGAATTAATATTTGTTATTAATAATTTGAAACTATGAAGATAGTGATCTTTCCTTGGACTATTCTCTAGTGAAAACTTGAGAGCTAGGATGGGCACACAATCGGAATTGGAAAGATGTAGGGGCATAATAGAGCTGCATGCCCGACCTCAATTTCGTAACTATGATAAATATATTTTCATTTTGTATATGAGAAAGTTGTGTTTCATATTTTAGTAATATTTTCATTTTATTTAACTAGTAGAGGCGGCTCTAGAAAATTGATGACCTTAGACAAAATCGTCCGGGAACTATTTGAGAATAAAGATTAAAAAAGTTAATGCAGCGAATGATCATTTTCCGTTATGGTTCTGGTGGACATTTTTTTTTTGCTTGTAAATCAAACAAAATTATCATCGTTGTTCAATCAGTGGAATCAATAACAATGTCATCGATAATATTGTTGGCAATCAATGACAATCTTTCAGTTGTTGAATGTCGATGGAAAATTTTCGTCCGTCAGTGATCGTCGGCTCTATTTCATAAATTTTCCATACAAAGAAACAACGAAACACTTTAAAATCCAAAAAATAAAAAAGCTCCAGCGACACAACATTCTTGCCATGAGCTCAACAAAGCAAGAAAAGTAAGCTCAATTAAGTGGTAATGACCTTTTTGGTTTATTTAGAATAATGGCGTGGTGGAACTTATCACTTAAACCATGTTTGATTGTCACATTTTTCATGAAAAATGTCACATTTGAGGGAAACGAATTTCACTTTTACCGTTTGATTGCAACGTAGAAATGGAAACCAAATTACAACCACTTTGAACTGCATTTTCTTTATTTTCATGGAAAACAAATTCCTATGAATTTGGTGGGTTTTTATTTTCCGACTAACAAGAAATTAGAATTCATTTCCACCTTTACCTATCAAATAGACCCTTAAAGTTGAATTTATATCTGCTCCAAAATCATGGGGAAATTATAGCCACTAATTTTCACATTGTTTTTTCATTTACACGTTTCACAAAGACAACAAATAACTATCCACCATTAATGATAAATTATTACTTGTATAAAGTTAACAAAATATCTTGATCAAGAAAAAAAAATCATAATTTATATTTGAAAATTGTGATGGATCAAATCTCAATTAGTCAATTTCATGATAAGAAATAATAGCGTGAATCAAAAAATTGAAAGCATTTAAAGAAAACACAATTTACAAAAACAACATCTACTTGTAATTGAAGAGCTGAAGAAATATACAATTTTTTTCTAAACTCACATGTTTCTTTTTTCTCTATCGAGAATAGGCCTGCCGTATCTTTTCTATGTAGTGGAAATTTTATGGCGACCTATACATATGTGAACCGCCAAATATCTTTATAAACATTAAATTTTGCCTCAAGAGCTACTATCGCCAATATCCCATCACTGGTCCACAATCGAGGAAAAAAGTGAACAATATAATTAAACTTTACATATTTAATAATTTTATTTGTTTCAAAATCAAGTCCAAGATTCTAAACCTTGAAAGGTTGCTCAATTGGTCAGGTTTTGGGTTTGTTCTCCAATAGTCATCAGTTCAAGTCCACTCATGGTCACTGAGGTGACTACTCGATCGTAAATTTCAGGATCTCATGAGATTAGTCGAGGTGCGGACAAATTGGTCCGGACATCCACGGTTATCAAAAAAAAAAAGTCCGAAATTCTAGAACTCTATCTAATATTGTACCACGTATCACAAGAAAGTAGGGAGTAGTCTTTAATACTCCTTTCCACAAATTTCTTCAATTAAATACTTCCACTTGTTTGATGAGAATCTTGAAATAATGCACCTAGCATTAGAGGGGACTTCAAGATATGCCAAAAGGTCCAAAACAAGAAGTGCCGAACTTTGATTCTTGACACCAAAACTTTTATCTTCCACTTGTTAAAATTCCCTTTCAAAACAATCCCAAAACTGAACATTCTTGAAAGAGCATGAAAAAAGAAGAGATCAATGTTGACACTTTTCAATGTTAGTTTTTTTATGTCTCATATAATCATCATTTCCACATTACCTATTATAGATATTCATGTTAGTTCATCATTTCTTTTCCTACCCAAAAAAAAAAAAAAAAATCTATGATGAAATTAAGACTCATGATCCCTACATTTTAATGAACGTGTACTATCAATAGCCATCTAGGTAGGTAAATGTCAAGTGCCCACTAAATGAGTGCAAATGTTCAAATTCAAAGAATTCCGTGATAAACAATTTTATAATGAGAAGCAATTAAATCATTTAATTGTACTTAATATTTCTTGACCTTAGATACACAACTTTAAATGTGTATAGAAGGTTCATTAACACGATTGACCTAACTCTCTTTATTAGATCAATTATTATAAGCCTACTCAAAAATGAAGTTTCAATTTTTCTCACACTTCCACAAAGAAAGAAATACTTGCGAACACGAGTTTCTAGATACAACTTCTTAGGTGTTAAAATATGTGAGATAGGACTCGAACATGTTGATCCAGCGAAATTATTTTGATTCTTAATTCGAAAAGTTGAACTAAGGATTTTCTCTAAGTATTGAGTTAAGGTAACCGTAAATAAAAATGCGAACACAAAAATAGTTTATGTAGTCGACTTAAAATTTGTTAAAAGTAAGATTAATAAGGATAAGCAATGAGATTTAAAACCATATAGTCCTTTTTCTTTAGTTGTAGGGGTAAATTCCATTAGCGGTAACTTTATTTTTACTCTCGTGTCAATCAAATAATTTTATTTTAATTTTGTTCAATCAAGTAACTATTTTTTATTTTGGTTTTAATCATGTAGCTACACTTTAATTTAATTCCAATAGAGGTAAATTTTTGTAATTCCATTAACAATTATTGATGATTTAGAAAATAAAAAATGATGATATGACATGTCACATTTAGTTGCTAGCGTAAAATAAATACACCTTTATTGAAATAAATTACGAACATCATATACTGACTGTCATGTCATCAATTTTCGTTAGTTTAAGTGAAATTAGATGTAGCTACCCTACTGAAATCAAATTAAATCATATTAAACAAAATTGAATTACAGTTACTTGATTGAACTAGAGTATAAGTATAGTTACAGTAAATGGAATTTACCCACATGACGTTATGTCATGTTTAGTAATGTGCAGGAGTGTTGTACATGTTAAGAAATATATGATTATTTTATTTTTATTATTTATTAAGGGTAGAATGGTCTTTTAAGTTTCCTTTATTTTAGACTATATATAGTCTCTTTGTATTTAGGTTTTCATTATTCAATTACATTATGTAAAATCAATAAAACCCTAACCTCTTTTTCGTTTTCTCTTTGGATTGTTTAACAGTACAGAATAAATAATAAATTATTTTTTCATTAATCTCATACTCATATTATTCCACTAAAAACTTTACTCTTAACGATGCAAATTTTGTCGTGAAAAATCATTTTTAAGTTGTTTCTAGATATGTACAACATATTTTGTAGTTGTAAGAGTAGGAAACATGTATATAGCTGAAAGAAAAGAAAATAGAGGAGAAGATTTGATGGTCTAGTATTAGTTTATCAAATTTGTTAAGTGATTTGTAACAATCAGAATCTTCTTACCAGTGATTTAAATCTTTGTATTGTTGAATTTTATGTTCATATAGTATAGTTTCGCTAATGTAAAATACATTTTGATAATAAATATATTATATTATTTTCTCTAATAACATTTATTTAATATTGAACATGCAAATTAAAGTAATTATAATCACTTGTGATATTATAAGTTGGATGCTTGCTTTGAGAAGTACAGTTGACACTATTTATATTTTGATTATATTCAGTTTATTTACAATCAATATATAAGAGTTGACACATTTTACTAGAAAGTTGCATTGTTGAATAATTCACTACTTGGGTTTACGATTTGTCATCATACAAATAGTTAAAGGTGACAATAGTACACTTGGAGTGTATTGAATGAATACGTGTCGAGTTTAATTCTATAACATTATCTTGTTTAGATTAAATTCAATTTGATCGTCGAGTATTTCAAACTAAATTCGTGGACAATATTATGCATATCTTTTCATGAGTTTAATATTTTTTTTTTATTTTTCGATAAGTGACATCAATCTAATTGAGCAAATATCTCGGTGAGTTGAAAGCTTGAAAATTATCGATATACAAAAAGGAATTGACTTCCTAAAAAGGGATAGAGTGACCGATTAGTGTTTTATATTGAACAATTATAAATTATAGCCCAATGTTTAGTGATGGTTAAACTTCATCATCCGTGATTAGTTCAAAGGATCATTGAAGAAATATTGCTTAACTTAGTGAGGATAAATAGCGGGTTAAAATGGTCATTTGTGCCCTAACTAATTAATTATCAAATCTTGGATGGGTTGAAATACATCTACAGTATGTCATTATAGAAATATATTAGCTTTCGTAATTTTATATGTCAAAGTCTTTTGCTTTTAGTAGAAAAGACAACAAAATAAAAAAAATTAAATTAGATGGTCTAGAGTCAACTCAATGGGTCTTAATTATTGGAGCTTGAATAATATATCACCCTGTTTGAGCCACATTATTCTCTCAAGAATGCATTTTAAATAGTGTTTTGAAGGAAAATATGTGGTTAAAAAATAAGGAAAAGTTTTGGTTTTACGTGTAATATTATTTTATTGAAAAATGTGTGGTTGAAAAAAAGATAGAGAAAAATGTATTTTAAAAGAATGGGTATCAAACATGGTGTATATCCGAACATGTCCCGCTTGGAAAAGTTCTGGACTCAATTGTAATTACTTGAAAGTTTTAAACTTAATTATAAGTATAGTTAAAGTTGAGGGACTACATTTGTAATTATACGAAATTGAGGCCTAACTTGATTGGACTATGACTAGAGATTTGTGCTTTATGTAGGAACATAGGGGGTCTATTTCTACCATAGAAAAATGTGCCAAACGTTTTTTTGTTGATTGGAAAAATTAGAAAACAACTTTTTTTTCTTGATACGTTCATTCTAGAATGTAATTTTTTATTTAATTAAAAGTAGGTGCACACATGTAGCTGTAGTCTTGACTTTGAAAAATACTATAAAGATCTTGAAGGTTTGAAGTATCAAATTCTTGAAATCAAAAACTAAAAATTTGTGATCTAGAAAGCCAATGGTTTGTGATTTAAATCCAATTCAAAAATTGATTGTTGAATTTAGGTAAATTTCAAATCTTTATTTATTGATTATAACATACACGTGAATATCTAGTAATGCTCTTGAATTCTTGAATTAGAGATAACTTCGATTTTTCGAATATTTTTTGTCCTACAATACAACTTGTGCTAGAATGAATTTTGATTACACCAATCCAATATATGACACTAAGCCCCTGTTTGACACCCATTTTTTATCTCATTCTCATTCTCATTTTTCTACAGTACTCATTTCTAACCACACATTCTTCAAATAAAATAATATTACACATAAACCCAAAAATTCTTCTTACTTTTTAACCACACATTCTTTACATCAATCACTATTCAAAAACTCATTCTTCAAAATAATGGGTGTCAAACGGGGCCTAACAATCAATTTGACTTCGTGGTTCATTTTTTGTTGGATACATGTGACAAAATTAACTCCCATTTGGTCCCTCATTATTTTTTAAATACATTTTTCTTTCTTATTTCACTTTCGTTCTTTTTCTATGTCTTAAGCATAGTGCACGAAAGAAGAGTATGGCATCTCTGCTTTATGCACTACACCAGAAACCACCTATGGCAACGCGCGAAAAACGTTGCCATAGACTTTTGGCAGCGTTCGGGTGCACGTTGGGAAGTTTGATGTGGTCGTAGAGTTTCGACTTTTGACAACGTTCACCGAACGTTGCCGTTTCCTATTTTCAACAACGTGTACTGCACGTTGCTATTTCCTATTTTCAACAACGTGCACAGCACGTTGCCGTAGACGTATCCGCAACGTTCGTCGAACGTTGCCGTAGCCCCTTTCCACAACGTTCAGTGCACGTTGCCGTAACCCCTTTTAACAACGTTCCATGCACGTTGTCGTATCCTCTTTAACGACATCGCTGCGTTGCCATAGACTCTTTTAACAACGTTCGACGTTGGATCGTCGAAGCCTACGCAACGCGATGCAACGCATCTTGTTAAAAGAGGATACGGCATGCATGGAACGTTTGTTACGGCAAAAACGTGACGCTGTGGAAGGGGCTACGGCAACGTTCGACGAACGTTGCCATAAGTCTTTTTTTTTTTGTTTTTTTTTTGGTGCTACGTTCCTATTGTTGTCTTCCAAATCCCCTGTTTTTTCCTATTTAACATCCATCACATAATGAAAGAAAAGCTTACATTCAAAAGGTAACTGCATTTTCAAGAATGGAAACATATCAAAATAAACTCAATCCACTATCTTGAAGCTTGGTTCGTGCAACAAATTTACAACTAAATACATTTAATTCCTTGCAGTACAAAATATGAAGTCAATTTTCCAACTCAAAATAAGGAAACTATTTGCACTACTCGTGCTGTGCACAAAGGTGTTTCAGCATCATCAACCAAACTTTGAATCTCTACACCTCTTCCATCAAGAGGGTTTTCAAGATCTACATCATGTTGTAGATAAAAGTCCCTAAACATCCTGCGTGACTCAGGCATTTCCACATTTACTGAATTTAGTTCACATGGTCGTTCTCCATGAAATACCCAAACAGTGTACGTAGGATCCATTCCTTTAATAACCAAATGTTCATACACTGTTTCGTAATGATGATGCTTTAGATTCCTACACTTAACACAAGGGCATCCTATCATTTCTGAACATAGATTTTCACAAGCTAGTTCAACAAAATTCCGTGCTCCATCTCTATATTGTTCTGAAAACCTATAAGTAAAATGTTATGATCATTTTATGTTAAATTGTATAAATTTTGCAAGTAAATTCACGAGATCTTATTTAAGACAATAACCTTGATAGTTGCAGCCAAGCTTTGTCCATTATTATTCTATCACCTACAGATGAGATTGATATAGTATATAAATTACGTCATCCAAATAAGATTAATATTTAAGAAGTTAACTTTTTATTGACATAATATTTCGAAACGTATAGGAAGCATATCAATGTAAAAGCCACTATCCAACAATCTCGTCCAAGTGGCATTAGGTGTTGGATTCACGCCAAACACACAAAATACACCATAAAGAATATAAAAAAAATTATTTTGGACATTATTTATTTCGTACATTTTTTTTTCGAGTGGGGCACGGGGCAGGAGTGGAGTGGCGTGGCGTGGCGTGGCGTGGAGGTGCCCCGCCCGAAGCATGGTTGCCATCACTAAATTGTAGATTTAAAAATAAAATTCAATTATAAGTTTTACTTGAACGTCCCCACTAGTTTCGATACTTAAGCCACTTCATAATTTTTGTAGTAAAAAAAGAATTGCCTTTAACTCTATGACATCAAGTCCAATTTTGCATTCCCAGTATATTTTAAACTCAAATCCACAATATATATTTCCTAATTGCAGTAGTTATTATTTTATTGACTTATAATTAATGCTAATCAAACACTTTCATTTATATGATACATATCATTATTTAATTTAAACAATACTCGATGAACAATACACGATGAGGCCGGCATCTTGAACGTGACTATGAAGTGTCTTCAACTTATAAAATATTATCATAATCATTACGCACTTGCTCATTTAAAGCTCAATAGTGTGCTAAAATATAAAATCACAGCACAAAGTCCAAAAATTGAATTTCTCAGCGACTCATCTTAATCATCGCTCCATTCATTGACATTAGTCTTGGGATTAGCAACATTGTAAGTCTTTATTTTCATTGAATAAAGAACGTATATTTATTTTAAACATATGTTTCAAGAGATGGTTAAGCACTTCACTTTATGTCTTTATTGTTGCAGGTAGAGAATCGTCGCCATTAATTGTTGTTATATTTGTTTATTGATATCATAATTAAAATGTATATGGGTTTTAGTTTACTTGGTCATGAAGGGAAAAAATGTTCTTTTACCCTATCGTGCTTATGGATAATTACGGCATATTTCCACAATTATGCAAACTTGATATCTAAATCCATTGGAAAATCATCAAATATCGAGTAAAAAAGGTGTTGCATTAGTGACCGCCAAACTTACGAGACCCTTCTCGGCAATAGCTAAGTTTGCTCCTTCACCAAACCCAATCCAGTTTTGCCCAATTCAAATTTCCCCCATCAAGGTTAGAATTCACCCAACTGGGCCTAAAACTAGACTCATTCCCAAGAGTCGACTCACCATTAATCCAATTGCACTCAAGCCTTAATCCTTAAAGCTACAATAAATAACCAAAGTGCGGCTAGTGGGCTTTCCAAACTTCACCAAAATCACCACATTACGATTTCACCATATCTACTCAAGTCTCTAAACAAATAAACAATACGCAAAATTGAAATATCTAATTGTAAAGCCTAAAGAAATGAAGAAATTACTTAATACCTAATCCATTGATTCGGGTCGGCAGAGAGAAGTCACCGCACTCGCAGCCGGCGGTCGTGGTCTTCAGCAGAGGATGGAGCTTGGAGGCTTGCGAGGTGGTCCGTGGAGGCGATTCAGTGAGCGAGGATGAGAAGTGGTCCAATGGAGGCTGCGTGCGAAGTGGAGGCCGCGAAGTGGAGGGCTTCAGTGAATCGGAGGGCTAAGGTCTTCGTGCTACGAACTGGAGTTGTGGTCTCGTGGAGGCGATTCAAAGTGGCGCAGGGCTCTGGAGGCGATTCAAAGCGACGATTTGGGTGCGAAGGGGCGGGTAGTTCACGGTTGGGAAGGACTTTGGGTGCGAAGGGTAACGTCGAGTGGAGAAGACGTCCTGGGTTTGGGAATATATAATTTGGCCGGGCCTTTTGGGATTTGGGCCGGGTAACTCACAATTGGGTTACCGGGTAGTTCAGTTGGGTTGGGCCGTGAACTGGGTTGGGCTGGGTAGTTCAAATTTGGGTTGGGCTGGGTAATAAAAAATTGTTTTTATCCAACTTAAAAAAATGAAGAAAAGAAAAATGAAATTGAATAGGTTAATGGCAACGTTCATATGAACGTTGCTAAAAATATTAATGGCAACGTGCAATGAACGCGCGTTGCTAAAACTATTAATAACAACGTGCAATGAACGTTGCTAAAAGGTTAATGACAACGTTCATATGAACGTTACTAAAACTATTAATGGCACGCGAACGCAATGAGCACGTTGCTAAAACTATTAATAACAACGCAATGAACGCTGCTAAAAGTTTAATGGCAACGTTCATATGAACGCGTTGCTAAAACTATTAATGGCAACGTGCAATAAACGCGTTGCTAAAACTATTAATAACAACGCACCGAACGCTAAGCTAAAGGTTAACGCAACGCGTTCATATGAACGTTGCTAAAACTATTAATGGCAACGTGCAATAAACGCGTTACTAAAACTATTAATAACAACGTAATCAACGCTGCTAAAACTATTAATGGCAACGCAATGCACGCTGCTAAAACTAATCTACGGCAACGCGCATATTGCGTTGCAAAAGGACCTCGAATGTTGCCAAAAGGGTATATTAGCAACATTCATTAAAAAAACGTTGCCAAAACTCAATTTTGTCAACCAATAGCAACAAACACTTGCTGAATGTTGCCATAGACCCCTTTTAGCAACATGCAATTGACGAATGTTGCCTTTTGCATGTTGCAAAAGATCTTTTTTCTTGTAGTGATGGTTGATAGTTCAAGTAGGTAAGCCAGTCAGCAAGCCTATTCATTCCATGCAAGCAAGCTAGCCAAGGGGAAGTCCCTTCTTGCCTAACAAGTTCTTCCTTCTTTTCTTGCTTTGCTACCGTCCATGACATTTGTCTAGCAAACAAGCTAGAGAACTAGGAGTAGTAGCGCTAGAGGTGCTGAAGGAGAAAGTAGCTAAGCGCTGAATCATTTGACAATGCCGATCTAATATGTCAATAGTTCCTAAATCAATAGGAAAGTAGCCCAAGGGTCGTAGAGTCGTGCGGCGTGCTTATCTTGTGTGACAACACTACAGATGCCCCCCCTCTTCCCTAGCAAATCTGCGGCAACTCGCCGTAGAGTTCAGGAGCGAGCAAGACTATCTTGGTGAATGCAATAAAAACCGGCCCGCACATTCTTTAATAAAATATTATTACACGCAGGTTTAAAAAAAATTCTTATTTTCTAATCCCACATTCTCCATCAAAATACTATTTCACAATGCATTTTGTAAACAGACAGTGAATATCCATTTGTATCTTATGTTATGTAGTACCAAGAGAATGAATGAAGGTTATTTTTCTTGCAGTCCATTTTTCATTTGGTGGAGTGGCTCAATGAGTTGATTTGGTCAAAGCATACTCTTAGCCTTGTTTGATGGGAATTAAAATCAAATTTTTAGTAAATTTTTTGTAAAAATTAATAAAATATGTGGTTGAAAAGTTATGGATACCATGAAATATAAAATTAAAATTAATTGTTGCCTACGATTAAGAGTAAAATCTGAATTTTTTAATCCCTGCCAAACAGTGCTTAATAAAGTTCGCCTATTTGAGCTTCACAATGGGCTAGGATTGGGATGGGAAATGTGATTGAAAATATTTTAAATTTATTCTATAAATTGTTATTTAGGTGATGTGTAAATAAGATTTTCGGTGCACGTGACGTTGATATTAAGTAAATAGGCTCTCAAGTTGAAAATTGAGTTCTTTATTCAACATAAATCTGCTATCTATGTAGCATTTAATTTATTTTTTTTAAATAAAAACATCATATCTAAATCTGAATGGAAAATGTAAATGATGCAATCCTAAACTCTACTCGAGGTATAGAAATAATTAATTAAATTAGGATTTTTTTTCTTTTATTTCCAATTTATGTGATTTTAGTTTATTTCATTAGAGGTTTTGTTCGCTTATTAAAACTTATTTACCTTATTAAGCCGTTTTAGCCCTATAAAGAGGGTTAGTTCTTGTATTAACATACACTTCAACATTGAATAAAATTAAAAGAATTTCTCCCTCAATTCCCTTTTTCTTCCCTTATTTCTCTTTTCTCTCTCTCTCTCTTCTTTATTGTTTTCGTCAGCCTTTCGTTGTTGTATGCGCACTACAAAAATTTTGGAAATAGAGCTTGACGTTCTCCTCGATTGACTTGCTCTTCGTGTATGCGTTACAGTGCCCAATGATAATTATAACAACTTTCCAAAGGAAAAAATTCATAAACAAGGTGTTTAGTTTACACCAATTCAAAAATCATGTTTATAGTTTGAAAATTTAAAAATCAGGTTTTTATTTTATTTTAATTCTAATATAGTATAATATAATAAAGTAATAAATACACCCCACATACACCACCCCTACCGCTCCGGGGTTATTCCGGTGACCATTCCGACCACCACTCTTCTCTGGCGACTATTCCAACGATCATTCCGTCAACTATCCGACAATCATTCTGGTCACAGATTTATAATTTAATTAGTCACATATTATTTTTCAGTCACAAATAATAATTTTTATAGGTCACAGATTATTTTATGGTCACAGTTCAAAAATTTTATAGGTCATTTTCATTCGTTGGTCACAGATTTCAAAATTAGTTGGTCACAGATTTTTTTTCAATCACAGATTATATAATGTTTAGGTCACAAATAAAAAAAGGTTGGTCAAATATTATTAAATTTTTAGGTCACAGTTGAGTAATTAGTCACAAATTAACAAACATTTGGTCACAGATAACCAAATACTTGGTCACAGACCACCGGCACTACCATTATGGCCACTTTCGACCACCCTCTCCAACACTACCAGCACGACCACTACAGCCACTTGCAACTACCCTCACCCGCCGCCGCCACCACCACCACCACCACGGCACTACAACACTACAAATAACAGAGTCACTGCCAACAAATCACTACACCACCACCTAGATCCACTGCACCACTATCACCATCTCGACCGCACCGTCACACCACCACCAACAGAAACGTAACACCTCCACCATAGGAAACACACAACCACCACAGAAACGAACCACCACCACCACGATTTTGCAACCCACCAACAACGCAGGCATCACCACACCACAATCACAACCCAACAAAAAAACCCCAAGCTTACAACCCCTGAACCTCCACCCCCGTCGCCACTACTACAACACCACCGGACATACAACCAGCCACAACCGCCAAAACAATACCACACAGCACCCACAACATACCGCACCACACACAACACAACACCGTACCAAACCACTGGACATAGCAAAGCCCACCACCGCCTCACACTGCACCACAACCACCACTACACATCATCATCGCACTCAACCACCAAATAAAAAGAAAAAGAAAAAAAGAGGACAACTGGATCGCACCGTGCGCAGCGGCGATGAACAGCCGCACAAGGACAACTGGACTGCCGTTGCACACAGCGGTCAGTCAGCGTAGCATGGCGAGGCTGCTGTTCACAACAGCGTCGCCACGCTGCCTTTCACAGAGAGAGAGGACGGACGACACATCAGCGACAGTTTGGCGACGACGCTCACGTCGCCAGCTGCTAAAGAGCAGCACAGTAGTGGCGAGACACTGCTGTAATCTCCGGCAACGACGCTGCTCGAATCTCCGGCGGTGATAAGGGATTGGGTAGAGAGAGACGAGAATATGGAGAAGGAGAGTGGTGAGGATTGAAGAATGATTTAGGGTTTGTTTGGGATTAGGGGTTATTAATATATGACCTGATTTTTGAATAAAAAAATTTTAGACTTAATTTTTGAAAAACAATCTTTAAACAACTGATTTTTTATAATTTCCCCTTTCCAAACCACACAAACCCATCGGTCGTCCAAAATTCTAACCCATACACAAACACCACATCATCCGCCATAGAACACCACCGTAAAATAAAAACCCAAAGTAGCAACCAAAAAAAAGTTTCCAACAAGAAGTTTCTGTTTCGTTTTAGTTTATTGCTATTAAAAAACATCTTACTATGTACACTGGAAGTGTTCATCGATAAAGAACTCATGAATTAGGTTGTTATTTCATTGTCGCAAAAAAAAAAAAAAAAATAATAATAATAATAATAATAATAACAATAATAAATCATAGAAAATTCGGAGATATCTCATTATTTACAACAGTCCAACATAATAATAATAATAATAAATCATAGAAAATTCGGAGATATCTCATTGTTTACAACTATCCAACTCCAACATATCAAGATGCCAATCAACATATAACCTACAAACTCAGCCTATACCCAAAGCACACATCTACAGCCAATATTATAGGGAAAATTAGGTCTACCACCCTTAAAACATAAAATATTAGACTAACACCCTTAAAACTTATTAAAATTACAAATTTCCAGCTCAAATTGAATTTGTCACTTTTTTTAGTTTTTGTTACTTTTTAAAATTTCTGTAACTTTTCGTTTAGTGGTCTTTCTGTTCTTTTCTTTTTTATAGGATTGAAAGTTAATCATACGACATAAATATTGATTTAAAGGAACAAGATAAGTCAATTTTCTATGAAAATGTGACATGACACTTTTTAGTAGTGATAATTTGCCTTGTCGCTTTCAAAAAAATAACATGATATTATGTCATTGACCATCATAAAACTGTGGTCCAAAATAATAATGACAACTTAGCCCCTTTCAATATCGTCAAAATTTGGCTTCTAAACAAAAACGTGATATTTATGTTTTAACGGAAGTTATTGTATGTGCGTTTTAATGGAACAACAATTTTAGTCATTTTGTCACTTTTATATTAGTTATCTTGTTTCCGTTTACCTCAATAATAGATGAAGAAGTTAATTTTATCCATAGCTGCAAAAAGAATACAAATGAAGTAGTGTGAAACTTCTTTTAAAAACGTGACAGAGTACGTCACTAACTCATGTACAAAAAATATAAATAAAGTGTTATATTGTGACACTTTTTAATGTAAAGTAAGGTTTAAATTCATGTTCATATTTAATTTTTCACAAGCATATATATACGCATCTGTTTAATTGATTTTAAATAATTCAAATGAAATAGACTACGATCTTTTTAGAAAAAAGTGATAGAAAATGTCACTTTCAAGTTTTAGCATCTTAATTCATATGCAAAAATACTAATAAAGTGTTACTTCATGTCACTTTTTAACGTTGTTAAGATTTATGTTGTGTAGACAATTTTTCAGACAAAAGTATTATTATAAAAGAATAGGATTATTATAAAAGAGTTGTAAAAGTCAATGAGTCTTTGGAAGGGTTGTATAAATGAATTAGGAGTCTTCGGGTTCAAGTATAGAATAAGGAGAAAGAGTGTCCGAATTTACGCTAGCATGTCGATTAGCTGATGTTTGAACGTCTAAAGCAAAATCATTGTTGCCTGCTTATTACCCGTCTCTCGCTCGAACGACATGCCTCTCACTCGCCTGCCACTAGACTAGAACTCGAGCGTCGATGTTTTCCAAAAAAACCCTAGTTTGTGTTTTTTAAAAGTTTTATCTATCATATACTACCCAAACACCTTATATTATAAATACTCAATACCCAGTACGTTTTTTGTATGTGATTGATCATTGTTTTACATTATCATAACATCAATCCAAAATTCAAGAATACATCAAGATATTGAGATTAATCATTTGATTATTGAGATCAATCTACCACAAGTTGGGAAAAACATTAAAGTCAAATAATCCAAAATACCTGCTTCCTAGATATCATCAAGGAATGTACTTTCTCAATAGCTTTTAGAGGTTACTGAAATTTGAGAGTGGTTAGATCAGAAGCACAGGAACTATACAAGAACAAGGCTCTTGGTGATCCACATGAGATAAAATTCAAGAAGATCAAGAGCAGGTGTGAGTAAAGAACATTCATAGCGAGAAATAGAACAGTACGTCCAGTGAATTTTTTAGGATGGATCATACTGTAAATTCTTATTGTCTATAGTGGAAACTATTGGCTGGTCCCGAAGTTTTTACCTAGTTAAAAGTTTTCTCCATCATCAAATCTTGTGTTATTTATTACTTTAATTATTATTGTAACAATTCTAAAAAATTGGCTTGATTGACTAAACATTTAGAACAATTAAAAAGTAACTTGCTGCTTTTAATAGGTAAGTATAATTTCGCATTATTAACATATTAGGTGATTTTAGTGTCGAATTAGTAACTTTCAAATGTAAAACAAAGTTTTCACATTCATATTTAAATTTTGTGTATACATATATTTAATTAATACGAAGGAATTTAAATGAGACATAATACAAATTTTTCAAAAAAAAAATTGACACTCTTTGTCACTTTTCTTATCTCATTTTTATAAACACCTAAACATAAACAACATCAAAATCAAATAAACTATGAACTAATTGAATAAAAAATCAGAAATGTAGATTTGGACTGAATATTTATAGATTTGGCGAAAAAAACTTTGAAAAAAAAAAGGTAGTTGAAGCAACCCTTAATTTTGTTTAGGCTTGATTTGTGCAAAATTTCCTCTTATGATTTCGATTTTGCTTGATTTGGAGCTTGGTGGATTGGGATTTTTGAGCTTGTAATCATCTCTTTCATTTCTGCATGTTAGAGCGCATATAATACTTTGTTTTATAATTAAAATTATAGTATTTACCTTTTAACCTATGTTTCTCATGATTTTTCAAAATGATCCCAAAAGTAAGGTATTTCTGTAAGTACCCCTATATTATAATCCAAAACCTAACCTATATACATATCAACCAGTTTGGTCCATTACATACATCCATCATTACCCGATAGCAAAGCCCACATGTCTAATCCAGATGCCAACACATTCACTCAACATAAACCCACATATTCGACCTAATCACTTCAGAGCTCCAACTCAGATCCTCGCCACCAGGGTCGACCTTGTGGCAGGCAAATGAGGCCGGCACCTCGGGCCCAAAACAAGAGGGAGCCTATTTTTGGCCCAATTTTTTTTTTTTTTTAATTAAAGGAGGAAAAAAAGGGAAATCCGTTTTCATTACCTTCTGCTCAACCTCGCCTCCTCCAACTTCACCGACGACTCCTCCAATTCCAATCGGACCGGAAACCGACAATGTCCTTCAACTCCAACCAGTGGAAAGATTAAAATGAAGGTGAGATTTCTTGAGAATCTTTTTTTGTACCTTTATGGCCTGCCAGCCTGCTTTGGATTTTTTGGTACTACCATACTAGTTATGGTGTTTCTATATTGCTAGTTTTGGGAGTTCATGAAGTGCACATATGTTGGCATTTTTTTTTCTAATAATTAGTATTTGCTCACTATACTTTCCTTTTCTTATAAGCGATCTGATTTGGACAATTTTTGAGTTATTTTCTAATCAAATCATACCATGCGAGGAAGTCCAAAATGTCCATTTATCATTTGCCATTTGCAATTCAATTTAGTTTCAAACCATATTGTGGCTTGTGGGCAGAAAAATTATCTCTGTTGTGAGGGGACGGGGTGGTGTTTTTTTACTGGATTTTACTTGGGGCATATTTGGTTGAGCTTAAAGAGAAAAAACGAAGTTGCTTCTAAGGGACCTTTTTGTTCTCAAATATGTTAGCTAGTTTACTGTTTTACTTACCCTACAAGAAAATGGGTTTTGTTTCTTTTCAAGTACTTGTTCGGAGAGTTATAATGAGATTACAACATGGAGCAGCATGAATATTTTCAGTGTTAATGTGTATTGCACTAAAAACATTGTCATATAAGTTAAAGCACAACCAAACATAAGTTGTTGTCGAGAATTTTGAACCGGGGGCCATTAATCATTGATGTTGTCTGCATTTTTTGTGTTAAATTTCTCTTATGAAGGTTTCGGTTTTAAGTGCACTAAACATATTAGGAGTTCATAATTTTCCTCCAGGGTGGAATTCTCAAGGGTGTGATACTGTGATTTCATAATTTTTCTCGAAATTCTATTTCTCAAGTAAGTGATGGCTTGTCTTAAATTGTTATTGAATATATTGGAAATGTTTGAAACCTTGTCGGCTTCTATAATTGCGGTTTGGTCGGCTTATATGTTTGGTTATTATAAGATCAATTGTACATGTGCACGTAGTAACGTTGTAACTATATGAAACTTTAATTGTAAGATGATTGAAATATTTTGTAATTATCTTTTATATTAATCATTGGGCATTAGATATAGATTCATACATCACGTCTCCTAGATATAGATTAATACACCGTTGAATTTTGGATTTACGTTGATTTTAGGGGGCCTAATTTATGGAGTTCGCATCGGGCCCCGAAAATCACAGGACTGGCTCTACTCGCCACCCACTAAAATTCTACGAGGAATTAATGGAGAATGGCGGAGCAACCCCGATGCATTTTTCACGATAGCTTTGACTCTTTATTTATTTATTAAATACATTTAAATTTAAAAATTTAGAAATTTATTTTACCCCTATTTTAAATGTTGAAATAGGAAGAGCCAATAAATTATGGGTGCCACTATTTCCATCCACATTTTTCATATATCTATCCCAATTCTAATTCATCCTCATTAAATGTTTAAGATTTTAAAAAAATATTATTTACATCCATGTCATAATTCAATATTGTCCTTAAAATTCATTCATTTAAATACTATACATCTACATAAATTTTATATATTTATCACACTTTAAATACATACCTAAGACTATAGATCCACACAATCCCCAAAACTAGAAGCTATTTTAATCCAAATGAACGAAATAACAACAAAGCTGGACTGAATGAACATTAAAGTAACATATACTATTCACTTAACCATGTTAACAGTGTTTATTAGAAGTTTAATCATTCTTATTCATAAAACTCAACCCATCAAAGGCAAAACACCATAAATTAACGTCCAAATTAGGACTTAGGAGGATGGTTGTCTCTAGAGAAAGTATACTGAGTAACATTTGGAACTTATGGTGATTGGACTATGATTGGTTTGCTTCAATCATATCTTTCACATGTGAAATTAATTCTTGGTTTTCTTTCAACTTGGTCTAAGTTGGACTTTTTCATAACAGCAATCATGTTATGTCTCTTACTAATAGTTTTAATCCAATCAATCAACGCATCTTTACTTGTAAACATCTATGTATCATCAAATATTTGTATATATCATATTAAAAAGTAAAATCATCACGTACCATGTTTGTCGTAAACATATCTGTATAATTAACAAATAATTCATTTTGGACATCATAGCTATGTGTTGATGTATCCTATATTAAAAATATAGTGTCAAATAATGACATTGGCATAAATTCAAAAAAAAAACTGATAACAACTAAAACATGTATGCGAAATAGCACATGAATTGGAACTTTTCTAAATACTTCTGAAGAAACCCATTGTAATTGAGAGCAAAATAAAAAAAGAAACCCACTTGTGAAGAAACCTAATATAATTCTGAACTGCCATTGCATATTAAATCAAAAACCGTTAAACTAAGAAAAGAAATCAAACTCAACGTGACAAATTCATGTTCGTACAATCAAAATTAGACAAAAAACAATTTAATAGAGAAACTCATACAATCATTCCAAGAAGATAACCAAGAAAAGAAAATCAGAGTGCCCAAATTCAGGCACGATATCACAAGAACGTCACTAAAACCCATAAATGTCTTAATGCATTAGGAAAAAGAGTCAAACGACAAAACACGATAAAAAAGATAATCCTTACTTCTTCAAATTCATCTTCATATATTGCTATGCCTGTATATATTTGTTATAACGGCGTCTCTTCCATTGTTTACTAAATTTTTTATCTATTAAAGTTCGGAGTATTTGAATGCTTCGAACATATTCATGTAATTTTCTCTAGTCTTTCTCAATTTCTTACGAAACGTGCGTGAAATAGCAGAGCTCGTGGCTATTCTCGATGGGATTTTACTAGCTAAAAGACTCGATCTTTCAGACATTCGGATTGAGTCAGATTTTATAGTGGCTATTCACTACATTACTAGAGGAGAAGGACCATGGGTTATTCAGGGTATAATCAGACATATCTCAGACATCTTATCATTTAACAAACACACAATTTTTCACATCTATAGAGAGGGGAATCAGGTTGCAGATGCTCTTGCTGCAAAGGGTTGGGATTGATCCTTTGAAAACCCGCAAGTGAACTGGATCGTGAACGAGTAATAAAGTAGCGTGTAAACACTACAACAAAATGTACTTTTTATGGCATGCAATGCATGCCGTAAAAACCTCTTTACGGCATGCGGCCGCATGCCGTATAAAGCCATGCCGTAAAAAGTGGGATACTTTTTACGGCATGCAGAGTACGCCGTCTATGCACGCCGTAAATAAGTTTTACGGCATTCGCCTGTATGCGTCGTAAAAAGTATCCAACTTGTTACGGCATACATCACCGCATGCCGTAAATACTAGTGTACCTTTACGGCATGCAGTGATGTATGCCGTAAAAAGTGGTATTCACATTTACGGCATGCATCACTGCATGCTGTAAAAGGTACATCAGTATTTACGGCATGCTCATGCAAGCCGTAAATATCAATTTAATTTTTTAAAAATTATTTATTTATTTGATTACAGCAAACCTATAATAATAACAAAATAAAATTAATCCATAAATAATCAAGGTTTCCATTGTTTCGATAAATAAAAATATTGAATACGGTTCAATACAATATGTCAATGTGAAGTCCATCTGAATAATTCTCAAAAGACTACTACTTCAAAAAAAAAAATGATGGTCCATATCAAAGTTAACGTCTTCGAGCGACAATTTAGCTCCGACAAAATAGTAACTCCCTGCACAACATAAAAACAATAAATGTATGGTTAATAAATTTAGAGTGAGCATGTAAATCAAAAGTATATCAAGAAACATATGGACTTTTATTTAATCAACATAGTACATATGACAAGTATAAAACATGATGTTCAATTCAATTCAAATAAAAGAAATTAAGTATACCTTTGTTGTAATTACAGCGAATCCACTTCGATGTACCTAATTGGCCATGCAATCGTACTTCCTAATGCATCTTCAAGAAGAAAAAGCTCACGTGTGGGACGATACAAGCTGACATTATCAATCACTTCATTAACCCAAACTCTCCAACATTCGTTACCAAGGGGTACATGATGCACTAGATCACTTGGATTTGTTGAAGCGATTTCACCTTTTGCAACAATATCAGCTTTTCCAAACCAAGATAACAATTTGCATTTCTTATTCTGGAGGCTATCTAAACCATTCAAACTTCTATCTCTAGGTTGTAAAATTCATATCAAATTGTACAATTTATTATTTTGAATATAGAGAGTATATGTAATTGAGAATAACATTCATTAATTCTAGTTTTCCACTTACATTATCTTCTTGTTCAGCACTTTTACTCTTCACTTGAAACAAAGCCTTCAATTCTTTAATTTCATTTCTCAACTCTTGGACTTGAGTTTGCAAGTTATGATTGTGCACCAAAGCATTCAACTTTGAAGGAGTCGCACCAAAACCAAGACCTCTTACCCATCCTCGACGTTCTGGACCAAGTACTATTGTAACTCCATCATCTTTGAGAGAGTGTTTGCTTGGAGAGGTAACCGTCTCTGAATTTGCTTTTATTTTGTTCTGATATGAGGAAATACATTGGGCTAAAATTATAAATATAAGATTTGATTAATGACCAAAAATTATTGAAAGCAATATTCTTACCAATGTTTCCCCAGTTGATTCATTAATAGGTTCACCATTTTTTCGCGTATGTCCTCGAATATAAACATCATCTCTCGTTATGGAATCAGGGTCTTCACTTTCAGCACGCTGCATTATACATATTTCATATATGTGATAGTTTGTAAACGTTTATAATTTTCCTTAGACATGCATATCCAAGGAGGGAGATTATATATAACTAGTATCACCGGCCAACAACTATACCTAGAACTTAGGTCACCAAATGGATTAAATCCATCAGAAGAAAGGCCAAGCCTAAGATTTCGTGGTTCTGATGCAAAACAAGGTCATTTTTGATTAATTCTCTCCCAAGCTAATGAATCAACTGGATGACGCATTTTTCCATCTTGACTTTTGTGATTTGAGTGCCACATTAGTTGTTCTGCCATATCAGGTGACCTAAACATTCTTCTAAATCGTGGTATGATTGGAAAATATCGTAAAACCTTTGCAAGTATCCCTTTCTTAATCTTCTTAGTCCGTTTATTAACTTTCCACCGCGAAGATGCACATTTTGGACATGTCTCCAAATTCTCTAGATCATTTCTAAACAAACAACAATCATTTACGCATGCATGTATCTTTTCATACCTCAAATCAAAGGTGTTCAATAACTTTTTCGTTGAATTGCAAGAATCTGGAAGGGTATTCCCATGTGGTAGCATATCTCTGATAATGTCAAGAAGTTCATTGAAACCGTTGTCAGATATACTATGTGTAGCTTTAAGCTTGTATAAGACAACGATTACAGATATCCTAGTATACTTTGTACAACCAGGATATAAAGGAATTTCGATGCCCTCATATAAATTTGAAAAGTCTTTCTCTCTATCTTCATTCTCGGGTTCTACAATATTGTCATTCTGAAAAAACGTATCTCTATACATCCTATACGTCTCTAAATTTTCTACATTTTGAGGAGGCAAGGATGCTGCATTCGATTTTTCCCCATGAAATACCCAAGTAGTATACGTAGGATCCATGCCATTAATGATCAAATGCCCATACATTATATCAAAATGTTGGTGGAATAGATTTTTGCAACATTTGCAAGGACATATGACCTTTTCTGGATTCCCCGCATTGGCTTGTACCATATTTGCAAATTTCCTCGCACCATGTTGATATGCCTCTGAAACTCTATAAAAAGAATGCTAAATAAATCACATAAAAAGCATTTATGGACACATTTTAAAATATTCAAAATTTAAGAGGACAAGATAACCTTGATAAGTGTATCCAGTCTTTATACATGATAATATACCAATGCTATTAAGTTATAATCTGTTGTAACACAGTAAGAATGAAAAAAAAACAATTAGAACCCATGATAAGATACCAATTGTATGTTCTTAGAACCCATCATCTACATGATTTTGGAAATGGCTTTATTATGCTTAATCAATAAAGAGAATATGTCTACATTCTTAGACTAAACCACTCATTCTATTAGCTATAGAAAAATCATCCTATTTTGGAAATGGCTCTTCCATGTTTCAGGTATAGGGCCTATTAAAGACATACATAAAAGGGATGTATCAAGCGAAAATGAATAAATAATTACACTAAGTCCTATATAAATGATATGACAAAAACAATAACATATGGAAGGGTAAAAGAGAAGACCAAGAAGGAAACCTACATTCCCCCTCACTGGAACCCAAGAGTTTGCTGGAAAAATGTTCATTTACAATAGATAATCACATTTGCAAGCTATCAAAAAACATAGACACAAAAGGTTATCTTCATCCTTGCTTTAAGACATTTATATGAGCCAAAGCACCATAATCTAGATTTGTCATTTTGCATAACAAAAGCCATTTGCTAATTAAATTATCTAAGAACAATTTTGCTTAGAGTGAAAAAAATTTACCATAAGGGAGCACTTTTCAAGGGAAGTTTCCATTTCGACATCAAAAAAACTCTCCAACTTCAAAATCACAATTTATTAAGATACATTCAAATGTCGCCAACAAATCTCCAATGTCTTTCAATTGATAAGTCATAAAAAATACTTAAACCAGATTCATTTCATATTTTTTGCTTCATAACAAAACAAGATTATGAAGTAGCTCACCAATGAGATCATTGGAACACTTAGATTGGTTATTTCAATCATGGAAGTATGCTTAATGTGGTTGTTTTGTTCTCCAATGACTTGGAAAGGACATAAACACTGAAGGTATGTTGCCAATTTAATATTGGGTGGATGAAGGTTTAATTGAATTCTCAAAATACTTGCAAGTTTGAATCCTATATCATGCTTCCAGAATTATAACAAGATTTTCAAGAGGTCACATAAAGAAAATAATGTAAGACCACAAAAAAATAATCTGTGCATACAGTCATACAGATCTTTGCAAGTTTGAATCCTACATCATGCTTCCAGAATTATAACAATCTGTGCATACAGTCATACAGATCTTTGTATGGTGACTCCAAATGGCATCTCCATAGCTTTTGAACAAGATAACAACGAAATTAGGGCTTGCAAAAGTTTAGAGAGGAAAAATTATTCAATAGGTAATTTTCAGTTCACACATACTTACTTTTAGCTTAGAGAGGAAAGATTAGAGATGTTGTTCACTACCATCTCATTCATCATTATATAAGAAGGTTGATTAGAGATGTTGGTAAGATTCCTAGTCCTTCCTTTCCTCCTACAATCAATCACAGAACTCAAACAATACCAAACAAATATAATAGAACATCACAGAACTCGAACAATACCAATAAATTTGGAGTCTCCTTTTTTGCCACTCTGCCGTTCGATTCAAATGGGCAGTGTCAGTTTTGGACCCTTCCCTACCAAAATAAAAACAGAGCACAACTACAAACTCTTCTTATTTAGTTACAGTCTTAAGTAAAAAGTCGATTGGATACATGAATCGATGATCCTTCGATTCAAACCAGTGCTCAAAGATAATCAAATATTTACAAAATTAAATCAATCAGTTAACTTTCCAACACCTCCAAAGAAAATGGATTTTCACAGAGCAAACAATTGGACGAGCTACTCCGTTCCGTTCGTAAAATTTACAAGCAACGAAAGATCATAAGTAGATAAAACCAGAAAAAACATATCAATAGAAAACTCACCTACGGGCTACAGGGGAGTGCGGCGTCGCTGCAGGGACGTGCGGCAGGAGTGCGGTGGCAGCGTGGCTGCAGAGGCGTCTCACGGTGACGGAGATTGACGGTCTCAGACTCGGTGTATTTGGGGGATTTGGGGCGTGTATAATGTTAGGGCTCGTATAATGAATGGAGTGTAATGAGTTAATTGGTTTTTTTTTTTAACAAGTATTGGGTTTCTGAAATTGGGTATTGGTATTGGGCTTACATTTACGGCCTGCAACTAATGTATGCCGTAAAAGCTTACTTTTTACGGCATGCCATCGATGTATGCCGTAAATACTTTTAGTCACCGAATTATTACGGTGTGCATTTAAGGCATGCCGTAAATAATGACTATTTACGGCATGCCTTAAATGCACGCCGTATGCGTGCCGTAAAAGGTAACATTTGTTGTAGTGAAAGTGTCGAACCCACGAAGACAACGTGTTTGATTGAGTTTAAATTAATAGCAACCTTAATCGAATAGCAAATAGATTTTAAGTTTTCTTTATACCAATCCCTAAATTATCAATTAAACTAATGAAAGTAAGTAAATGTGTTTTTCAAATATGTGAAATGCATTGCTAAAATGTCGAATCCCCCTTATTATTCCATTTTTAGTGTAACAATTAAAGTGGCAATCTAAAATCATCCATGTTAATCAGTGTTCCTAATTTAATTGAAAGCCTCTCTCGATAGAGATCAAATATATTCCCCTCAAGTGACCTTTCTATTTCTCGATAAAAATACAAATATGATAAATGCATTAACGAGTATTAGAACACCTATTGAAACCATATAAAGCATATACGTATATCTATATCATCTATCAAACCTTACAATATTTATTATATTGTGTTTAAACCTTATTGTCTATCTCGATAACAATAAAATCGACTAACAATTCAATTTGTGATCAATCAATTGAAAATAACGATAAAAACAATAATAAACATCCACAAATCAAATTAAATTCAAAATAATTAATTAAAAACTAAAAATATCATAACAAGTGTTCATCTCATCCTAACAATATATAAAATTAGCCTAACATATTGAAATTACAAGAAACCATATTTAAGTGAAAAGACATCACCGAATTTTTGATAAATTGAGAAAATGAAGATGAATATTGAAATCTTGAATCTCTTCAATGATTTTTTGATGAATCTCCACTCGTGCATTCTCTTCTTTTACCCAAAAATTAAATTTGAATTTTCACTTGATTGAATTCTTGCAAGCCCCCTTCAATTCTCTCACAAAAATTATGAATTTTCCTCCTTTGATGATAATAATTCATGAATATTGGAGTATGAGATGTATATGAGAGGTCTACAATATGTATTCTCCTCTCAGGTATTTTTAGGAGTAGAAAATTGGTTGAAAGTCCGTCCAAATTGGTTTCCAACATAGTTCCAATCGAATGAGGAAAGTTGCATTCACGCGCAGATTTTTGTCTCTACACAGCCATTCGTATTTTGGTCATAAATTTCTCTCTCGATATCTGATTGAAGTGATTAAATTATGTGTTAAAAATCTAACTCAAAGGGCTAAAAATTTGATAAAAATAGAATTTTTTTCAATTCTGACATTTACTATGCCAAAAATGAATCTCAATTTTTAATTAAAAATCTGAAATATAACTTCTGCGATTGGAAACTAATTTTGATAATATTTTAATCATATTACATTCCTTTTTGAATTCTAATTCCATCCAATTATCATCTAGAAATCTTCAAAGTATCATCTTGTGGTCCGAATCAACTATTTAATTTGCAATTTGGTCATCAAACTTTGAATTTTACCATTTTTCACCATTTTTCGCTTTTTTCTTTCGATTTCTCGTTCAACCATTAAGTTTTACCTATATAAGATAAAATACAATAATTTGGGATATATTTAGTCAAAATACCTATCAAATATTGTCATTTTAAACCCCGAATAAGTGTATAAAATACACTTATTAGGGATCATCGATGATATCATATATATTGAGCAGCTGACCTATCACGACATATTAGGGCACTCGTACAAATTGATAAACATGGACTTCCCAACATTAGAGTATTATTTTTATTTTTTATTCTTATTTTTGTCTTTACTTACATTAGTTTTTATTGTAAGGGAAGTAATATTTCCTTTTTTACAGCTTTACATTTGTCATTTATCATTTATTTTCATTGTAAGGGAAGTAGTACTTCCTCATTTACTACTTATATTATTTCCTCGTGTAACCACGGTATTCATCCGCACAAGTGACGGCATATTAATGAAATTTCTGAGGTACCACCCTCCTTTAACAAAAAAAAGGTCAGATCACTAACTCTTCTCGATGACTTCTCAAGTTGACTTGTACAATCTTTAATCTTAGACTCTAGGGATCGATTTATAGTTTCTAATTTGTTAAGGCATGAGGTCGACTCCTCGAGGTCAGCTACAAGTTTCTCTCTAATTAACTCAAGTTCATTGACCTTCTTAAGCACAACTTCATTCTCCTTTTTAATCTTAAGACTCTCTTCAGATATATTTTTATAAACCTCATGAATCACATCCTCATCTTCAGAATCTTCCTCAGATTGCTCACCACTATCTACTTCCTCAACTTTCCACTGTCCTTATCAAATTCACTTTTAATCCTAGCAATGAATGCCATAAACTTTCCACTCCCCTCATGTGTAGACATCTCACTTTGATTATCCGAGCTAAACTCATCATCAGTGAGAGTTGTATTCATAGCTTTACCCTGATTTCTCTTACCATTAGGACACTCACTTCTATAGTGGCCAAAACATTGACACTTATGACATCTTACAGATTTAGATCTCTTTCTAGGCTCGCCGGAATTACATCTATGTCTCTATTTAGTCTTCTTATTTCTAAATTTTTTTTGGAAATTCTTAACAAAATACGCAATTTCGTCATCATTAAGTGATTCCGATTCAGATGAATCATACTCTTCTTCCCTAAAAGTGTTCAAAACTATAGACTTGTTCTTCTTAGGTTGAGATATGGTAAGTTCATAAGTTTGGAGAGATCCAACCAGTTCTTCAACCTTAACAGCATCTAGATCGTTGCTCTTCAACAAGTCACTTTTTAATTGTTCTAAATGTTTAGTCAATCAAGTCAAGTTATCATATGTTAAATTGTCTCATTAATAAATAAAGCAACAAATAACACAAGATTTGACGATGGAGAAAGCCTTTAACTGAGTAAAAACTCTTGGACCAAGCCAGTAGTTTCCACTGTATACAATAAGAACTTACAGTATGATCCAGCCTAGAAAACCTACTAGACTCACTGGTCTAATTCCTGCAATCTCTAAGACCCATTGGAACGTGCTTCACTCGCACCTACTCCTCATCTTCTGGAATTGTATATCTCCTTCATAACACCAACAACGCCTCATTCTTGTACTCTTCATATGCTTCTGGTTCAACCTCCCTCGATTTTCAACAACCTATGAAAGTTATTGAGAAAGTACATTCCTAGGGGGCGTGTGATGGAGAATGTGTGTCAAACAGGGGCCTAATGATATCTAGGAAGTGGGTGTTTTGAATTATATGAATTTGATTTTTTCCCAAACTTGTGGTTGATTGATCTCAAGAATCAAAAGGTTAATCTAAATATTTGGATGTGTTCTTAGATCTTGGAATAATGATATAAGGATGTAAAACAATGATCAAAGCCACCCCTAAAAACGTAATAACCATTGGGTATTTATAATAAGAGGAGTTTAGGTAGTATAGGATAGATAAAACTCTTGAAAAATGTAAATTAGAGTTTCTCTGAAAACACCATTGCTCGAGCGCCAGTCTAGCGACAGGTGAGCGAGAGGTGTGTCGCTCGAACGAGAGCCGGGTGACAACAGACGATAATGATTCTGCTTTGGACGCTCGAGCATCAGCTAGGCGACATGCTAGCGTAAATCCGGAGATTCTTTCTTGTTCTATATTCGAACCCAAAGACTCCTAATTCAACTAAACAACCCTCCAAAAGACTCATTGACCTTTACAACTCTTTTGTAACAATTCTATTCTTTTACAATAATCATTTTATCTAAGAATTGCCAATACAACTAAAAACCTAACACTATGTACCAAAAACCCCTCTAAGCGTCCTACGGGATGAGCTTTTGAAGTCTCAATTATAAGTCAAATGTGGTTTCTTCTCATCATCTAGTTCTTAGGATATACATGATGGGCTACTACCTCTGTTGAATAACTAGGTCATAGGCACCACAGCCCTAATCTGGTTCATCATACCCTCGTGCCCATTTCGCACCTAATCACAACCCTCCTTACTTGTGCCATGACATAATAAGGTTTATATTCAAGATATTGATGGCTTTATTAGGAAAGTCAAGGTCGACGTTGATAAGGGCGTTTTTACACGTTCATTTCAGTTCACAAACATGGATAATTGTCGATAAATGTGCAGAATATAGCTTAATTCGATGTAATATGTGTTTGCAGGACATCAATGATGAAAGTGGGAGAAATTAGGAAAAACAAGCAAAAAATGGCTTAAATGAAGCAAAAGCAAAGTTTGAGGACTCAAGTACAAATATTGAAAAGTTGTGTCGAACCTCATGATGAATATTTGAGAGTGTTGGGAGTCAATTGGATGAAATAAGACATCAAAGGGATGAAATATCGTCAAAATATGATCACACATCAATTTTCAATCGAAAAAGTTATGCACCAATTTTCAGTCTCATATTAAGACCCATTTTTAACATGGTAAACAATCGAACTGAAAGATTATATTAGAAGCAAAGTTGTATCCCTTTGAGTTATCTTTCCAACGCATCTTGAATCACTACAATCAGACATTCAGAGTGGAAGATATGACCAAAATACTAAACACTGTCCTGTGGAGTAAAATGCCAACACTATGCGGTCACATAGTGTTAATTCCTTGCGACTGCATAGACCACTACCGAGATCTTTTGGGCTGAATTTATTTGTTCTATGCGACCACATGACTTTGTACTATGCGATCGCATAGAAGACCTCCGACATAGAAATTCTGGTTTCCTTATTTCGTTCCAATTCTTATGGAAATCAATCTTTTGGCAACTATATAACTCTTAAGCCGTCCTCAAACCCTAGGCAGACCTAGGAGGAGACTTTTGAAGCATTTGAGAGAGAAATAAAGGCACAAACAAGGAGAATAACATCATGACGCAAAGAATCAATTCAAGAATCTAAATCGGTGATGTCTTTCTTTATTAGATTTTCTGATTTATTTTCTTCTATCATGTTAGGCTAGATTTATATGTGTTAGGTGAACGATGAATCTTGTGATGTGATATGTTAATTCCTAGTTTTACTTTGTTGACATTAAAATACGTTTTGAATTATTGAATGATTTATCTACATTACTTTTTCTCTATAATTATATGCGCAATAGTTATATAAGTGTGGTAGCTTATTTTATGCATTTGAAAGAAGTGAAATAAGCTTGACATGGTATAAATCATCGTAGGTTCTGATAGGGGATAGAAATATATCGTTATACTCTACGTGAATCTCTAAGTGTTTACAAAATATCATGCATTCTTGTATATTGCATTTGTCATAAAAATATAGTCAAATGGTATACGAAAACAGGTTCAATTCTACTCGAGAAAGATTATTGAATATGTTAGAAACATTTATTTTTCATCAATTCAAGTGTGGTGTTAATTTTGTAGAACTAGAGTTAAAATGGATCATTGCATGGGAATTCGCGAACCTAGTGCATTTTTTTCTATTAGTTACTTTAATTTGCATTCGATCATATAATTTGCATTTAGTTCAATTCATTCATCCACTATTGCTTTCATTTAGTTTAGCTACAATTTAGTTACAAAACTTAACAATATTTCACGTTTCGATTAAGGTCAGAATAGGTAAAATCGAACTAGTAAATCTCTGTGAGAACGATACTTGGATTCTAAAATCCATTTTATTACTTGAACGATCCGTACACTTGCAGTCGTTTTTATTCGAAAAATATTTTCGTATAACAGACGCTCCCGAGTTTGATAGTCAATTACACCTCGAGGTCATTCTTGACTGGCTTGATTCCCTTAAAGACTTGTTGACCTGGTATAACATGTTTGATTGTGACCATGTTCATTTTCCAAAAATGAAACTTAACAAATTTGCTATGCAATACTAGTAGTATGTAACCTGCCACTACGAGCAAATACAACAATATATGACTAGTTGTCCAATGATGAAAACCCTGCTGATTGAAAAGTATGTCACTACATTTCATCGTAGACAATTCTATAACAACTTCGTAAATTAAAAAAACTATTCATTTGTTTCTGAGTATAAGACTCACTTTGATAAGTTATTACACTGTTCAGGCATTGGTGAATCTAAAGAAGTCATTATCACTAGGTTCGATAATGGCCTAATGCATGAGCTCAAATATTTGATTCAAGTCCTCAACCTTGACTCGTTAGAGGATTCTTTCCACAAGCCATTTTTACATGAGCTACACATTTGTTCTCCCTATACCTTGACTCGTTAGAGGATTCTTTCCACGAGCCCTTTTTACATGAGCTACACATTTGTTCTCCCTATGCCCGACGTAGCTCTTGCCCATTCTCTAGCCTTTGTCAATCTCATACCAATTTACTTTGCAATGGATCAAGCATCACCCCTGATCCGTACTTTTTTGGCTTGTCAACCGATCCTACTAGTCCTTCCCGTAATGCCCCTCAGGCTTAACCTTCTCATTCTATCGCCTCTCGAAACCCCACATCTCCAATTGTTTGTTACAATTGTCAAAATATGGGTCATATTACTGACTATGATTCTTGGAAACCTTCTCATTTCCACTCTTACTGGCTATGATTCTTGGAAATACACTTCCATTTCCATATTTAAATTATGTGCAATAATTGTTCTTACAAATTACTGATTAAAGGGGCAGTACCATGAATGTTGTCTCTGAGTTGGCCGTTGGCTATTGACAAGTTTACCTCAAATTTGAACCTCATCCCCATCCTTTTAAGATTGTCTGCGTAGCCAAAAAAATCTTTACATGCCAATCATCATTGTTTAATACCCTTCACCCAACCTTTGTACTCAGAGGATAATGATTGTGATGTCCTCTCAGTGAATGTTCCTCATATTCTTTTGAGACAACCTTGGCTCTATGATCATGATAAAAACTTTAAGCATGATAATATCCACAAGTTTGTCCATAACACAAACTCATTTGTCTTGTAATAGCCAAGCCATTTAGTCATCCTAAAAGTCAGCTCACATGCTTAAAATCAACATTGTGCTAAATAATCAACTTCAGCTCTCATCCCCTAGGGATTTCTAGCGTGAAGGCATCGAGACTCAGTTGATGTTTGTTTTAGTTGCTAACGCTAGTTCACCATTTGTCCTTGAGCCACCCATTGCCTTCCCACATGAAGTCATTTTTTTGTTGGAGGAATTCAATAATGTCTTCTCTGTAGAGCTACCCGATAAGTTGTCCCCATGCTTGATATTCAATATGTTATCGATCTAATTCCCAAATCTTAATTGCCCAATCATCTCCACTATATGATGTACCCCGATAGAGAGAGTTGACTTAAATAGGAAAATTGAGGCTTTGTTCGTTCACTGAGGTTTAATGCATCATAGCCTTAGCCTTGTGTTTGGCTGCTTACCTCTAGGAAGGATGGCTCTTGGCATTCAGTCGATAGTCGCATCAACAACAAAATACCATTAAGTATCGTCTTCCAATGCTACGACTTGATGATACGTTGGATGAGTTAGTGGCTTCTAACTGATTTTCTAATATTGATTCGTGGAGTGGTTACATGTTAGAATTAGGCATGGTGATAAATTGAAACTTGCATTTATGACTTAGATGGCTTGTACAAGTGATTATTTATACATTTTAGAGAGAGTGAGAGAGAGATGCAAAGTTTGGGTTGGGTTGGATGGGGGTAGGGCTAGACTTGAAAGAATTTATTTCAATCTGTTGTAAATGGTTAGTTATTAGTGAATGACAATTGTACCACTACAACCTTAGAAATTGTTACCATATGTACCCATAATCCTTCCCTGTAAATATATGGCTTTGGTTCTCAATATAATACACATAAATCTATTGACTTTTATTCTTTCTTCTCTTTTTCTCTCTTTTCATAACACGTTATCAGCACGATAGTTTTATTTTTTTCAAAGTTTAGTATTCTTTTTAAGAAAAAAAAGGGTGAAAATACTTCATTTGTGTTCTAAAAGAAACCACAAATCTAATTCATCTTTATATCACAAACGAACTCGACAAAAGATTCACGATGGATTGTCAAAATACTTGCTTGATTGATAGTGCAACTGCACATACTATTTTTCAAAAAAAAAAATATTTTTTTAGATTTAACATTAGCAGAAAATAATATTAATACAACATTAAGTGTATCGAATATTGTTGAAGGCACCGGAAAAGCTTGTATTATTTTATCAAATAATATAAAATTATATATTGACGATGCACTTTATTCAAGCAAATTCAGAAGAAATATTTTTAGTTTTAAAGATATCAACTGTAATGGATATCACATTGAGACAATGCAAAAAAATACTGTCGAATATCTTTGCATAACTTCTTTTGTATCTGGCCATAAGCAGATAAAAGAAAAACTTCATTCACTCCCATCTGGCATGTATTATACATTTATAAAAATAGTCGAATCAAATGTTATCACAAACTAGAAGTTCATTTATCCAAAAAAATTTATACTTTACCATGATCGACTTGAATATCTAGAGCTATAATGAATAAACAACTCACAATCCTTTAAGGAACTAGAAGATTATTTTACCTAATGATTATCCATGTTTGGCTTGTTCGCAAGGCAAGTTAGTTGATAAGTGTAGTTTATACACTTATTTGTAACCCTAAATTATGATATTTTATTATCTTTTGAATAAAATTCTACCTAATTTATGTTATATTGTGTTTTGTAGGTAAAATTTTATGTTTAATGAATAATTTGAGAAAATAATGCAAAAAGTGGCTAATAATCGCAAAATCCAAAGATCAAACCTTGAAAACAAATATTACATTAAATGAGTTCGAGTTAAATGGACATCAATAGACTTGCATCGAAAATTTTAATTAGAGGTCCAAATTATACACACACACACACACACAGAGATACAGATAAACAATAAGAGAGGACATAGGCGAAAAAGAAACAAGGAACGCACAAAAGGAGAAAACGGAAAACAGGGAAGAAAAAAATTGCACAGCCATAAAGAAAGAAGGAAAAGGAAAAAAAAAAGGAAAGAGAAGAAAGGCAGTGAAAAGTGGAAAAGTCAAAAACAAGAAAAATGCAGAGAAGAAGAAAAGAGAAGGAAAAAAGAAAAAAAAAAGAAAGGAAACTGCAAACACCAGAAATTTTCACGTTTCGTCAATTTTTGATGATATCTTTCCACTTTTGCGTGTTTTTATTTTTACAATATGAATAACTGATTTTTATATTAGAGTAAACAATGTAGTCGACTTGATATCTTTTATTTTTTTATTCAAGATTTCTGTTATTTATTTATTTATGTGTTGATTTTATTATGAGTTTAATGCATTAAATTACATGATCAATAATTTGATAATTATGTGAGTCTCTTACGAATCGAGAGGTGAGTTTAAGATTAGACCATATAGTAAATTCGATAAATTAGTATAACATGTAGAGATACATATACTAATTATGGCGGTCATAATATGAATTCTTAGAACTAGTGTTTCGTTTAACTACGCTTGATTCACATAGAGATGTGGAATTGATTAATTAAAGAAGCTCAATGAGAACTTGAGAGGGGTAAATTGAATACAATAGAGAATTCGATCGAACACTACATTAGGTTATGAATCTTGAATTAAGAATAAAGGTGATCAATAAATGAGATTGTTATGCCCTAATATTCATCACATATTTGAATTTTCAATTATCAATTGTTTACAATCATTTTATATTTTCAATTAGTTAAAATTAGTTGGGAAAAATAATCACAGCCATCATAATTATTTACTCGCTTTTGTCAAATCGGAGTTAAGAAAAATTAGATTAAATTCTAAAGTACAAACCTCGTGGGAACGATATCCGGAGTCAAGGGTCCAATATACTGCTTGTTACGATATCGTACACTTGCGATATAAAAAACGCAATATTAGTCATTAGACATTCGAATACAAAGGTTAATATTGAATCTCTAACTTTCTTGGAAAGGATTCATAGAGATATATATGAGCCAATACACCCACAATATGGACCATTTCGTTCTTTTATGGTATTAATTGATTCTTCTAGTAGATGGTCACATGTTTGCCCTACTTTCCACTAGTAATGTAGCTTTTACTAGACTACTTGCTCAAATCATAAAATTACGAGCGCAATTCCCCGATTACTCAATCAAAACTATTCGTCTTGACAACGTTAGTGAATTTAGATCACGAGCATTTGATGATTATTACATGTCAATTGTGATTGTTGTTGAACCTTTGTGGTTTAACGGAGTCATTTATTAAACATCTAAAACTTATTGTTAGATCATTACTTATGAAAACAAAACTCTCAGATTCTGTTTGGGATCATAACATATTACATGCTGCATCATTGGTTCATATCGGACAAACTGCATATTATCAATATTCACATTTACAACTAGCATTTGGCCGTGAATCTAATATTTCTCACCTTCGGGTTTTTTGTTGTGATGTTCAAATCCCTATTTCACCCCCACAACGGACTAAAATGGGTCCCCAATAAAGACTTGGGGTTTATATAGGTTTTCATTCACCATGTATTATTAGGTATCTTGAACCTTTAACGAGTGATTTATTTACTACACGTTTTGTAGATTGTCATTTTGATAAAATGACTTGTCCAACTTTGGGAAGGAAAAAATCATCTTGATAAACAAGATAAAATTTCTTGGAATGAAATAACTCTATCTTTCTTTGATCTCCATAGCAATCAATGTGAGCAAGAGGTTGAAAAAATTATTCATTTGCAAAGAGTTGCAAATAAATTACCAAATATATTTGTTGACACAAGAAAATTGACAAAATCATATATACGAGCAGAAAATATTTTAGCAAAAATTGATGTCCATGCAGAATAATTTTCTGTAGCAAATGAATCTCAAATATGTCAAAAGCGTAGTCGACCAGTTAGCTCAAACGACTCTGTACCTGAAAAAAGAAAAGTACAAGAGAAAAACCAATCAAAAATTTCAAAGAAATAACTTCAAAAAAAATTGATTAATCAAATATTGAAAATATGGATCCTGAAGAATCACAAGTATCTGAAAATAATGAGATTTCATAAATTATGGAAGTGAAATAATATTTTTATAGACAATATTTTCATCTTTAATGTGGCTCTTAATATTATGCAAAATGAGGATTCTTAACCACAATCTGTTAAAAACTGTTAAAATAGAAATGATTGGCTAAAGTGGAAAGAAATCATACAGACAGAATTGAATTCCTTAGAGAAACGGAAAGTATTTGGACCTATAGTTTGAACACCTGAAAATGTATCCATGTTGGATACAAATGAGTTTTTTTTATGAAAGATAAATGAAAATAATTAAATTATAAGATACAAAACCCGACTCGTAGCTCAAGGTTTCTCACAGCGATCAGGAATTGATTATGAGGAAACATATTCTCCCGTAATGGACACCATCACTTTTAGATTCTTAATTAGTTTGACTGTATCACAAAAGCTCGATATGCGCGTTATGAATGAATGACTGCATATTTGTATGGTTCACTTGATAGTGACACACACATATACACATATATGAAAGTCCTTGAAGGACTTAAAGTGAGAGAAACAAATGATACATGCCTGAGAACTGTGTTCTCAATTAAATTTTAAAATCATTATATGGATTGAAACAATTCGGACACATGTAGTATAATCGTATCAGCGAATATTTGTTGAAAGAAGCTATAAAAATGACGATATTTGCCCATATGTTTTCATAGTCCCTAAAAGACTTAAAGTGATAGAAACAAATGATACACACCCGAGAACTATGTTCTCAATTAAATTGCAAAATCATTATATGGATTGAAACAATCCGGACACATGTGGTATAATCTCATCAGCGAATATTTGTTGAAAGAAGGCTATAAGAATGACGATATTTGCCCATGTATTTTCATAAAGAAAACAAATATTGGATTTGCAATTGTGGCACTTTATGTTGATGACTTAAATTTAATTGGAACTTCTTAAAAGCTCAACAAAACTGCAAATTATTTAAAAATGAATTTGAGATGAAATATTTGGGAAAAACCAAATTCTATCTTGGGTTGCAGATTAAACATTTCCTACAAGGATTATTTGTTCATCAATCTACATATACAGAAAAATTTTTAAAACGATTTTATATGGATAATGCACATCCATTGGCATCACATATGGTTGTTCGATCACTTGATGTAAAAAATGATCATTTTTGTCCACTTGAAGATGGAGAAAAGATTCTTAGTCTAGAAATACCATATCTTAGTGCAATTGGAGTATTAACTTATCTTGCAAACTGTACTCGATCGGACATAACATTTTCTGTAAATCTCCTTACAAGATATAACTGTACACCAACACAAAGACATTTGAATGGTGTTAAACATATTTTCGTTACTTAAAGGATACTATTGATTTTGGATTAATTTATTATCAAAAGTCGTGATCTGCTTTAGTAGGATATACAGATGCAGGTTATCTCTCTGACCCACATAAAGTTAAATCACAAACAGGATACGTGTTTACATGTGGAAGAATTGTTATATCATGGAGATTCATGAAGCATTCATTGACAGCAACATCCTCATATCATTATAAAATTATTGCAATTCATGCAGCAGCCGAGAATGTTTATGGTTGATGAACATGACCCACCATATCACAGTATCATGTGGATTAATTTCAACAAAAGATGGTCCAACAATTTTGTATGAAGTCAGGGTCCGTTTGATTGCAAGAATGAAATTTAGGTGGAAAGAAAATGAATTTCAAGGAATTGAATTGTCTAGAACTTGTTTCACTGAAAATTGTCAATTAATTGTGTTTAATTGGTATAATTTTTCACCTGAAAAATATTGAAAAATTGGATCTTTTGGTGTTTATTTGGCTTTGTTTTCCACGAAAATTGTCCATTAAAGGAATAGAATTTATTACTATTGGGGAAAGAACTTGCTTTCATTACCAAAAAAAAAAAACAAAATAAAAAGTTGCCATGAAAAACTTTTCACACCAAATTGGTGGGAAAAGATTTTCCTCAAACACTAAGAAAATGAGAGCATGTGGGTGAAAAATGGAAAACCAATTTCATGAAAATTTTGGGCAACCAAACATGCAAAAATGTGAAAAATAGAATTTAATTTCAACAAATTCGTCCAATGACAATGTTGCTAATTTATTTACAAAAGCACGCCAACATCTACATTTAAGAAATCGGTTCACAAGATTGGAATGCGCCGACTCAAAGATTTGCAATGATCAACATCAGGGAAGTAGTTGTACTCTTTTTCCTTCGTTTAGGTTTTATCCCATTAGATTTTCCTAGCAAGGTTTTAATGAGGCAATATTTATCTTTAATACTCCAAAATAACTATACCATTTTTCCTTCGTTTGATTTTTTTGTCCCATTAAGTTTTTATCAAACAAAGTTTTAAAGAAACAGATATTTGTAACGTGTCATTCAAGGGAGAGTGTTGTAAATGGTAAGTTGTTGGTGAATGACAATTGCACCTCTGCAACCCTAGAAATTATTATCATATGTGATGTAGTACATCACAACTATAATTAATAGTTTCACTTTATTTAGGAGTTTGTCATTTTAAATTATCTTTTCTAATTTCTTTTTCTAGTTGTAATAGTTTTATTCTTAAATCTTGTTTAGATTAGGATTAGTTTATTTCCTTTTAAAATTTAATTTCCTTATTTTAGTTTCCTTTTATTAATAGGATTAGGAATAATTTTGCCTATAAATATATGGGTATTGTATACTTTTTAATCAATCAATCAATCATATATCAATACAATGCAAGATTATTCCAATATAATTTTGATTTTCAATTCTTATTATAAGAATTTCATAACGATTCCGCACCAAAATTGGTATCAGAGCAAGAAATTCACCTCAATCTAATGGCTGAGGACGGTTCGAGTGGCAGACAAACCACCAACAACGAACGTAGGTTTGAAAAAAATTGAACAACGACTAGAAGGGATGGATGAAGCTCTTCGCAATATCACGCAGATGCTAACTGCGATGACTATTGAGAAGTATCATGCACCCAGGACAGAACAGACGAGCAGGCAGAAAAATGTACAGGGAGATATCAACTCAAATTCCGACGATGAGGAAGAAGATGCTAACATGAATGTAAGAAATCATGGGGTTCCAACACGCCCTATTACCCAGCCCCACGTCGACACAGGTGTGGGGAAAGGACGCCAGCCCCTTCCAGATGATCGACTCCTACAACAGAACCCAGAAATCCATGATCGAGTCGTCTGGCGAGCGAACCCAATGATAACCCTTGCGAGGCTACACATCTACGGTTCTACGAGCGAAGAAACAAGCAAGATGAAGGTGACCTCCGACGAAAGGTTCCAATCGGCGGCGACAAGGAGCTCAGTGATCGACCACGAGCTTCGGCGAAAAATCTTGAGCGAGAGGCAGAGACGCGATTTGATTTCAGGGAAGGAACCAATTCTGACTTACACAATTTTGATCGATGTTATAATGTTGACCGTGGTTACAATGTTGACCGAGGAGTTAATTTTGATCGAGGTCCTAATTTTCAGCAGAGGGATAGATGCTTTCAACAAAGAAGGCAACGAGGTTTCGACTAGTCATCGTAAGAAAATAATTTTCGACCAAGGGCTAATAATCGAAGTACAAATGTTCAAGAATTTATGATGAAGATGGACTTGTCAAGTTTTGACGGGTGATTAAACATTGAAGATTTATTGGATTGGATCCATATCATTGAAAAAAATTTCGACCATTTGAATATCTCGGAACAAAGCCAAGTTAAACTCGTGGCGTATAAATTAAAGGGTGGAGCTTTGGCATGGTGGGAAAAGTTTCAATTTAATCGTCAACGACAAGGAAAACGACGTGTGAAAACCTAGACCAATATGAAACGGTTATTGTAAAGACGATTTCTCTCTCTGGATTATGGGCAATTTTCGTACCAGCAATATCAGAATTGTTGACAAAACAACCGAACAGTAAATGAGTACACGGAGAAAATCTATCGTTTAAATGCCCAAGTTAATTTGTCTGAAACAGAAGCTCAATTAATTGCTCGATATATAAGAGGCCTAAAATTAGTCATTCAAGATCGACTAGTGATAATAGCACATTTGTTACATTTTTCACCTATTAATATTTGCGTTTCTATGATTATTTGACGCCTAAATGTACTAAGTACTTCTATATCTTGGTTTAGGTTGCAAATGGGTGAAAATGGTGGAAAATTGAAGAAAAGGGTGAAAAATGACCAAAATGGAAGAAAGTGAAAGCTCGGGGACTAAAGAGAAAATACTCTAAACTTATTTCTAACCTTGTGATGAAGATTCGAGAGTGTTAGAGGTCAATTGGATTAAGGAGGGAGTCAAAGGGATAAAACATAGCCAAAAAATTATCACGTATCAACTTTCAAGCTAAAAAGTTTTATACCGGTTGTCAGCCTCATATTGAGACCCGTGTTTTACATGGAAAACGATCGAATTCAAATATAGTATCTGAAACAAAGTTGTATCTCTTTCAGTTATCTTTCCAATGCATCTTGAATCGCCTCAATCGGACACTAGGAGAGGAAGTTATGGCGAAAATACTAAAAATGATGTAGAATTCTAAACAACAACGAAGCGCCCAGGCACTACCCCTGCAGCGCCCAGGCGCAACACAGATCCAAAAGAACAGATTTTCAGTACCTAGGCGCTACTCCCATGGTGTCGGTGTCGCGTCGTGCAAACTTAGGTTTTATTTTATGTTTGGGCTGCGAGAAGCCTAGAAAAAGACCCCAAAAACATTCCAAAACTCCTCATTCCTCATCATTCTTCATTCTACACCATTCTATCATCACTTTTGGCTCAAGAATTTCATGAAAAACTAATAAACATTGGTGAAGCTACGAAGGAACTCAACTGAAATTGGAGATTTCAATACCTTTTACTCATGTAATGTGTTTTTCATTGTTTAAACAATTCTAAGATTTATATTTCCTTACTTTGAATTAGTTTTAAGTTTAACTAAACTTTTATTAAGTTTTTCATGGATTTAATCAAGTTTCTTCCATTGAACAATTAAAATATTTGTTTGAGTTTAAATTTTAGATACTTTATTGGTGTGATTTAATTACTACTATATGTTAGAAATATATGGTCGCTTTTTGAATTTGATTTCAATAAATTAATGTGGGAATGAGATATAGGAAACTTAAATTCTAGAATTACATGTGGAATTAAATTGGTTTGTATTGCTAAATCCTCCTATTAGAAAGTTAGGATAAAAACTTCTAATTGAGTAGAAAATGCATGAATTATTGATGTTGATTGATCCAATTCAGTAGAGGGAATTCCAACGCTTCACTAATTTACATATTGACTTAAATTTCATCATTATATCCGATGACATTTACATTTTAATTCAATAAACAAATTATTTTCATCCAAATTACAAAAACCCTAAGTTATTGAACTCCTTTAAACATTCTTCGATCTCCCTGTGGATACGACACCCCAGAACTGCACTACAACTGCCACGTTATTCTTTGGGCGTAGTCAACTAGCTCTTCAGGAGATTTGTACCATGACAGATGCAATCAATTTAGCAATGAAAGTGGAGAATCAGAGGAATAGGACCACAGCCCGTACTCAAGGCAATTTTCGACAACCAATTCAAGAAACTTATTCTACTCCAAATGGTGCAACGACATCAGGCAACAATAATAATAACAGTAAGGGTACCACGCCAATTCAGAATTTGGCAGAATCAAAGTGGAACTTCAGCTCCTGTTCAATCAACATCGAAAACAGAAACCAAGTACAGCAACGAACAAATAACTACCCTTATGCATGTCCTAATCTTGGAAAGTGCTATCGGTGTAACCAACCAGGCCATCTTTCAAATAGCTATCCAAACAGGCGATCCATTAACATTGTAGAAGATGGCGAAAGTGATGAAGAACAAAATTTTGAAAACGATGACTATGAGGGTAGTAATGTTGCAGATGCAGATACTGGAAAAGAGTTGGCGTGCATTATCCAACGCCTTTTACTTGCTCCAAAAAATCCTGATAACTCACAATGACACAAAATCTTCCGGACTCGGTGCACTATTCGTAGTAAGGTATGAAACGTAATCATTGACAACGGTAGTAGTGAGAACGTCGTTTCCAAAGTAGTAGTAAAAGCTCTAAATCTGAAAACTGAGAGACACCATTCTCCATACAAGATTGTATGGATTAAAAAAGACCCAGAAGTTCAAGTTCTAGAGATCTGTAAGGCTCCTTTATCGATTGTGAAGTATTACAAAGATGAGATCATATGCGATGTGGTGGATATGGATGTTTGTCATATATTATTGGGTCGTCCATGGCACTATGACGTCGATGCCACTTATAAGGGGCAGGATAACACTTTCATATTTTGGTGGTTTGATAAGAAGATCGTTTTAGTACCACAATCACAACCTTCAGAAAATAATTCTGCTATCAATGAAGATAAACCACTTTCTATCAATATATCAGGACCAAAATTCTTTGAACAAGTAAAAGAGCCGCTCACTATATTAGCATTAGTAGTTAAAGGTCATTTGGGAGCAACTATATAGATGCTCACTTAAGTTCAAAAGTTACTTGTTGATTTTGCTGATATAGCACCTAATGAGTAACCAAATGAGTTGCCCTCTATGTAAAACATTCAATATCATATTGATTTGGCAGCTAGGGCTAGTTTGCCTAACTTACCACATTATCGAATGAGCCCAGTTGAACATGAAGAGTTGCAGCGACAGGTTAATGAGTTATTTGATAAAGGATTGGTCCGTGAGAGTATGAGTCCTTGTGCAATTCCCGCTTTACTCACTCCAAAGAAGGATAACAGTTGGCGAATGTGTATAGATAGCCTGTGCTATCAATAAAATAACAATCAAGCATCATTTTCCCATCACTCGTCTTAATGATATGCTCGACATATTACAAGGGGCAGTGGTATTCACCAAACTTGATTGAAGGAGTGGCTATCATCAGATCCGTATTCGAACTGGCGATGAGTGGAAAACAGCTTTCAAAACCATGGATGGTCTCTACGAGTGGTTAGTGATGCCATTTGGGATGTCGGACGCACCAAGCACATTCATACGATTAATGAACCAAGTTCTTCGTCCTTTTGTGGGAAAATTTGTGGTGGTTTATTTTGATGATATTCATATCTACAGCAAAAATGAAGATGAACACTTGTCACATCTTAAAGAAGTTCTCTTCGTCCTGCAAGATAATAAATTGTATATCAATCTCAAAAAATGCATATTTATGACTAATCAACTTTTATTTCTTGGCTTTATGGTGGGAAAAGATGGTATCTGGTTGATGAGACAAAGGTGAAAGCAATACGCGAATGGCCAGCTCCTAAAACCGTGAAAGAAGTACAAAGCTTTCATGGGCTAGCAACTTTTTACAGGCGTTTCATTCGAGGATTCAGTACAATCATGGCACATATTACCGATTGCATGAAAAAATGTCAATTTCAGTGGGGTAAAGCGCAAGAAAATAGTTTTGAGGCAATAAAAACCAAGTTATGCACTACCTAGCTTCGAAAGTATTTGAAGTTGAGTATGATGCTTCAGTTATGGGAATTGGAGCAGTATTATCTCAAGAAGGTCGCCCAGTTGAATTTTTCAGTGAAAATGTTAGTGAGTCTCGACAAAAGTGGACGACTACTTATGACTTAGAATTTTATGATGTTATTCGAGCTTTAAAGCATTGGGAACGTTACTTGATACAACAAGAATTTGTGTTATTTACGAATTATCAAGTTTTAAAGTTTATTAATTCTCAAAAAACAATGAATCGAATGCATATTCGATGGATCACCTTTTTACAGAAATTCACTTTTGTTATAAAGTATAAATCAGGCCAACAGAATAAAGTAGCAGACGCTTTAAGTCGACGAGTATCTCTTTTAGCTACAATTAGTACAGAAGTAGTTGGGTTCGATAGTTTAAAGGAACTTTATGCAACTGATAAGGATTTTGGCGATATATGGACTCGATGCAGTAATAGGGAATTTATACCCGATTACCTACTTCAGGAATGATTCTTATTTAAAGGAACGCAATTATGCATTCCTCGTTCTTTGCGTGAGCACTTGATTCGAGAATTGCATGTAGACGGATTGAGAAGACATGTTGGTCGGGGCAAGACAATCAGTTTGGTTGAAGAAATATTTTATTGGCCCCAACTAAAAAGAGACATTGGTCGTTTTGTTCAGCATTGTCCAATATGTCATAAAGCTAGAGGATAAGCTCAAAATACTGGACATTATATTGCCTTTTCCAGAAACAATATGGCAAGATCTCACTATGGATTTTGTTCTCAGTCTTCCATGAACTCAACGAGGAGTTGATTCTGTTTTGATTGTAATTGATCGATTTTCGAAAATAGCTCACTTATTTTCTTGTAAGAAAACTGCAGATCTTCTTACGTGGCTAATTTATTTTTTCGCGAGATCGTTCGCCTACACGGCATTCCTCGTTCTATAAATTTTGATAGAGATGTCAAGTTTCTAAGTCACTTTTGGAGGACACTGTGGAGAATATTTGACACTTCTTTCAAGTTTAGTAGCTCAAGTCATCCACAAACACATGGACAAACAGAGATGGCTAATCGAACTCTTGGCAATATGATTCGAGCACTTAATGGAGATAAACCAAAGCAGTGGAATGTTGCCCTTCCACAAATTGAATTTCCTTTTAATAGTATGCTTAATCGATCTACCAAGAAGACTCCATTTGAAGTCGTTTACACTAGTGTTCCACGGCATACGATAGATTAGATTCGACTTCCGAATGTCAATTCTAATAAAGAAGAGTTTGCTTAATGTATTCAAAGAATTCATCACAAAGTAAAACAAAATTTAAAAGATGCTAATATTCGTTACAAGACTGCTGCAAACCAACATCAACGCCTTAAGCTGTTCAACGAACGTGGTTTGGTGATAATCAATCTCTGCAAAAATCGTTTTCCTGTTGGCACTTACAATAAGTTTAAAGATAAGAAAATTGGTCATTTTCGCATTCTTCAAAAGATTGATGATAATGCTTAAAAGTTGACCTTCCAGCTGATATGAACATTTCCAATACTTTCAATGTTGCTGATATCTTCGAGTTCTTTCCTCCAAATGAGTTTTCCTTGTATCCACAAAACTCAAGGGAGAGTTGTATTCAAGTGGATGGGGTTGATGTAGTACATCACAACTACAATTAATAGTTTCACTTTATCTAGGAGTTTGTCTTTTTAAATTATATTTTCTAATTTCCTTTTCTAGTTGTAATAGGTTTATTCTTAAATCTTGCTTAGATTAGGATTAATTTATTTCCTTTTAGAATTTAGTTTCCTTATTTTAGTTTCCTTTTATTAATGGGATTAGGAATAATTCTGCCTATAAATATAGGGATATTGTACACTTTTTAATCAATCAATCATATATCAATACAAAGTAAGATTATTCTAATATAATTCTAATTTTCAATTCTTATTATAAGAATTTCATAACGCTTCCGCACCAATATGTATCCATAATCATTCCCTATAAATATAAGGCTTTGATTCTTATTATAATATACACAAGTCTATTGATTTTTATTCTCTTTTCTCGTTTTCTCTCTTTTCGTAAAAGAATCGTGATTTTTGAAATACAAAGTTAAAATATAGGGAGTGCAATTTTTCCTAGAATAAAACTACAAAAATTTCTCCGTCAATTCTCTTTTTCTTCCCCTTTCTCCTTTCTTGATTGCTTTCTTTAGTCATTGGTGGTTGTTGTGTCCATCCTATATCAATAAATCTATAAAAGAAATATGAAATTTATTGAGTCAACATGTCTATAGATAGAGGGAGTTTAGACAACATCTATTTTTATGTGACAAATCAGCTTTAACAAAATTCCCATCAGAGGCGTATTTTTCGAACATTTTCCGGTTTTGCTTAACAAAATCCCTTGTTTGAAATCCATTTTTTCTCATTCTCATGCTCATTTATTTCTCTTTCTTTATTTTAACCACACATTCTATCAATAAAATAATACTACACATAAACCCAAAAATTCTCATTACTTTTCAACCACACATTTTTCCATCAATCATTATTCTAGAATTTTTTTTCTTTCAAAATGGGTGTCAAATAGGGGCTCCTAATCACTCGGCATCTCAATTTAATGGTCAACCAATAATTTACTAGTCGTTTGGCCCCCATTATTCTCTATTAATTTATAATTCATTTTTTCTTTTTTCATATTAATCACATTTTTCAATAAAATAATATTACGCATAAATCCAAAAACTTTTCTTTCTTTTTAACCACACATTCTTCAAAAAATTATTATTCATCTCATTATAATGTGAAACAATAGAGGCCAAACGTAGTCGACTAGTTATTTCCTAAATAAGAAAAGGTTTTTCGTTCCATAGAACTAAAGATGAACTACCTGATATGATTTGACCTTCACAATAATGCAAGACAGAATAGAAAACAACCTTCTCAAACCTACCAATCTAACTTATCACATATAATATAAAATTTTATTTAGTCCCATTTAGATCACAAAATTTGTCCGGCTTTTAGTGCATTGACTCATGGTAGGTTGTCCCAATATTAGGTTTACAGAAGATATCTGGTGGTTCCCGCAAGATGCACCTTCTGAAGCCAAAATTATCCAGCTTCAGTGCAATGCCATTGAAGGTATGGCACAGTCACCTCTCCACCAAAAGTACGAAAGACTGATGCAGAATGCCAGGAGAAACATAGAAAACCCAAGTTCAGAATGTTGTGAATCCATTAGTAGTATGTTCAATACGGTAGACTCAACAATGTCAAACAAAATTAAAGAAAAGGACTTTACAATTTTGATTAGTCCCACATAACTCCACATACCCTAGAAGTAACTATATAACCTGTAATATATAATTTCCATGACTTCAAAGACTGCTACAAGATACCGGCACAAGTAATTTATAAAAATGAAGTAATAGAGACGGCATTTCAACTTCACGAATGACGTAAATTACTCCTTAAAATATTGGGTAACATTTTACAGAACTCAAACAGCAACAAGCGGTTCTATCTCCATTTACAAACTTAGATCCCGAGGCAGGATTCGCTAATCAATTTGATAAACCTACGACTTTCTGCACCAGCAAGCCTTTCAACCATCATTTAGCATTCCATGTATCTTGCATAGGGAGTAAAAATGGTATACATGACAAGTACAAAATATGAAAATCGAATAATCATCATGCATTTAACAACAAATGCACAATTATTAGTTAAGTTGTGAAAGTGGGGAACGAGGAATAAGGGACGGCTTCAGTTCCTTCACTCTAAAAGATTCATACGAATGGTTTTCCCGAAATTCTTCTTGGAGGGTCTCCATAGGCATAGCTCGAAGTGACTCAATGGTACCCTTGCTTGGAAGGTCTGGCTCACACCTAATGGGTGTAGTGCCTGTTGGCTCGTAATCCTGAGCACAAATTAAACAATTTAGTTTTAGTAGGGTAGTCTCTTCAACGTAGTTATATTGGTAGAGACCATAAATTGTATAGATCCAGAAACCGTAGAAAATTTCTGATCTACAAAAACAGATAACAATGTAGAAAATTTTATCATGTTTCTTTCGTTTCTAACAGAGGCAGACTGCAAAGAGAAAAGTTATAACATTATCCACCGACGAAGGAGAGATAAATTATGATAGGACAACCCCTCTGATGCCTTATGATACCAGAACAAGCACATAATCCAGCACTAAAGATAAGGCAAGGGCCAGCTAATCTTTAAGATTTCAAAGTTCAAAACCTAAACTGCAATTTGGTGAGTTCATATACCAATCAATTAATTCAAATTGTTCCATGATTCTGAGCTTGTGAACTCCCATAAACTAGAATAGAAACATAAAATCGGGGATTTTAATAAAGAAAAATGCAAGGGAAATTTGTTGTAGCATTCTTGGCAGTATATGGGAAAAATACATAACATAAGATGTATGAGTTAAAACACCAAGAAACAACAAAAGAATATGACAAAGAAAAGACACTAGAAAAGATAAAATTGTATGTTACTATACAAAATCATTACAAGAGTAGTGAGTCTAGTGACTATTCAAGCTTTAAACTTTAAAGCAATAGTTATATCACCATTTTAAATCATTTTCAAAATGTGAATAGGCACCAAGAAACACAAAAGAATATGACAAAGAAAAGACACTAGAAAAGATAAAATTGTATGTTATTATACAAAATCAGTACAAGAGGAGTAGTGACTATTCAAGCTTTAAACTTTAAAGCAATAGTTATATTACCATTTTAAATCATTTTCAAAATGTGAATAGGACATACCATATAATTCAGCCTGAAAGTATCAATAGAATGCTGTTCAATTGAGGCCGATTGTTGAGAATGATCTTTCCGAAGGCTCTCTAGAGTCTCTGAATGGGCTCCAGAGGTAGTCATAATTTCCGAGATACATAATCTCTCTTGCTCTAACATGCCTGCAAATACCAGAAAACAAAAAACAAAACAAAAGGTAACAACTATCAAAACGGGTACAGAGCAGTCATAACCTTTTATTATAATCTAATTAGCATCAATTAAAAAATTCCAAATAAATTCTAAAAAAATTGTTCCGGTATAGCAGGTCAAACATGTAGGTCAATCAAAACCACCTTCTACTATTAAACCCTACCAGAAAACCCTTTGGTTGTTCATTAAGTATTTATAACTTAACTATATGAATGAGTTCAAAATATTAGCTAGCTAAATATGCACTAAAGTTCAACTCTACAGAAAACAAGTTGCAAATTGAATTATTTGAGATAGTTCCACTACCATCAATCGTTTTGTAACACTATTGATATTATTGTACAAATATATGAAGTACTAAAACATACTGGAAAAAAAATAATAATACTTGTTTTGTCGATGTGAGGTAGAATCAATGGGAACTAAATCTAAACTACAATCAAAATATTGGAACGTAAATATATATATTGTATATAAATTAATGCTTTAATCTCTACATATAATTTTACTTTTTTTTTTTTTTTTTTCATTTTCAACCAATGGTAGAAACCAAGAATCAACAGCTGCTAAAATGAATAAAGATTTTTCAGGCAAAGAATTTTTGCTTATCACTGGAACTGATTCTAAATTTTCTTCAAACTTTTCCATGAAAACATCCGTTAAATAAAATCTATATGAAACTACAATTTAACAAGTAAAAGTACATTATGTACAATAATGCCATTGTTTGCCTATAATTATTAGTAACTGATAATTTTCAATTAAATTCAATTAATTTCAACCCACATTCATAGCTTCTACCCATTTATGATACACACATATCATAGGACTCACTACTATTCCTCATAAGTTTCTAATAATGTTACCCAAACAGAGGCAAGGTATTATTTCCACAAAAAATGACTAGAATAACATGTCATATCATACTATTTGCCAGTATATTCTATACCGCAAGATCATATATTAGCCCTGTTCGGGCTCCATTAAAAACAGATTTTGGAAAAAAATGTATTTCGAATAGTGATTTTTCTAAGAACGTGTGGTTAAAAAATAAGGAAAAAGTTTGGATTTACTTGTAATATTATTTTGTTGAAGAGTTGAATATTAGAAAGAGAAAAATACATTATTTAAAAAATGAAGCCCAAATGGGCATTGTATTATCACAAGCTAGAAAAAAAGTTGATATCACAATCAGAGAGTTTTCATGTCAAATTAATGTCATATTGTTTACAATGTAAATCCTCACAAAACACTTACTCATTTGATTTGTTCCAATGACCAAGAGAAAAATAAAATACAGAAAAACGAGAACAATTCTTATCAAAAACAAAAAGGAAAGGAAGCTACAGAGACTACTTATAAGTTTCAACCTCTTCAATATCCACCTTAATAACGGTTAACCATATAGCAATGGTTATGTATAACCTAAGTGAAGGATTCTCTATTTACTCTTTTGTCATTGTAACCCCAACACGTATTGTACAATTTCACACAATGACAACAATATTTTTTTCAGAGACATGAAAGCGAACACACATGGACACACTAACTAGAGTAGACATACAAATAGAGAGAGACGAAGAAGGAAATGATATTGGCATATTATCAATATTTGGCATTTCCTCAGCCAATTTGATACAACAACGCAATTACTGAAACTGCAACATAAAAGGTTACAAAAATTTTATTTATTTGTACTCAACACTATCAGCAAGTATTTAGAAGGAATATGAAAACAGAATGATACTTGGTAAAAAATTCTTCACAGAAATCAGAAAGAATTAGAGATAAATAAGAAAACTTACTACCGAGACACTGGACAATGTTTTCACTGTGCTTTGAGATATCTTCTTCAGCCACAACCCTTGCAGAGTCAATTTCAGTATCATTTTGTTCATTACTATCACAAATGCTCCTAAAACAAAAAGTCGAAACAATTGGATAGGATTGCACGAAGTCAGCTCTCTAAGGGATAAGCATCACACAGGTAATTTAGAAGCAAAATAGACAGTTGCAGCTAGTTGAAACCAGGAAATATGAAGGGAAATGGAAAAACACATGCTAATGCTACATTACAATAATAGCTGTTGAATTTTGTTCATGTTTCAGAATCTACCAGGAACTGCCAACTGAAAGTAAGTATATTGACTAACCTAACGCGTGAAGCAATTGTTGATGCATGTTGACTTTCCATGTCATTCAAAGATTCTTGGGTTCTTTGCCATTGCTTCAGAGCTGTTTCGGCAGTGTTTGCACTGGATAGAGAATATTAATAAGAATCAAAACCAAACAGGGGTTGCATATTTCAAAACTAAAAGAGAAAGATTTCAGGTTGAAAACACGGCTATAGTATGTTATCACCATTTCTGTGAAAGTAGTTCCATGCGACAATGCTTGGCAGCAGAAAAGTCAGCACTATCTTTGATGTTATTCTCTGCTAGCTTAAAAGAATCCTGCCATTTCCTTTTTAGGTCCATTGCAATTCCTTCCATTGATGAAATGTGTCCGTCCATAAACAACTTATTCCCAATAACACTTTCCTTGATATCTCCAAGCCTTGCATCCACCTGTCCTCTATTGTTTAGATATCTATAAGAGAAAAGAATACATTTGAGAAACAAATAACAAAACTCAGTACCATCTCCTTCTGACGACGCATGCAGCCAGAGACCAGAGTGGTCATATCGGCAATAAGCTTCTCTGCATCAGATCTCGATTGTTCCTGAAGACATTAAAATCAAAATGTTCAGCCAAATAAGAGAGTATTACAATTAGAATGGATATTTTAGTATAATATACCTCATAAGCCTTCTGAAACTCAACAATACTCTTCAACTGAATTTCATCAACCTCAGTTGCATGCCTTTCAAGGCTTTTTGATTCGTCTGAAAGCTTATCAAGAAATTCGTGAATGGTTTCTGATGTATTCATCAAGTGCTCAATACTAGATGTAAATCCCTGCAGGAAATCAAAATTAAACGATTCACTGAAAGGTTGGACAAATAAACCACAAGTTGTTGAACAATAAAACAACTACCTCTGCAAATTTATGAAAAGAACTGAATTATTGACTAATTTCTGTTTGTGTTCATTCAACTGAAAAACATGAAATTTAAATGCATCTCGTGCACCCAAATGCTAGTAGAGTATACATGCATACCTTGCGAAGCTCTCTAGCCAAATGTGCAGTTTCTCCTTGGTGACTTGATAAAGCATCCTGAAGATCATCAAAAACCGAATTTGCTCCAACAGCAGCTGCATCTAAAAACTACACAAAAGATTGTTAAAAAGGAACTGATACTTGCAAAATATGGTAAAATAGTTTAGGCAGTTCAACGGAAAATAATTTATGTTCCTTACTTCTTCAAGGGAACGTGAATTTGAAGAAGCCAAAGCTGAAACTTCCTCTAAGGCAGCATTACTGCTTGCTTTATGCAGCCGTGCCACATTTTGTACGGCCTCAAAGTGAGAGATATACAATATCCTCGAAGAATTTACTTTCTTCTTTAAATCTATAGCAGCCTGAGTAAAATTTTAAGGATTAAGAAAAATATGTTAAAATAAATTGATAGAATGTACATAGATTTTGGGAAAACGCTCTCAAAATTGAAAAACATGAAGAAAAAAAAAAGAGCAGAAATCATGAGTTGGAGAAATGAACAATTTAAAATAACTTGCTAAAATGTTAGAACCTTATCGTGTACTTCAAGAAAAGTGTTACAAAGTTTCTCAACACATTGAAGGTGATCGCTTTGTCGAGACATTGATATGGTCAGTGTGTCGCAAAGGGAACTAAGCTGCTGAGCCAGATCTGCTTGGAAATTGCTCACAGTTGACCTGTTATCTGCATTCAGTCTGTCCTCTCTCGCTGCAAAAAATCATAAATGACACATCTGAGTTGTACAAATCAAGAGGATAAGATTTACTAATTTGAAGTAACCAGTGAGACTGCGTACCGATCTTAAGAAATAACGATGTGTTATCTTTCCGGGTTTTCTCCAAGTCAGCACGTAAAATACATGCTTGATCAGCCAATGCATTTTCTATCCAGTTTTTTCAACAACATAATTTAGTGATCACATTTGAATAGATCCCAACTACGAGTCTAGTTATATATACCTGCTTTTTTCTGTTTAGATATGATAAAGTCACGCTCTTTGACAGCATATTGGCATCTATTTAGTTCTTCTTCAGTGTTTGTCAAGAGTTTGCTAGTTTGGTTCAATTCTTTCTGCAAACAGCTTCAAATAAGCACTCTTGACTATATCATAACACGTGCAACAACATATCTACAACTTACTTTAGTAGCATCCAGTTTGCAGCTCAAATCACATCTTTGTAGAACCTGATCGTCGTATTTAGACTGCAATTCCTCTAGATTCTGTGTCATACAATCCAATATGGTCAACAATTCAAAAACAATCATAGCTATTTGTTTTGCTGTGCAAGCAACGTAAGGTAAACTGACCTTCTGGTGGTTTTCAATCATAACACTCATTTGTTCTATTTTCTCCGACATTGCCTGAAAGTGGGAAAAACATATTTTACTAGAGCAGACTCAAATCTTAGGCTCATGAGATAACTTATTTCCTATCAGAGTATTTATCCTGCTTATGACTTTGACCAGCACATCCAAGAGTTTGAAAAGATTCCAAAGAACTGAGTTGGTATTGATGATACGTGTACTGCATCCAATAATCAGTACCTTTCTCTCACTTTCCTCCTGATAGTATCGCTCTTTAGGTATGTAGACTCCGTTTTTCTCCCGTGCAGCATAAACCTCTGTAAAAAGTAACAGAATGTGATCAGAAAAACTGTAACCTCCCCCACCAGAATTTATTGCCAATGAATTCAACCCACTACAGACTAGGATTATACCTGCTTTCAGCCTTTCAATTTCACCGTAGAGATCTTTAATAAGTGTTGATTTCATCATCTTCTGGTTCACCTATAAGGTAATAAAATATTAAAGGGCAAGTTAAAGGAAAATTTCTAGACCTTGATCTTTTTGTAATAATTGTGGTAAGCTCTGCACGATCAAATCAATGAAGAGCATCACTTAAACTAATCCATTCTACCATAAATTAAGATAGAGATTGAAACTGACTTCTGATTCAAAGTATCTGAAACCAACATTCAAGAAAAGTAAAATTATCTATCTCAAAAATCATTTTGTTCAATACTTGCATGAAAATATTAAATATCTGCCACTAGACTATTTTATTAATCGTAAACGATTAAATTACATGCAAAATCAACCACAAAAATACAAAACGCAGAAATGCCTTGTATCAATAGAACAATAAAATGAAAATTGATTGAATGGCATAAGCTTCAATTATGGACATTCTAATCATCTAATGGAAATATTATGAAATGATTATATCCTTAAAATATAGATATCAACCATATTCTTAGTTATAGAAGAGACCTGATGCTGCGAAATGCCGTTGAAGAACCAAATTAGTTCGTATAGAACTAAAAACCAGCTCCTAATCTTAAAGTAAGCAGAAATAAAAGAAGTGGAAGGGGAAGTGGAAGTGGTGGGCAACGGTAATGACATGATTTTGTTGAGAAACAGAGAAATAACTGCAACAAACCTCAGGCTTATTCCTTATATTCTTAGCCCGGTGGGCATAATCCAGTGTGCTCAATGTTTCCTCAAGACAATGAACAGCTGGTGACACTGTTGCAATGATGCAGGTCTTTGTTCTTCCTCCCAGTGAATCACGAAGTAAACGTGTGAGCTTGCTATCTCTGTTAACAAATTTAGAATAGCAGGAAAAATAAGCTAACCAAGAAAATAAGGTTTAAGAAAAATGTAAAATTTTGAATTCGATAGTCAACCTGTAAGGAATATGCCCAAGATGCTCCACAAGAGCATTAATCACTCGTCCTAATGTAAGCAAGCTTTTGTTTATCTCTCCCGCTTCTCTAGCACGACCCTGAAGATATTAGAAATAAAATTCAGAGAATAGAATAAGATTAATTCAGATAGTAATGCCACATAAATATGAAAGCAGAAACTAAAACTTGCATAATCTCCAACAAAACAAGAGGAATCTTAAAGAACCATAAACTAATGCTCCATAATAGCATTGGTAAAGAAATGAAAAATACCTCCCTCGCACCAGAACGAGATATGTTTTCTGAACCAGCTAAATCAACCAAATTCAACTTGCCACTTTTTATCAATTCCTCGCCTTCGGGTGTTGCTTCCTTAATGTGTATTGTAATGGAGAAAAGAGAATGGGATCGGCTGAAACAAAAAGAAAAAATATGGATTATTTTTTAAAAATTCAAAAAGAAAAATAGCATAACTATTAAAGCAAGAAAAAAGAAGTGACCTTGATTGTTTATTTAATAAAGTTTCTGCAGTCCGACGTTTAGCAGACCCCCTTTCAAGTAAAGTGAATATCTCATTAGCACTTGTGACAATCTCCTCTTCTAGTCCTCTAACAAGAACACCTCCTTTCCCATCTTCCATGAGTGGCAATTGCTTTTTCTGCTTGTCTTCCCCTGTAATCCTCGAGATATCTTCAGGAGCTAACAAATCTGTAATCTCCTCATTATATAGCTCTAGAAAAGTGACTTTCACACTGTATTCAGCATTTTGACCCTCCAATGTATCAAAAATCTGCTTGACTGCTCTGGGTATGACTCCTGCTTCGGGTGGCAACTCCCCATTAGGCCCACTCTGTGAGATTAAGACAGACCACGTATCACAATGCAACAAAGAACTCCAATTACAAATTGAAATGTTAAGTACAACCAGTTGATATATCATACCTTCGACCTTTTACATTCACCCTCCATCGTATAAGTTTTTCCTGTGCCCGTTTGTCCATAGGCAAATATGGTACAGTTAAAGCCTTCCAAGACTTCATCAACAATGGGGACAATTGCTTGCTCATATAAATCTTTCTGTCGTGCATTCGTTCCAAAAACCTGAATATGACCATAATTATCAAATTGGAGCAACAGAAGAATGCAAAATCATATAAAAGCACTAGTTAAGCAGAATCCTGATTACTGCATAGAACATTTCACCGCCCTAAGAATGCTAACTCATTTTTAAACCAATATTTTGCAATCTTTAAAAGGTTTAGGAAGCACTCCAGGCTATTTGTGAGTCTGTACATCCAATTTTCGAGCACTTTATATAATAATTATTAATTCTAATATAATAATGATGATATTGGATATTATTCTAAAAAAGAACTTCACATTTTTAAAAATATATACAAATCAAATTTAAGTATTCTCGTGAACCCAAAAAGAAGAAAAAAGGCATAAAAGAACACACAGACCTTCTAAATTAAGAATTTAAACTAATTTGTTAAGATCACCTTGTCGAATGTAAAGACCCTATCAAAGTGCTTGCCAGCAATACTCTGCGATACTGAAACCTCGCGCTGGTATTCATTACAGGTCACCACTTCTGGCGCCTTGTTCCGCAATTCATCACCACTAAACGGCCTGCAAATTTCCAATATTTACTAACAATCCAAAAAACCAGGAAAGGATATCTTAAAATTCAAACAAGTTTAGATATTTATATTTTAGAAGAATAACCAAAGAGTAAAACCGAACATCGTTAAACATAAATAACCCTAACATCATTAAACTAAAAGAATTTACCTACAACGGAGAAGAACCTGGACATTCACGCCCTTCTCTTTCTCTTGTCGATTTGACATTTTTGCCTGTATGTATGTACGAGAGAGTGACTTTGATTCGATTGTTGGAATTACAATTATCAACACTCACTCGCTGAGTGTGTGTGTGTGTGTGTGTGTGTGTGTGTGTGAAATCGAAATGAAAATGAAAATGAAAATGAAAATTGGAGCGGGATGAAAGTGAGATTTGAAATTTCTCTCTCGCCCCCCTTTCTGATTTTGATCTGGCGTCCAACTGACTATAAAGAAATTCGAATCAAGCGGGTCTAACTGGACCCATTAATAATACGGGCCCCAATTTGGATGTTGGGTTATACCAATGGTCCAATAACCTAGTAGCCTTTTAAGCTGGTGAAATATAGGCTAGTTTGGTAACACTAAAAATCCAATTAAAATTGAAAATATAGTCGTTATTGGGTCCCACCCGTCTAATAAAAGTCAACAATAAAGGTTAATTTTTCAATTTTAATCTGATTTTAATCTTTACCAAACACACTCTATATGAACAAATTAACACAAATAGCACTAATTGGAAACAAATTACTTCAGTAGCATTTTTAGCCCCATATTTGGCCCTATTTTTTAACTCTCATTTTTTCTCCAAATTTATTTTCGACCACATATTTCATAAGGTTCACAACTATGTCAACTTTTCAACCATACATTTCATTAAGTTTTATCGACTTTTACAAAAAAAATTGCTTTTTAACAAAATCAGACACAGGCATATTGTTTTACGCATTCTTTCACTTTACAACGTGGTCTAGGGTTGTCATATTGAATGTGCCGGCCCGGAATCAATCTACGTAAAACCAAACTCAGTCTAAGCATGTTTGATTTAGACCAAATTATTTTCGTAAAACACTTTCCATATAAGCCTTTAAGTAACTTTAAACTAACGAAGACAAATAAAAAAGGATGCACGGAGAAAATAAACAGACGAGAAATGTTCATACCAAAAAAAATCCATGATTTAGATATTAAGCCCCTTTTAATGGGAATTAAAATCAAATTTTTAGTGAATTTTGATGATATAATGACCTTGCCAATTACAACATTGTACACGAGCAAATTTTTAAGGGCATTTTCGTCCATTTCATTACCTTCTCTTAAGTGCATGTGAGCAATCGGTGTCACAAAGAAGTTAATGATATAATCCTAGCGAATTCGCTTTCATATAATTTCACAATATCAATTCCAACAAATATTAATTATATACTTTTAAAAAATATTAAATTTAAAAGATGACTTCTCACTCAGTGAGCTACTGGTAGAAAATGAACACGAGGTAAAATATAACTTCAAGTTACAGCATTGTTGAGAGAGAGGGGGGGGGGGGGGGTGGTTTTCAAGCATTAATTTTTTATTTTATTTAAATACAACTGAATAATTAACATTATTACGTTGTTTTTTATTTACATTGTACAGGAGCCACATTGCCGCACAAACATTAGCATTACGAAACTCGATTATCCAAGAATGGAATTAAGGAAATTAACTATAGTTCTTGCTGGATTCAGGTTTGTTAAATGAATTGTGATCATTTGCAAGTTTTTGCTCCTCTTCAATCCTCGAATTACCCAATGAAACCTTTTCGTTCAACCACGAGATAATGTCGGAAAACACAATATCGAGGTTCTCCGGTAACTCGCCGTAGGAAAGAGAATGCCACATGCCCGGATACAACTTGAAGGTCTTGTCTTCGCTTCGAGCCGACTCATACAAAATTTTGCTCACGGTTGGATCGGTCACCTTGTCATCTTCTCCATGCAAAATCAAGAACGGAAACGAAACCTATAATATTCGAGAATAAAATGTGTTATCAGTTTACCGAAGGGGTCATAATTAAAGAAAAATAATATTTAATCATGTCAAGTCGATCATATCAAACATATCTACAAATTGTAATACTTGTCTTGTTAGACGAACTCACCTCTTCGAGTCTTTTCTCCAAATCCATACTGGCAGTGTATAGTTGATAGCTAGTTTGAAGACGAGGGCGTCCTTTATAGGCATGTGGATTGGATCTAATCTGTAAGTTAAAAAAATTTAAGTCAAAATCAACAATTATTATTAACTCATATTTTATTGGACCCACAACTTTTTATCAATTTTTACATCACATACTTTATCAACATTTATCAAAATTTCCTAAAAATCTAATTTTTAACAAAACCAAACGGGGGCTAAGGCACCAAGTATATACATGAAAAAGAAAGGAAAAAATATTTTCTTCCTTATTTCTTGAAAAGAAAAAAACACGCAAATAAAAACCATCGAAAAAATTATACGCTCATGACGATATTCTCATTAAAAGTACAGTAATGCTATTTGTAAGCACTATCGATGGACGTCAATCTATGTATCTATGAGTTCAATATCATGGTATCCATAAATTTGTGATGCATTTTAGTTAATTAGAGAATTTGACAATAATTTCAATGTACGTTGAGTTTTGTTCATCAGTCGGGAGAATTATAGGGGAAGGAGAGAGAAGAACATAAAGAAAGGCGGTCAAGAAGAGAAGAATTGAGGGCAAAAGAATTCATATATCAAAATTGTCAATTGCAATGAATAAGTCATCTATTTATACAGCAAACAAACTAAAAGATATTAAAAGAAAATAAAAGCTTGTTTGGGAAGGATTAAATTCCAATTAAAATTGAAAATATAGCCGTTATTGGGTCCCACTTGTCTAATAAAAGTTAACTCCAACAGCTATATTTTCAATTTTAATCTGACTTTCATTCCTCCCAAACAAGCTCTAACTTCTCATATAATATCAAAACTAATATTGAGTGTGTTTAGTAGGGATTTTTGGGGGAAGAATTGATTTTTGAATAGTGATATGATGGGAAATGTGTGGTTGAAAAAGAAGAAAAAAGTATTGATGTGATGGAAAATATTATTTTATTGAAAAATGTGTGGTTAAAAATGAGAATTGATTTACTGTAGAAAATGAAAATCTGTACCAAACAGGCCCATTATCTAATCAAATCAAATCAAATTAAAACTAATTAAGGCCCTGTTTGTTCTACATTTTTTTTCCCATTTGTATAAGAATTGTGACCGTTGCACAGATTTCTAGCCGACATTTTTGACCAAAATGTGTGATAATGGGGCCCAGCAGTTTGAAAAACACGGTCACAAAATTTCTACTAATTAGAAGAAAATGTAGAACAAGCAGGAGCTAAATATGTTTGTAATCATACTCTTATTATCAAATCCTGATTAAAATCTTTCTCTATTGTTATTATTGTCAAATTAAAATCTATCCCTATCTTGTATTATTCTTAGTTGAATGTGACTTCAATCTCAACTAAGCCTCTGTTTGGTATCCATTCTTTTTTTCATTCTCATTCTTCTACTAATTTTCAACCACACATTCATCAATAAAATAATATTTTCCATCACATCAATAACTTTTCCTTCATTTTCAACCACAAAAAAGGTGTGATTTGACATAAAGAATGTATTTTTTTCTAGAATAATGGTTACCAAACGGTGCCTAAATAAAAGGAAAAATTACCTCCTTTCTCACTTGAGGATCTCTGAAGGCGAGGTCCACAACATCTTGAGTTGGGGTAAGTTTCCATGTTGGGATCACGTTGCTGAGAAAAGTTAACACTTTGATCACCAATGGATTTGGTCTCATGTCTTCTACAATCTGCATGGTGACATAACAAAATCCATGTGAATATGCCTAAAGATTCTTTTTAATTCATTTTGAATTCATGTGTTCTCTCAATAAAACAATTTTGGACATGAACCCATTATCTTTTTTCTATTTTTAAACCACATATTCTCAAAAAAATTACTTTTCACAAAATCTATTCTCAAAAAATAACATCAAACAGACCCTATATATTGAGCGTGAAAGTTGTAGAACAATGCGTCCTTTTTCTTTACGAATATGGTCAATGCATTCGAAAAAGAAAGATTTGGACTCAATGAATTTTATATCATAATATAAAATTTTAATTTCCTACCATTTAGGGTTGTTTTAGACTTTGCCATTTTGAGTATAAAGAATGTTTGGGAGTTGTTTATAATTGATTTATAAATAAATAAAAATGAATGAAAGATAAGTAAATAATGCTTACGGATCCTAGGAAATACATAGATAAAAAGTAGGCTTAGCCAATAAACAGTGCCAAACGACATGAACAATTTGGAAATTTATATACATTTTAAAAAGTTGAACGACCAACAAATTTAGGTATATGATGTGGTTGAACATGATATTGAAATGGATAAAGAACTTGAGTTCAAATTTCAAAATCATCGGTTTATGAAAAATTACTCTCTCTCTCTCTCTCTCTCTCTCTCTCTAACGTCTTAGGCATATAGACGAGTTAGTTCAATCACCTTACACATGGGTGCTACGAGGACGCCACCATCCCAATAATTAGGTCTCTTCCTGTGTAAACGTAGAACAACAGCCCCTCCCATTGATTCTCCCATTATAATCCTCATTCTCTTCACATTCTCCTTCTTCTCTGCATTCATGAAAAGTCAAAGTCAAACCCATTAATATTCATAAATACAAAAATTAATTTAACTCTTCTAATACGCCATCCTAGTTGGTCCAATGGTGAGCTGGTCATGAACTAAGCAATTATTTAGGGGTGGGCGCGGGTCGGTTCGGTTCGGTTTTTTTCGGTTCCAGAAATTTTCGGGTATTTAGTAAATGGAACCGTCGGTTCCAAATATAATTTTGGAACCGTTCGGTTTCGGTTCGGTTCGGTTCTGTTCGGTTCCATTCGGTTCCGTACTATAATTAAATTTTTTAACATTTAAAATAATACTACATAAATACACCTGAAAGTGGATACCAATATTAATAACAAAAAGTAGATACAAATACGAAGTTCAATCTTAACTTTTACAAATGAACGTAATCTAATTTAATAACATATAAATAATAAGTTGTCAAATACAAATATCAAAAAGTAAATATTACTAATAAAACTTCGATATTCATATCAATAATTCATTTGCTTCAAACCTTCAAGTCTACATTAAAGTGAAATATAAATTAGAAGTCACAAAGATAAAATATTTTAAAGTATTGATAATACTTACCAACTATTTAATGTAATCATCAGTTGGTTGACTTTCCATACTAATTACTAAGAAACTATACAAGAAAAAATTGAAAAAAACACAACTAACAAACATAAATAAACTCTAAATTGTTCAACTAATAAGATTTAATAAGAAAAAAATTATTAATTTGTTTAGAAAAAATAAAAGAAATTGATTTATCCAATATAAAAAAAAAAATTCGGTTCTTATTCGGTTCTTCGGTTCTTGGTCGAGAACCGAGAACCGAACCAAACCATTCGGTTCTCGATTCGAATACCCGTTCGGGTATTTCATTTTAAAAAACCCGCTCGGTTCGGTTCGGTTCGGTTCGGTTCGGACATTTTGCCCAACCCTACAATTATTCAACAAACAATGTTATTTTAAATAAAGTTAAGGGAAAAATTCAAAAATAAGGTGTATTCTTTACCTCAATTCAAAAATAAGGTAAATAGTTTAAAAATTCAAAAATCAGGTATAAATTTAATTAATTAAAAATATTTATTAAATAAAGATAATAAAGTCATATTGGTCACAGATTCATAATTATAAGTTACAGATTTATTTTTTGGTCACATATCGTCAAATTTTTTGGTCACAAATTATTTTGAGGTCACATATCAAAAAATTTGTTAGTCACATATTATTTCGAGGTCACATATTTCTAAATTAATTGGTCACAAATTATTTTGAGGTCACATATCAAAAAATTTGTTAGTCACAGATTATTTCGAGGTCACATATTTCTAAATTAATTGGTCACAAATTATTTTTTAGTCACATGTTATTAATTTTTTATGTCACAGTTGAATAATTGGTCACAGATTAGCACACATTTGGTCACAGACTACCGCATCTACCACTATGACCACTTTCGACCAATCTCACCACGCCGCCGCCGCCACCGCCGCCGCAACAGTACCAACAAACCCGCCACCATCTCCACCCGTCGATGACAACACTGCCACCTCTGTCGCCGTCCCCTCCGCCACCACCGCCACCACCGTACAAATGCACCACAACAGACACCCGATGCAACACCACACACCACCTCACAAACACACCACCACCACACACAAAAACCCATCCAAACCTCCCCAAACCGCCAGATCCACCACATAAACACCATCACGTCGCCGCCACAACAGTACCAACAAACCCGCCACCATCTCCACCCGTCGATGACAACACTGCCACCACTGTCGTTGCCCCCTCCACTACCACCACCACACAAATGCACCACACACAGACACCCGATGCAACACCACACACCACCACCACACACAAAAACCCATCCAAACCCTCCCCAAACCGCCAGATCCACCACATAAACACCATCACGACGATCACCACATAAAAGTCCGATCCGATTCGACTCTGTCGCGACGCTGCTGCAGTGGGAAAGGGAGGGAGAAGCTGCAGTGGGGAGGGGGAGGAAGAAGGGAGGAGGAGTTGATGGCCGGCCGGCGGCGGCGACGGCGTCAGAGATACAGAGAGAGGGTGGAGGAACGCGAGAGAGAGTGAGAGAGAGGGGTGAGGGAGTGATAAAATTAGGGTTATGATTTTATATAGTACCTGATTTTTGAATAATAAAATTTGGTCCCTGATTTTTTAACTTTAATCTTCAAACACCTGGAATTTTGTAATTTCCACTAAAGGTAATGGGATTCCACGGAGTCATAATAATTGGAAGATTGACTTGGACCATGTAAACCTCTATTTTAGGTATCACGGGAATTTCCCGGCCATATTAGGAATTCAATAATGATATATTTGGTATACTGAATTCAATCGTATCAACATGTTGATGCATAAATTGCATTAAATTTATTTACCGCAAATATTCGTGAAGTGTTCAGAGCAGTCATCGATGAGATTATCAAAACTAGGGATGTAACCAAGTAGACCAGATGACTTTCCATGCCCTTCATAGTCTATTCCATGGACTTCATAACCGGCGATCGCGAGCCGAATAGCACAACCTAATCACAAAATCATCCATGGCAATATTGATATAAAGTACACATTCGGACTCAATATTGGACGCGAGTCGCTACTAAGCTATAATATTTTAAACACAGATATTGACCTTTCATGGAGATGCTGCTCTCCAATGCATATCCATGGCACAAGAAGATCAAGGCTTTTGGCTGGGAATTTTCGGGCACCCATCTACATGTGAAAAGTTTTACTCCTCGAGAATTCACTATATATTCCTGAAAGATAATCATAGTAAACTTATATCATATATAAAATCTTACATAAAATTAATGAAAATTTAATACAAAACCTCTTCAAATGTGATACTGCCATCTTTAGTCGCCTGCAAAGATTCATAAAGAAAACCAATAAAATTTATTAAACGACAAACTAAATCTTATTTTCCGAGCTAAAAATCGTGAAGGAGGATCAGTGCTTACCATGAAAAGTGTTCTCTTTAAGATCGTTCAAGAAAAGCAGGAAGAAGAAGATGAAGAAGAAAAAGTGTTTGTTAAGAGAATCTTATGCAACAACCAAAATTATTGTTGAAAAATATAAGGAAGAAATCGTGGAAAAAATCTTGAAAAGGACTTGGAATTGGACTGTGCAAAAGGTTCAATCTTGATCACTATTTGTAATAGGAATGGTTGGCCGTGACTTTTACAACTTGTGAAGACAAAATTCGGGCTGTCAGCCGAAGGGAACCATTGACCTTTCAGAATTCGCCAACTCGACTAGCCTAGTAATTATAATTTTTTTTATTTACAACTTTCGTAAGTTGGAATGTCTTAATGCACTGAGGGCATGTTTGATAGAATGAAATTTTCTAGAAAAGTTAGAATTCGTTTTCCATTTTTCACTTTTAGGCTATTTGGTAGGCTAAATTTTTCATGGAATTCATTTTCCACCCTTACTTCATTTTCCAACCAATTCTTAGTTTTCCAGGCTACCATTTTTTTTTTTTTTTTTTGTCAATTGGAATGAATTCTATTCCCAATTGTAACAAATTATATCCCTTTAATTGACAATTTTCATAAAAACAAAACCAAACAAATTGTATTCGGTAGGATAATTTTTTTTTTTTGGCAATTGAAACAAATTCTAAAACTAATGGTAAAAAAAAATCAATTTAATAGATAATTTTCATGAAAAACGAAGCCAAACGGACACCAAACTTTCAACATTTTTTAGGTGGAAAATTATGCTAATCAAATACATTAATTACAATTCTCAGTAAAACAAATTTTAGACAATTCAATTACATGTAATTCATTTTCTTTCCACACAAATTCTACATTTACAATCAAATGGACATTTATTGAGTTTCGTCATCAATAACCCTAAACCAAAATATTTTTTTCCAAATTTCGTAAGTTAAATTACTTCGATTTAATCCGATATCAATTATCTTAATTTGTGGATTATGTACGATTGCTTGTTTAATTAAATTTTAAAAAATAAACAAATTACATAAAGCTGCATGATTGCTTATTATTAAAGTGTGTTTGATGGATATTATTGATGAACGAATGTATTTTAAATAGCCATATGATAAGAAATATGTGATTAAAAGGTAATGAAAAATATTATTTAATTAAAAATTGTATGGTTGAAAATGAGTTTTGAAAAAATGTATTTTTAAAGAATGTGTATCAAACGGGGTTTAATACTAAATTAAAGAATTATTTTTGTGCGTATTCAATGTGAGACTATGATGAGGTGGACAATTTATATTATTAAATTAGACCCTAATTTCAACAATTATTTGTTATTTTTTTCTATTTAATAACAAAAAAAATCATTTCTAATAATCTAATTTTTTTTTTCCAGAGAATGATATTGTAAATTTTAAATTAAACTAAAATCTATCATCATCAGTAATCGAGGCAAATAGTTTATTATCCACTTGGTTAGATGATTTTTTTATCTCAAGAGGGACTGAAGTGAGGTAGTTTAAGTAAATTAAAAATTATTGTTGACTAGTCTAGATATCCATATTTTGCGATTCTCCAATTTATTTTATATTCCCTAGAAGTGGACCTTGCCGTCAGACAAATCTGCGGTGCAAGATACTTCGTGTAATATTAAAAGAATTAAAGGTGCGTTTAACTGCAAGGACTAAAAATTGGTAGAAAAAAAATATTTTATAGGGAAAAGATTTGCCTAAAAAATATTTTGCAGGGAAAATAATTTCAAGTGTGTTTGATTGGTATAATTTTCACCCGAAAAATTTTTAAATTTTCTATTCGTTTGACTTTATTTTATATGGAAAGTGTTTTTTAAAGTGACAATTTTTTCCACGATTGATTATAAAATTTGTTTCAATTGCCAAAAAGTAAAAAGAAAAAAGAAAAAAAATTGTTTCCTAAAAAATCATTTTTTTTAATCAAAATTTAGTGTTCGTTTGACTTAATTTTACAAAGAAATTATCCATTAAAATGAAAAAATTTTTTACCATTGGTTATAACATTTGTTTCCATTGTAAAAAAAAAAAAAAAAGATTTTTTTCCCAACCAGCCGGAAAATTTTTTCCCACCAAATTTTCATCAAAAAGCCGAAAAATGCACACCTGTGGAGGAAAGAAGGAAAATATTTTCCCTAAAAAATTTTGCCTATCAAATAGCCAAAAAAGTAAAAAATGGAAAATATTTTCCTAGTTCCCTGGAAAATTTGGCGTATCAAACAGAGCCTAAGCTATATGTACATCTTACTTTACACCATGGATGGCATTCTTCATATGCCGCACAATCTGAAGAATGATGTGAAAAGGTGTTGAGTAAATCAAAAAATGTAATTATGCTGTGTGTAAGAATGTAAATAATGATATATGTGTAGCATGAATGATATTAAAATTTGTAGTATAAGGGCTCGTTTTATTTTCATTATTGTAGAATGAGAATGAAAAACATAGTCATTATTGTACCCCACACAAGATATAGAAATTCAAAATTGATGGCTTGATGTGATGGATAACTGTCATATTTTTCATTTTTATAGATGAAAAATGATATACAAACGGGGTATAAGTAAACTTGCTTATCTAATATTTAGAAATTAATACATAGGTTTCAATATGATGAATTTGTAATAATAAGAATAAAGAAGCTTATTTACACTTCTAATATGATATTTAACATATATCGAGTCACACAAACAAGCTCAATTCGAATCTTCTTACCACCCATTTATAAAAAATTGTGACGTCTTTGATTAATAACTGCAATAGAACACGAGGATGGTATATTAAAGACAATTTGAATAAGTTAATATGTTATGTTTTCTAACAATTTAAATTTGTAGTTGAAATGATTCAACGATTTATTTTCCATATATTGAATATTGAGTTCAAAATCAAGACCCTTTTCAAAGTTCAAAATGTCACATGATATGACAATTTACATAAATCAACTTACTATTTCCCCGTTTGGCACCTATTTTTTTCTCATTCTCATTCTCATTCTCATTTTTTTCTCTTTCTTCATTTCAACCACACATTTTATCAATAAAATAATATTACACATAAACCTAAAAATTCTCCTTACTTTTTAACCACACATTTTCCCATCAATCACTATTCAAAAACACATTCTACCACAAAAATGGGTGTCAAACACCCCCATATATAAACGTTATAATTGAGATGGAGTAGCAAACACGACGAGTAACAAGATTGGCTTTCACATAGAAATACATTTGGCAAAAACGAGAGGGGAAAAAGGATGGCTGGATTATTTATTGTTAATTAATTGATCGATATAATATTTTCTAAGTTTTATCAAATGGTTACGCTATATATACATCACAATTTACAGATTTATTTATCAATAGATGACGTAACGAGATTTGACTGAGTCAAAATCTCACCAACTAAGTGGGTGTTTGGTAGAGATTAAAATTAGATTTTTAGTAAATTGTGATTAAAAAAAAATTTAAAATGTGTGGTCGAAAAATTGTGGGACACATGAAAGATATGGTTAATATTAATTGTTTGACTTTAATTTAGATTAAAATCTGATTTTAATCCGAAACAAATATGGCATAAATAATAAAAAATCTTCACAATTTCTTTTTTGTCATTGACCCACATTACATAAACACAACTTTTAAGTAGTAAAAAGATTTTGATAGTTTTAGTTCAATTTATCGTTATTTCATCAATTTTTAAAAATATCTATAAATAATAATATATTATAAACAACAATCATTTCCCTTATCAAAATGGAATTATGCTTATTATACACAGCTGGTTGACAGTTTTTTGACAGCTCATGTATAGGAAATCTGATCATTGATTGAAAAAATTATTGTTAAAATCAATGTATTTTTATCTATCAACTCACATAACGTCAAACTTGATGTAAAATATAATGTACCTGTAACATAATTGTGATATATAAATTTTAAAAATAGTGTGTCTTCAATAAATCGGAGCATCACATAATCGTCTAACTCATCCGATGCTTGAGCTAGCTGCAAGATCAATAAATCTTCTTTCTTTCTTAATAGAAAATGTGATTGATTGATATTGTTGGATACTTCTTTTTTAAATTGGACATGTAATCCACTAGTAAAATATTAGAAAAAGGCTGAGTGTATACCATTGGTGTACACTCTTGTACACAGCCCCCTCACAAGTGTGGGGGCCACGATTATTTTATTATCGTGGCCCCCACCTATGTTGTGAGGGGGATGTGTAACTTGGTGTACACCATAGTGTACACCAAGCACTTCTCAAAATATTATTCCATTAGTCCCTTTTATATATATAACGAAATAATATTGTCGTTTCGTAAAGAAACAAACTTTGAATAATTCCTTGATTTTTGTATTTCTATGGATTTTTATTTTTGAGAGTAGTGTAAGAGCCTGTTTGGTAACAATTCTCCTTTTCTACAGTAAATCACTTCTCATTTTCAACCACACATTCTTCAATAAAATAATATTTTCCATCACATCAATACTTTTTTCTTCTTTTTCAACCACACATTTCCCATCATATCACTATTCAAAAATCAATTTTTCTCCTTAAAATCCCTACCAAACACACTCTAAATCTCCACGGTTGTTAATGATAAGTTTATTAATGAATGACAATAGTATTCCTACAACCTTAAAAATTATTATTATTGTATCCGTAATCATTTTCTATAAATATGGAACTTTGGTTCTCAATATAATACAAAAAAATCTATTAATTTTTCTAATTTTATCTCTTTTTCTTTTTAATTTATAACACATTATCAGTACGATTCTCTAAAAAACAAAGTAAGTTATCTAGAAGGTAGTAGTAACTTTCAATGTGTGTAAGCTGTCAATATCCATTTTGCAGAATTTTGTTTATATATCATATTATTTAGAGTAATGAATTTGTACTAGGGGGGACTATCGAATTGTGTCCCCCCTCTCACATGATTTGCAGGCCTCGCGCGCATTAAAAAATGTCGAGCTGAGGCCCCACCCCCCGATATGAGGGGGGACACCATTCAACAATCCCCTCTCGGTACATGTAGCACGACCCTATTATATAATTATGCGCCGCCTCCATGGAAATAAGAAAAACTTGACTGTATACTTAATTTTATTTGTTGAACAATTCGTGCAGATTATATGTTAATGATAATTAGGATCATTAATCACTAAACCAATGTATACTTTCTGTCAAAGATCTTCCTCTCTCCCATACGTTCTCTCTCTAAGAATGCAACTACCATGTAATTGTTTTTTTTTTTCTCTCTCTATTTTCTCGGGCATTATGAAAGAAACCTTTGTGCCCTTCTGACGGTGCAACGTGGTTCTTTTACTCTGATAAATAAATGTTACCTGCGAAATGTCATGTGGACATTGATTATTATATGATTTTATAATGTTTAATAATGTTTTTTGAAATTCAATAATTGAATTATATCTTATATTGAACCAGAATTTCAATTTAATTGGCATGACTAATTTGACCATCATTGTTTCAATAATAATGCGAAATTAAAAAATTCAAATGGATATTCGATGAAAAATCTGAAAATTCTTCAATCCAATGATTTCATATATGTTATTTGTTCTTTTTATCAAAAATTAATCATTAAACATCACTAGCTAAAATAGGGGATTAAATTTCCTATATTTCTGATAATTAATCAAGGTGATAAATGGGGCCCCATTATTCTCCACTTCGATCATCTAAATATTATTTGTATCTAATAGTTTCGATACATATACTACATGATTGCATTATATTCATAACCCAAAGTTTGCGAAATTGCTACTCAAATTTTAAATTGTGATCATAACTTTCAAATTATACAATCAATACATTGTATCTTGTTAATGCTAGTGATCCTAAATCTCGATATTTTAATAAGTGTTAATTGAAATGTCGATAAATGGTTTAAATACTATTTCTTGTTAAACATCTCATATTAATTTTGTTGAGAACAAAATACTTCTAATTTTTGTTTAGTGCTATTACACATCATGAAAATTGAAAACATCATAGTTCACCTTGTTATAATTGGCGTATGGTCAAAATTTGATTTTTTATCTAATTATTTTGACCGTCCAATATATGTAAATTTGATCCACCACAATGCATTGAAATAGAAAGTAAAGAATGCTGAAAATAAATAAGTAGTTTGAACTCTTATACAATATCTCAAGCCCTAACATGTGGTATTTTATAAAGCGATTTGCTGATTGTCAATTTGACTGAATAATTCTTTTAGCATTAGGGAGAGAAATTAAGAAGTTGGAAATAATGTGCAAATAGATCATTATCTAAATCATTGTAAAAGATAATTCGAATCAGAAGTTCGAAAGATAATTCACTTAGATACATTTACTGACCAACAAGTTCAATACTATGTCACACGTCAGCTTCAAATGTTCCAACTCGAATTAACTTCCTAGATGACAATTAGTTAATATGATATTTGATGTCACGACTAAAACGTGATGATATTCGATTTTAATACAAAATTCTCCAAACAAAATTTGAGTAGTTAGCGAAAATGGTTATATTAAATATGCATATACTCTTGATGAGTATTTAAATATAACAATTAAGAGGTTCATGAAACTGAAATAATGAAACTTAAGATATCTCAATAAGTTATATCATTACGAAGAAAACAAATATAATTGAAAATAAAAGGTGTCGACAACTCTTTTGCACATGATGTACTGCATCATATTATGAATAGTGAGGAATCGAAATAAATTCGTCACAACATATCGATTGAAGTAATGATTGACCAAAATAAATGGATACAATCATAATACATTGAATTTACTAGAGAAATCTAAAATTTTTGGATTTACAGTCCGAACACCTAAATGTGTATACTTATGTGAAATGAAAATAGAAAATATATGACTATTAGCCTAATGATTTTCATAAATACTTATATAAATAGATAAATTATCATGTGGTGGATGTAATCACAAGTCTTTATTTCATTAACGTGACAACACGTGAAATTTGATATGCATATAATAAATGTGATTATAGACAATTTATCTTGTATGTTTTGATACTATCCTGGAAAGATTTAATATGCTTGAAGCATATAATTCAAGAAATATTATTATGATGGGGAGTGAATACGCGTTGCACTCTTTTTCCCTTGATTAAGGTTTTGTCACATTGGATTTTCCTGATAAGATTTTTAATGAGACAACTTTTGTAGCGTACTTAAAAAAATAATGTACTCTTTTTCCTTCATTAGGGTTTTTTTACACGAATTTTCCTAAAAAGAATTTAACGAGGCATAACATAAAATACATTACTCTCAAAATCACCTATATGTATGAGATTCCCCAAAAGATATGAAAGATCTATTTTTCGACTCATCATGTTACTACAGTCATCAAAAATTGATAAATATCTAGTATGAAAATGATGTTATTTAAAGACTATACGAGGCAACATGAGACGTATTTTTTTAAAAATTGCAATATTGAAGACATTGACGTACGATAAAAGAAGGAATTGATACACGAAATTAAATCAGGAGGAGCAACTGTGCTCTTTTCCCTTTTCTCATTAGGTTTTTTTGACAAAATTTTAACGAGGTAGATATTTTGTAACGTGTCATTCAAGGGGGGACGTTGTAAATTGTAAGTTTATTAATGAATGACAATTGTACATTGTAGCTCTAGAAATTATTACCATTATATCTCTAATCCTTCCATATAAATATGAGACTTTGGTTCTCAATATAATATACACAAATCTATTGACTTTTCTAGTTTTCTCTCTAGTTTATAACATCCATTTCATTTTTATTTTTATTTATTCTATGAAAGTTTGTCAATTGATTCAATGTAGGTTTTTATTTATTCCTTGCTTGGTGATTTTTTAAATTTACAACCGAGCAGTTAAACATATAATTTTCCACAGTCAATTTTTTTTTTCCTATTAATAAAATTTACTTTGGTTTTAACTTGTATCTTATTTTTATCATTAATTCATTACCGTCTGCAATTTATAAACTTTTGGCATATCTTATTGAATTTATGGTCTAGCCTATAATCATTAAAATTGAGTCTACGAAGCATCTGTTTGGCTCCCATTATTTGAAATTTTAATTGTTAAAAAAAAAAAAAAGTTTATGGATTACAGGTAATATTATTTTATTGAAAAATGTGTAGTCGATAAGAAGAAAGAAAAAAATAAATTATAATTTTAATGGGGACTAAACACGAGCTTTATTAATTGAGCTTATGCCCTTCTATAATTAGCACTTGAAAAGATTTGATTGGTGCAAGTGATATAAAAGTTATTTGTAGTATTCTTATTATTTTTCCATCGAAATCTCGCCATTTTATATATCTCGTTAACAAAGTTGATAATATCAATATAACAAGGTAAAGGTGAGCTTGCTGTTAAATATTGGAGTGGGAGACGGTGAGACTTTCATTAATATAGCAAGTCTCTAGTTGGAGATTTCGATTTGAGTCAAACTTGCACACAAGCTTCGAAAGTGAGACAATGAAGTTAGTTGTACAAACATGGTTGACAATCATGTGTTGTCAAAATTCGAATAATTGATATTATCAATTTTTAATAATTTTTTAAAAGGATGAATATGATAGTATCAAATGAGTAATTGTCAATTAATGTTGTCAATTAATGTTATACATACAGCATGATTGATACAATTTTGTCTAGCCCATGGGCAGAATTAAAGGGGAGCAGTGGGGTCATCTGTCTCACTAAAATTTGATTTTTTTTTAAAATATATTAAAATACGAGAAAAGTAATTTGACTATGAAGTGTCATCGCTGCAAATTTGATTAATTAAAAATTGTCTCCACTGTAAAAAAAAATTTGGGCTCCGCTCTCGATCTTGTCCCTTCTAACAAGAAATGGTCCCTTTTTGTCTAGAATTCAACATATTTTTTTAGAATAATACTGAATGTACACTTGTATATTAAGCTTGACAGCCCCCTCACACAGGGGTGGGCCCCGCGATTTTTAAAATTGCGGGCCCCACCCCCTATGTGAGGGGCTATCACCCATGATGTACACCAAGGATGTACATCTAGCATTTTCCATTTTTAAAAGAAACATACGAACTTTTTAGATGCAACTTTCCATTCATTACCTCCATGAGTTGCTTATATATGCATTTCATGTAATTCTTACCCAATTAAGCATTTCTGTATTAACAAAAGTTCTTTTCATAAAGGATTACCAGCATTTTTCTGTTTGTTGTTCTCGCAGTTTATATAGTTTTGTTTATTAATATTTAATGTTATATCTTAAAAATTAATCTTATTAAAAGGAGTAGCACACGTTACTATGTCCTTGTTTGGACTCAATTTTTTTTCAAGAAAATACATTTTGAAATAGCAAAAAGTTGGAGAATGTGTGGTTTAAAAACACGGAAATTTTTTTCATTTACGTGTAAAATGATTTTATAAGAAAATGTATAGTTGAAAATGAGTTTTTATAAAAATAGAGCCCAAACATGGGCTATATATTAGTTTATATTTTTATCTTTATTTGATATAAAATTTATCGCTTAACATGTACATACAAGGTGGTGGTTCATTTAAAAAGATCAATCTTGAAATTCGTATGATCATTTTTTAGTCTTAATTGAATCAAATTACTCGTTGAAACTTAACGAGCTCTAATATCATATAAAAATTGGGGTTTAATCTTAAAAATGTCAATTTTATTAAGAGAAATAGCGTAAATCTGTGTATATTTTCTTTTTTATTCAATGTGAAATTTAACAGTAACATTGCTTTTGCGTGAAATTATGATTGCACCCCCTTACCCCCTCGTTCCCACCCCTGCCCTCACATAAGATTATCTAGGCAAGAAAATTCATTTTTGTACTATTATTTTAATTTGTTAAAATACTTTTTCTATTAATTACAAAATTTGTTTTACAGTAGGCTTCAAAATTTGATATTATTTCATAAAGCTCGCTATTGGGAGCTTGTGAATAAAATGCTAAGCCACTTTCCGATCATATTGAGGTTGGAAAATTTATGTTTGGAACACACCATTTGTTTGTATAAATAAGTACAAATGAGCTTCACTCGGTTTCAAATATTAAACAATTCAACTTCATCGTCCATTCTCAAAAGGACAACTTAAGACATTAATTGCTTACGTCTCTATATAGGTCCACAAGTTTTGTTCTTTCTCAATTTTCTCACCACTCCCTTTTCACCATTTTCTACTTCTTACAATGAGTTGCAATGAGAAGAGTTGCTTACGTTGCATATTTAAAGTTTGGCTTTTGTTCCATGTTGTCTTGATGAATTTCGACTATAGCAAGTCGCGTTAGTGACCATCCACATCCATATTTGAAATTTGATGCAATTAGTGGGAAATTGGATTGTGGATGCCCATCCCCATTTGCATTCAAGGAAGCAATGAAAGGAGTGAGAATATTAAAAGAAAATGCTTTTTTTTTTCCTAGTAACTTTGAGGAGGAGAAAAATTTTAGTTAAAAAAAATTGTGATTTGAATATAATTAGGCTTGGTAAAGTGGCAAGTGGGCACCTTTAATCAAATTTTAAGTGAGCCCAAAAACAGACTGCTTTGGTTTCAAGTTCAAACATGTTTTCTTACACTATGAAATGCTTCTGGTAAGATATATGACAAATTAAAGTTGAAAATGAGCTTACTGAGTTTCTCTTTAATAACAGTCATGTGAGAGTTCAGAAACGATCTCATCGTAGGTAAGACTTAAACCTGTGTGAGGGCAAGAGAGGATGTAGCTAAATGGACCAAGATAGTGGATTGGGAATCAACCGCTCGCAAGTTCAATCCTCGTCGTTCGCCCATCAATAAATTCTCAAGTTCACCTCTTTTCTTGATAGCCTTGAGGTGCTTGTTTGAAATCATTTGTTTATCACGGAACAAGTCCCCCTCAATCATTGCATAGTTGACCCAACACCAACCCTCTCTTCTAGATCCTTGCTTCTAAGAAATCACTCTCCTTGAGAGTTATCCCCTTGACTACACCCTCTTTGATTTTGTTAATTAAAAGGGCCCAATATTTCAATGACACCTTCACGAAAAGTAGAACCGACAGATGGAGAAAAAAATTAAAAAGTCATTTTTTTTTTCATGTTGGACTTTAACTCACTTGACAAGTCTCAGGCTGGACATTTAAGTTGAAGAGATGCCTGAGCTTTTGGAAAGGGGAATAATTTACTTGGGCTCAAGATTGTATATCTTTTTTCGTAGATTTTATAAATGAAACAGTTTACAGATAACTTAAGTTTACTAATTCCACCTCATTTCTAAACCTTTTTTATTCTTAAAATATAATTTTTATTTTAGTTTTTAAAATATATTTCATAACACAATTTGTTATATTGTTATACGACATGTTTCCTCCACCGTCGCTATCGCCACTAGTTGTATCAAATTGTCTTATATTCGAAACAACTCTTCACGTTGTCATCACCACCACTTGTAATGCTCTTGGTTACACCACCACCACCACCACCATCATCATCATCATCATCATCACTTGTAACATTCATTGTTATACCACCACCTTCGATGCTAATGTCTAGGGCTGTAAATGGATCGGATATGGATCGGATCTGTCTATATCCTATCCGATCAGATAAGAGATTTTTTTCGATCCGATCCGATAATCCGATGGATATTTAATTGTTAAATCCATATCCGATTTGCTATGTTATCGGATATCCGATCCGATAATCCGATCCAAAATCAATAAAAATTAGAAAAAAAAAAAATTTGAACTAACTTGAGGCCCATGTTTTTTCTAGCAAGTCCAATAGTGGCTTCTATCATCATGTTCCTTTTTAAAGGAGAGATTCCCTTCTACTTTTCTATTGACATCCGATGTGGGATAAGGTAAAATTGAATTTCAATTCTAAATATAAATGTTATATTTCATTATTTCCATTAACAAATCAAATTATTTGTTACATATTAATTATTAGTTTTAGAAATTGTAAAATAAATTACAATAATAAATTTAATTAAGAAAAATATAGATATTTATTCACTTTAAATTAGTAAATTAAAATTCCTTCTTGTTTCTTTTATTTTTTTTTTTTTCAAAATTTTCAATTCTTAAACATCTTTAATAATTATAATTTTTTAAAAACTTTTTTATGTTTTGAATTTGATTACCTTTTTATTCCAAATTTATTTATTTTCTCATTTATTTATTTTAGTGACATAATATGTCATAAAATATTTTACCGACTCGACTATTTATAATAAATCGGATCGGATTGTTATCGGATCAAATTGACCTATATCCATATTTGATCCATTTAGTTAAATGATTATCGGATTCGGATCTTGATCGGATTATCGGATTGAGATCCCAAATCCATCTCCCATTTATTTCGTCGGATTCGGATCAAAATCCAATCCATTGACAGCCCTACTAATGTCCAGCGGCATCCCTCAGCTTAGGCTATTGCCTAGGGTCCCCAAAAATTAAAGCCCAACTTTTTTTTTTGGCCCGTTTCAAAATTAGGCCCGCCTTGCCCAAGTAACTTCATTAAGATCCACTTTCAATTGAAAGTCCATTGACACCACGCTGCTCTGATTTTTTATTTTATTTTTTCATAATCGTGCTTTTCTAATCAAAACTCACACTCGACTTTTTACCATCAATTTTTTTTCATAATTTATAAAACGCCCCAATAGAGTTCGACTTAATGCCCCCAAAATATTAGGGCCAATCCTACTGCTGTCAGGGATTGATCCAAGAAGTTGAGTGAGCTAAAGCGGTCGTTGGCTTTTGATGGTCGCAATAGTTATAATATTTATTAATATTTAATTAAATAATATTAGAAAAATTCTTCAATATAAAATTTATATACATATGAAAATATAATCCAATGCAATCCACAAAAAAAAAAAAAAAAGATACATTTTTAGAATCATATACGTATTATCAAGTTTCAAGGTTTTACGAATTTAAGCAAGATAAGATGAAGTTACGTAAAGCATGATTAAACGGTAAATACAAGTTCCAAACTTAGACAAAGTTTTCAAAACTATTTTTTACCTAAAAAAGTGTTTTTCGAACTCTTAAAAGAATAAAGAGCAATATTTAAATTGTCCAACTTTAAATTTTACAAAATAAATTGATAAAACCTAACAATAAAAGTATATATTATGCATAATTATCATACTCGACCCAATCGTTAATTGTAAAAATCATTGGGTTAGTGGTTCAACCGCCGCGTCATTGCAAGGTCAAATTGTAGTTAAAAAAATTATTTTTAAAAGAAAGAGCCTATTATTTTGATAAAACCGAATATATATTTTCTTGTCACATTTATTGTTAAGATTCTTCAACTGCCATAGCGGTCAAGCATTCAATTATCACATGGTGAGTACAAATTCGAATCTTACTTATTGCAAATCTGATATAAAATTTTGATTTGAGCCAATTTGGTAGCTAAAAAGGTAAAAGAAATAGTGAAGGTTTCTGGAATCAAACCATGTGACTCACATATGAGCTACACAACCTTTTGTTGAAGGTTGGCACATTTATAAATATTTAACGTCAGTTGTCAAAGCTTTATAATCCATTTTTCCCGACAGAGCCAATACGGGCAACCGTGTCGGCTTGTCAAGTGCTGACTCCACCTCTAAATGCTGTCCCACCATCTCCTATGATATACCACATGACACCACTACTATTAAAGGCCGAGTTAGGGGGACAAAAAAAAAATTCATACATAGAAACAGAAATAAAGATAAAAACAAACATGCATGCACAATACAGATCAGTGGCGGACCCAGGATCTAAGCTCAGTCCGGGGGGACGTTGACTAGTCAACATCGATAAGTCAACGTCGACCATCAGCGATCGTAAGAGCGATGTCGTTTATCAACATCGACAAGTCAAAAAAAATTTCACTTTTTAATCATCCATTCTCTAGAAATTCTCAATTCAAAACTTTATTTTTGGCAAATAATGGCCATCAAATAGGATTTAAATGTTTCTATTTTAGTATGCATCTACCCATCTTGTATGATTATGTCTTGCGTGTCTAAAAAAACCGTTTACTAATTTGCTCGATCCAACGATGTAAAAATCAATTGAGATACTCCAATGGACAGGATTGTTGACTTTTAATATCATCTTTTGCCCTTTCGTTCCTTGTGGTCCACTTCCATATCAATATCATTTCTCTCCAACTTACCAAGCAACCAATATATATTTATTTAAGAGTGAGACTAAAATAAGAATCTCCTCTCTACTGTGTATTGCCGACTTTTTCTTTATTATACAAAGTAACCTTCAACAAATCAAACAGAAATTTGTAAAATAAAGTATGTAGTAGCTCAATCCAATCAATAAAGAGAGGGTTTTCCTTGATGGGACATCTGGACCGTTTTCAAGTCGAATGCTTATCAAGGATAAGATTTCATATATATTGAACTAATTATCTAAAGGATAAAAAACAAAAAAGAAAAAAGAAACGAGAGAGACTGAGAAGAGCAGAGCACTTACAGTCACTGGCGAAGGTCACACCGGGTCTTTGGGGACCGGAACTCAAAGTCGCCGGTCTTTGGGAACTGGAGCCTGGAGTGGTGGAGCCTGTTGGAACTGGAGCTTGGTGCAGCTGCTTCGTCGAATCGCATTCGCCGGTCGTCTCTCACTCTCTTCCTCCTCAACTCCTCGAAGGTTTGGGTTTCAATTTGGGGATTTGAATTTGGATTTGGATTTGGTTTTGTTTGTACTTGTAGTAATGGGTTGCAAATATAAATTGGGCCTTATTGTTTTAAAAAAGAAAGGCCTAAGAAGAAGCAAGTTTACAAAGAAAAAAAAAACTCACATCGTCGGCTGCTGCCTTCCCGGCGGACTTCAAGGTCCCAACGGACCCAGCACGGGCGGCCGCGGGGGCTGGCAGGTGCTGGGTCCGCCCCTGATACATATTCGATTGCAGATCTGGGTTCCAATGTGGTTTCGAAAATTAGATTTGTGATTGCATGTTGAAGCAAAGTCGATTGTCGAAGCACACAAAGTTGGGTGGCTTCTTGTTGGAGGTTGATATTGAATAAAGCATATTTTGTTGAAAAAAAACGAGAAGGTGGCAGCAGCGATGGGGAGGTGGGACAAGAAGATGGTGGCGAAGGCGGTAGTAGTGGTAAAGGACTAGGTAGTATTTGTTAAAATTTGAAACTTATTGGGGGTATATAGTGTAATTATCACTAAAATAAATATTTTCAAGTTTTATCTTTTCACACAACTTTCTATTTATTATAAATAGCCCCCCACCAGTTGTAGAATCCATCTTTTTCACATTTATAATAACCTTGAACTTTTCACATTCATTAAAGTCTTCTTATAAAGGAGAGTACATTGTGATTTGTAGTGTTACTATCACGAGGAGTGATTATTGAATCTTGGAATACGATTGTCTAAAAACTGTAGACCCATATTGTGAGGTCAAATTCTTCCTTCGAATAAAATTCATGATTCTACAATTTATATAACGACATTTTTTCTACATGGGCGGTGGCACAATCCAAGTGGCACAATCCAATGTCTCGAGTATGTGGGATGATCATTGCAGGTTCTGGAAACTAATTGCTTCTAAATTGTTACACCACCCAAAAAAAAAAAAAACGAAAAATGAATAAAAGATAAATTTACATATTTAGAACAAACTCAAAACTTTGTAGTGTCTTATGATTTGTTTGTATGAAGTAAAAACATAATATCATATGATTTCTAGTGCTACTAAAAAAAGTAGAGTTTTTAACCTATTCTACCTATATAAACTCATCTACCATGTCACCAAAATGAAACTTTCCAATACAGCATTCAACTGCATTTACCACTTCTTGAAATGCAGTGACACTGCATGGTACAACCAAGCCATTTCTTTGCTCAAAACCAAATTCATTGTAGGCCTTCTCTAACAACATCTTGAACAAAGGGTGAGACAGGTAACCAATTGGAACCACGAACCGTTGTCTCTCCTCGCCTATGTATACTGCAAAAGTTCCCGGTGGCGTCTTGGTGGATGAGGGTGATCCTCCTCCGTCGTCATTATCTCTTAGCAAACATTCGTTTTGTGATGGATCACCACCTTCGTTGCCAACAACCTTAATCTTCTTGGCTAGTTTCTTCATCGAACCAATCTTTTTCCCAAGCATTTTTTGAATTGGAGAGAGTTAAGGGTTGATGAGGAAGAAGAAGAAGAAGATGGAGATGAAGCTAATGCGAGAGTGGTTTGAGTGTTGCATTCAAGAAAATGGTGGGTAGGGTGGTCTTGTAGTGTGTTAGGAGGGACACGTTGTAAGAGGATCAACTTTTGACTTCTAAAATAGTTGAGTGCCTATGATTTTGGTGGTTTATTTGTCTCAATATATTGCCATTATTTATTTTGACTCATCAATAGTTAAGAGCAATTAGACAAATAATTGTACATTTAAAAAGGCTTATTATTGGATGGTACAAATTACAACTTTTCTCTAGAATTTATAATGGCCATACACAAGACGACAAGACGCAGCACTGCCAATTAATTTTCAATTTCCGTTACATAATTGCATCACAAAAAGATTAAGGGCTTGTCTAACTACGATTTTCAGCTTTCCATAATTGATTTTGGAGCCGTTTATGTTGACTTTATCTCACAATATTTTGGCCAGTTAATTGATAATACTACCGTTGAAACCCTCAACGGTCAAAGAACGAATTTTCAGCCAGGATTTCAGCTGTGCCAGACACGCTTTAAGAAAGGCATGAGGGACACAAGCTATATTGTGAAACGAAAATTTCATTGATGAGTAAAACTTCTTAAGCCACTCAATAATATTTTGTAGTAAAGTGGGTACAGAAATGCCACCAATGGTTTTTACAAAGATTGCTAGCCCTAAAACATGATGAGATATCACTTTAAGCAACGTTTCAAGTATCTTAATTAAATAAATGATATATGTTAGATGGTTAAAGTCCCTCATACAGGGATATTGTCAAGGAATTGTGTAGGGGTGAGAGGGCAAACTGTGATTGACATTGTTAAAATTATTTTTTTGTCCAACTGCTATTTGTCAAGTGTGACCTGACAAAATGCCTAGTATAATTTCCGCACAACTGATGTTAGACTAGACAAATACATGTCGTGAAATTCGTCATTATCGTATAATTTCAATCTAACTTATCAAATACATAATAAGGACCAATTTGGCTGGCCATTTGACAAATAACACATTTGGATTTGTTTGGCATGAATTCTGGCTTTGTTTCTATTTCTACTTCTTGTAGAAGAGTTTTCTGTCTCTAAAATCTCTTCTAGGCAAACAACGTATGTTCAAAAAGGGTGAGCCCATGTTCAAGGCAAATATTTGGATTTGGTATTAGAATCACTTAATATTCCCACGCCAAACACTTGACACTTGTCATATATAAACTAAGCTACTCAAATAATAAAATATATTAATCATTTTTTAGTTCTACCTTTCTAAAATTCTCATCCTTGATTTTGCAAAACAAAAATTATGGTTAGTTCTACCCGCTTCATAATTGAACCAAAAGCCATATTTTATTACTAGACTCAACTTCCTTGTAGACAAAAAGACTTCTCAAACACTAGAGAATCTCTAAATCCCTCCTCTATATTTTGAGAAAAAGAGATTTATAAAAAAAAGAAAAGAAGAGAAAAGTGTTTTGGTGGATGACATGATTCAAGTGGGAAGTTTTAAAGTATTTCACGATATTTTTTCTTCAATATTAGTAAAGATAAAATTCAGTCGAACTACCAAAATTTAATATATATTTTATTTTGCAATTTTACAAGATTGAAAGAAGAATAGGATTGGAGAAAAGTAAGCAAAGACGGCATCTTTTGTACTTGATAGAGGATTTGCATATGGCATGGGACGAGTGGTTGACATCCTAAAATTCCATTGCACAGTAAGACATTGAGTGGGTTTGGTCCAAATGGCAATGACACTCCTCCACAAAACTAGTTGACTTGAGGAGTCATAATATTTTGTATAACTAAGTTCGAATTAAGCACTTTCAGTGGTCAATTTATAAAGAACCTTAATTTGTACTTAAGCTCCATGATATATTTCGGGATTATTTTCCGTAATAATTGAATGTGCGATTATCACATAATCTATCATTTTAGAGTTACTTGTAGCCATATAAGTAGGGTTTTCTACTTTATAATAGTGACGCAAGTTTATCATATACAATTTATAATATTCTAATATGATATCAAAGCAACTTTAATTATATTTTGAGTGAAACTTGTAAGCTTCCGTTCTCGCGGCTCGTCTGGAAAAATGTTCTTGTTTTGCTTAGACGTCCTTGTCTAACCAATTCTTTTTTCCACTTTCTTTTATATATTTTTTTGGGCCAAGTCTTCTTCTGTAATTCAAATCCTGTTGGTTATTTGGGTGCATCTATCAAGTCTTTGCCTTAATTTGGAAGACTCGTTGCTAGATTTGTATTGGTTCTCGTTCTTCCACGGGATCAATTTAAGTTGGTTTACAGTAATATGGACTGTTTTTTGTGCTTTGCTATAGTCAATCTTTTTTTGCCACGAATTTTTTATCAACAAAATCAAACTTCTGGTGGAGATTTTCTTCTTGTGCTGTTTATTTGGTGGAGATTTTATCTGGTTTCCAATTAGGAATCAATTCTTCATGGATCCAATCTTTGATGTTTGGCGGTCCCTTTATTGTTCAGAAAATTAATTTCTTTCGTGCACGATTTTGAGAAAAAAAATAAAAAAAATTTGATGCATAGTTGTGATTTAGGTGGTGGAAATGTTTAATGTTAAGCGCCTGTTTGAGCCCAATTTTTACCCCAAAATGCATTTTAAAATTGTATTTTGATGAAAAATATGTGGTTAAAAAATAAGAAAAAGTTTTGGATTTGCATGTAATGTTATTTTATTGGAGAATGTATGATTGAAAATAAAAGAAAGAAAAATGTATTTTGAAAAAAATGAGGACCAAACAAGGGTACAGAAATGTAGATTACAAAGACCTGGTGTTCGAGGTTTCTCTATCATTCTAGCAAAATCCTGTTATTTTTTTTTTATCGTAGTTATTTTCATCACATTGTCTTAGCCTCATCATGTGCCAGGATTCCTATTTGACCAGTCTTTGTCTCCTTCATCTTTCAATGAAGTACTTTACAACCTATGGATTTTTATAGTTTGTTGACACACTAAAAGTGTAGCCCAAATTAAATGGTCTAAAGAGCGAAGCCCAGTTGAGAATTCAAGATGAAAGCCCAAGCAAAAGGTAAAAAGCCCAGAAACAAAGGAACGTCGTTGCCCAAACTTGCAGAACGCCCAGATGTTGAGCGAATAAAATACCCTATGGACGCCCAAAGCGAAGGAGTCGTCGCCCAAATTGCTGGATCGCCCAGAATTCTAGCAATGACTAAACCCTGTGGTTATCTAAAAGTTACGGTTTGAGGCGGTTTGAGCACATCACGATTACATCCCACGATTTGAGAAAATTAGTGGCAAGTGGTTATGAAGAAAACGTGGTGGTAGGAGTTACAAATGGTAGTTATTGGCCAGTCAGCCACTATGAAAGAAATGGGTAGTTACGAGCAGAGTCCAAACGGTTGAGAACCGCCCAAGGAGTATAAAAGGAAGAGGAAAGCAATGAAGACACCCCGACAAAATTCACTCTCAAACAGAGAATATGTAATTTACTTTTTCTTAGATTAACTTTAATTAATTCAATCTCCTTGTACTTGTGTGCTTGCGCCCCTTGGAGGCATCTTGTTCGTATCCAAACTGTAATCTTCATATTCTATAAACACCCCTTTTTGGGACTTTGTTCCAAGAGGTTTGTCCTTTATACAATCGTCTGATCCTCTTTTAATTGTTAGCGAGTAACCGGGCGAAACAATTTGTCATACCCGATGGGACAATTTAGTGGTGGCAAATGAGCCGAGCGGCTCGTCGGTTCGCCCGCTCGGCTCGTACTGTTCACGCCCACGAGCCGCTCGGGCTCGTAAAAAAACGAGCCCGAGCACGAGCCGAGCGGGCTCATGGACTAGACGAGCCGAGCCCGCCGCTCGGTCATCGTTCCACGAGCGGCTCGGCGAGCCGCTCGCCGAGCCGCGCGCCGCCGTGAGACGAGCCCACGAGCCAGGCTCGTGGGCTCGTCTAAGACGAGCCCACCCAACCAATTTAAAAAAAAAAAAAAAATAAAATAAAATAAAATAAAATGGTTCAGTGACCAACGGTTATCGAACGAACCGGTTTCTGTCACGAAGTGATGACCAAACGGTCATCGGTTCTGGACCGTTTGGTCACTTTTTATAAAAAAAAATTTTTTTTTTTTTTTTTTTTTTTTTCTACTTTTCTCCAATTCTTCTCCTATAAATACCCAACCCATTACAACATTTTTTTCCCACCAAACTTTCATTCTATACTCTCTACTCTACAATTTACAATTTACAAATCATTATCAACAATTCTCTAATTCTCTTCTATATTTTTTTACATTATTATCTTCAATTTACAAATTCACATTTCTACTTATTCTACAGTTCTACATTTCTACATTCTATTTCAACAATTCACAAATGGATCCACGAGCATTTGTTGAAAACTTGTTCGGTATGGAAGGTGAAAACACCCGCCCAAAATCAATTTGGGAATGAATTTGCCGGTCTCAACCAACTACCAATTCCGTAAGACATCGACGATTTCGACGTTCGTGAAGGCGATGCCGATCCGATTGATTTGGATGACGTTGATGTTGATTCCGAGTGTTCCTATTGATTTGGAACAAGATGAAGAACACTCGCACTAAATATTCCCGATGCAAGAGGGAAGAGAAAGGGGAAGAAGGTGCAAAATGTTGGGACCATTTCAAATTGGTTAACACCGGTCGTGTGATCGATGGAGTTCCGAGAAAATAAAGCAAAGATGTAAATCATCAACAACGGATCGGCATGGCAAAAAATTGGAACCACTCACCTCAACCGTCATTACAAAGCATGTGCGGCCAAACATGGGCTTCTTGAACGCGGACAAACGCAACTACGAGTTTGGTACTAGTAGAGACGGTGCTACTACTTCGCCACTTTCTACGTGGATGTATTCGGAGGAGGAAGCAGGATAGGGAATTGTGAAGTTCGTTGCCGCGGCGGAGCCGCCACTTGCAATAGTGGACAACGAACATTTCGTAAACTACGTCAAACAATATCTTCAACTAAGGTACGTTGGGGTAAGTCGAAATACTCTTCGTTCTAATACAATTGAATATTTTCTTAATGCAAAGCGATTATTGATTGGGGATTTAGAAAAATACGGGGTGTCATATCTTTAACTTCGGATTTATGGGAAGGGATTAATATATTTAATCGCACACTATATAGACCCACTTTGGGTTATGCATAAAAAAATTATTGCTTTTAAAATAATTGAGTATCCTCATAATGCTAACACTATATATAATGCAATTATGTTAATAATTAAAGAATATAAATGCGAGAGTAAAATCCGTTCTTTTACTTTTGACAATGCTTCTCAAATAAAGTAGTTATCGATAAATTGCATAGAGTACTTCAACCCGATTTTGGTGGTTATTTATTCCATATTCGATGTGTGTGCCATATTTTTAATTTAATTGTACAAGACGGTTTAAAACATGTGAAGGACGAAATTAGTCGAATTAGGAATGCACTTACGTATATCACGATTACACCTAGTAGAAAACAATCATTTGAAGAATTTTGTGAACAAACTGGGAACTCTAATACACAAACTTTTATTACGCGTAGGTCATAGGTGGAATTCAACTTACTTATTATTAAAATCATGTGAAGGTTTTGAACCGTTTATCACCTGAATTTTATAACAATAAGGCATATTAGAGACTTACGACGATGATATCTTAAATGAATCCGATTGGAATACGGTTTTTAAAATTAAGAAATTTTTGGAAAGTTTTTATACGTCTACGAATATATTGTCTCGGTGTTTATTATCCAACTAGTTGCATGGTTCTTGAACGTCTTTATATAACTGCTTAGGGCTTTTAATAGATATCAAAATGACCCCCGATTTGCATGCGGTTATATATGCTATGGAATTAAAATTTAGAAAATATTGGGAAGAATTACCTATGTTATTTCCTTTAGCATGCGTCATGGACCCCGATATAATTTATCGGGTACTAAATTTATAATTGACCAAATTTCAAATGCTTTAACTTTTAATATGCCTATTACTTATAGGAATTTGGAACAAACGTTAACGAGATGTATGAATTATATGCTTCAAGAATAGGTACACAAGTTACTCGTGTACCTACCCTACTCCCACTAATATAAACGATTTACGACGCTGAAGTAATTAATTTATTAGAAAACATAGACTCAATTAGATATGATTCAACCGCATATGCATATGGTTCCTCTAGTAGTAGTAGTATGTCTTCCACGCATGTACTCAAACTTCGAGTAGTAGTCAAAATGCGTTGCCATCCTGAATTAATTGATTACTTTCGTTATACTATGCCTAGTAACAAATCGGTTAAGAAAAGTTCGAAGATGTAATCGACTGTCGGCGAAATAATGAACGTCGATGGCCAATTGTTTCTGCAATTGCAAAAGATCTACTAACACGTTCGGTTAGCACTGTAGCTTCGGAGTCTGCTTTTAGTGCAGGGAAGAGGGTTCTCTCTGAAATTCGAAGTCGACTAAAAGAAGATATTTTGGAAGCGTTAATGTGCGTGAAGGATTGGGAAGACGCTAATTATCGAATTCAACATAAATATGCCGAAATTGCATGTAATCAAGTAAGTGATATTTAATTTCAATACATTCATTACAAAATTTTATTTTCATACATTTATAATTTTTTTAAAAAAATTGTACACGTAAAAAGTTTTTCGTGTACAATTTTAACTCCGCCTACACGAAATTGAAGTAGCCGGTCCCAAGCCCGGATAAAGGAGGAGGGTTTATCTTTTTTTTTTTTTAAATAAATGTATATTTACTATTTTAAAAATTATAATTTTTTTGACGATCCCCTATAAATTTTTTTTAAAATATATATTTAAAAAAAATATAAAAAATATAATTTTTTTTTTTTCTTTTTTTATTTAAAAAAAAAAAAAAAAAAAAAAAAAAAAAAAAATAGGCGAGCCGGCGAGCCGAGCCGCCCGCTTTGGGCGAGCTCGGCGCGAGCCGAGCTCGTAACGGCAACGAGCCGAGCTCGCGCTCGGCTCGTTGCGACGAGCCACGAGCTCGGCTCGTGCGAACACGAGCCGAGCTCGTTCGTCAATGGGCCGAGCCGGCTCGGCTCGGCCCATTGCCACCACTAGGACAATTGGTGTTCGAAGATGCAAAGGGAAAATATTATGGCTCATAAAAGTTCTGATAAAGCACCAACAAGTCACGGAGTAGTCCAATTTGTGATCGAGCGATATGAGGAGCAGCAACATTCTCCTCAGACGGAAGGACAGACTCCAAGCAGTCACAGTCGCTATGAACCAATGACAGAGTTGAGTCCTCGAACCATGCGTGCATTGCTTGGAGAACTCACACAGGATGTCGTCGAACAGGTAAATTTACGAAACCCATAATATGGAAAAATTTACCCAGAATGGAAATGTTCACTATGATAACATGGCCAAACAATTAAGTACTTTAAATGATCTTATGAACAAATTAGTAGGCCAAGTATGTCAACCAACAATACCCATAGGAAGTCGTTTCCAAACCAGGACGATTGTGGGACATACTTCACCACACAATTCCCCTGGTTTGAACCCAGGTCCAGGTTTAGAAGCATTTTTCGGTCCTTCTATCTTGAATTAGGGGGTTAATGGAACCCCAAATTTGAATGGTGATAATGTGACTACCAACCTGGGGGGTAATCCAAACATAAGAGATAATGTCTTGAATGGTGGACATAACTTACCTCGTGTTAATGAGGGAGTAAATACTCAATATAATGGGCACAATGGTCTGAACAATGGCGCCTTCCCTGCTACTCAAGGACCAAACGTCAGGCCGCCTCAAGTGAACCAACAAGTTAACCAACCCATAGGAGTACCATATGATCCCAATGTTTTGTTGAGAAATCAAATTACAGAAATAGTACAAGATCAAATGGCTGTTGGGGTACGTCCTGTCATCAGGCCGACTTACACTAAACCATATCTTGATTGGGTAGATCAAGCATATCCATGGCCTAGAGGGTATAAGGTGCCCGAATTCTCGTTGTTCACTGGTTTAGGAGAAGTATCTACTCTAGAGCATATAGGCGATTCACGCTACAGAGTGGTGAAGTGACCGATTATCATAAAATGAGACTATTCCCTAGTTCATTAACAGGAGTAGCCTTTTCTTGGTTTAGTAACTTGCCAGTAAATTCCGTTCAGACATGGCAACAAATGGAGCAATTGTTCTATGCTCAGTTTTATAAAACAGAATCTGAAATTACATTGGTCGATTTGGCGAACTTACGTCAAATGCCAAATGAATGGGCAGAAGGTTTTCTTCAAAGGTTCAAAACAGCCAGGAGTAAATGTTTTGTGCCCCTGCCTGAAAAGGAATTTGTCAAAATTGCTCAAAACTGTTTAAGTTTTGATTTAAAGAAAAAGTTCTAGGATAGGGAGTTCCCTGACCTGTTCCAACTTAGTGCGAACGTAATTAGGTACGAACGTTTGATAAGAGAAGAAGAGCAAGTAAAAAATTCTAATAAATAGACTTATTACAAAGACCCAAACTTTGGCATTCATACTATAAGTGATGAATTTTACGATCAAACTGAAGTATGTTTGGCTAAACTAACCAAAGGAGATGCATATACTTGTCCCATAATGGCTAAGCCTAGGGATTTAGTTAGAGATGAGCCTATAAAAGGAGAAAACAAAAAGGCCAGAACGTTCTCGTTCGATGTAACTAAGGCTGACCTTATATTCGATAAACTGTATAAGGATAAGCAGATAAAGTTGAGCGACAAACATAAATTGCCAAGCCCTGAGCAAATTAAGGGTAAAAAATATTGTAAATGGCATAATGCATGGTCACATATGACTAATTATTGCTTGGTTTTCCGTCATGTTTTACAGGACGCTATTGAGTCAGGACGAATCACGTTCGAAGACAAAAAGAAAATGGCAGTGGATGAAAATCCTTTCCCACAGCCACTTGAAGTGAATATGGTGACGACCAGTCTTAAAAATAAGTTGCCAAGATTCAAGTTGGTTATCGATGATGAGGGAGACTCTGAGACACATACCAGCGTATTTGAACGTATTAAAGGAAAGGAATCCATGAAGAACGAAGATGTCTTGTGTGCCAGATGTAAATGAGAAATGAGAGAAAATACCGAGAAACCAGAAGTATGGCAAGATCACCATCACCCTGAGTTTGTTCCAAACAGGAGACAAGGCACATCGTTCTATAAAGGACCGCCTCTGGAAAGGCATTTCAGGCCAGCAAAGCATGAGAGATCGTTTAGGCATGTGGCCTCACCAACCTAATGCATGACACTCCTATCAATATAATGCAAGACGTGTTGTACCTTTTAATGAAATGACCAGGACTCAACAAAGACGATTTCAACGGAATTATGGATGAATGATGAGGCAACAACAAGAAATGCCACGCCCTAAAGCACCAAGAGTACTGGAAATAGTTAATCAAAGTGCTCTCGAAGATAGTGAAGAGACTGACACTGGGGAATCAATGGAAGAAATGCCAAAAAGTTCTTATGGGAGGTCGAAGTTTGATCGAAGCAAAAGAGACGAAGAAGATACAGAACCACCCCTTACTATCCAATTCGGTACCTTACCTTACCTCCCGTCATGACTAATAATTATCTGTTAGCCAATGAATTCAAGAATAAGGAGGAAGAAGGAGGAGATGAGGAAGAAGCATGTGTGTTGGAATGTAAGGTGGTCAGATGTCTCAAGAAATACAAGACGAAGAGGGTGATTGTATGAGTGATATTGAAGAAGAAATTGATTTAGAAGAAGAGAGGAGAAAAAGAGGAGTATCGTGCAATACTTTGCTGAAATAATTGCATCGGGAAGGGGTTCGTGAAGTAGATTTGTTGGGAGAATCATTTGGGCGTTCTTTTGATTTCTACGTACTATATGGAACACCCAAGAGGAAGAAAATGGTACCTCGCTCTAAGAAATACGGATCTCCTCCAAAGATACTGCCTCCCCCAACAGGCTAGGTAACTGCTGGAGAAATACTGGAGGATGAAGATAGTGCCCCACGGACAAGTACTCAGCCCGAAGTATTGCAAGTTGATTTATCACAAAGGGACAGGTCGACAGGGGATAGACATGAAGTAGAAATTGATGCAGTAGAAAAAGTCGTCTTCAAAAAACCCACCATGAAACTGACCAAGCATTTAAGGCCACTTTATGTGAAGCCCTTGGTCAATGGCATACCCGTGGTGAAGGTGTTTATTGATAATGGGGTAACCATAAATACTATCCCATTAAGGATGATGAGGAAATTCGTGAAGATAAAGGATGACATGATCCCAACAGAAGTCATTCTCACAAACTTTAATGGGGGAGCAACTTCAGCCAATGGAGTAATGCCACTAGATATAACTGTGGAACAACTACTAGGACCACAATTTTCTTTGTCATTGATGGTCCTCAATATACTATTAGGACGAGACTGGATCCACAGAAGTCGTTGTATACCATCATCTCTCCATCAATGCTTGGTTTTCTGGAATGACCAAGGTAAAGCAGAAGTGGTACAAGCAGACCATAGGCCTTTTATTGCAGAAACTAACTCGATAGAAAGATTCATGTACGAGGGAAATTATAGATCTGTCAGGATAATCCAAGATGGAGAAGAAACTCAAGTCGTCACATAGAGTGAAGAACCATTTTCGATGGAAGCACTCGCTGAAATGTTCAATCAAATGAGGCCAAACACAGTGGCCCTAGAAAAGCCAGTGATTGGCAAAAGAACAATCAAAGAATATTGATGAGTTAGCAACCAAGAGAGCATGTGGCCGAGATCCAGGCCTTTAAAGCCAGACTAGTGGCTTTCATAAAGAATGTCAAGAGAAAATCAAAAAAGAAGCAGCATTGAAAATATTGGGAGACAAATTACCAGTATTCAAATTGAAACAAAGTGTTGACCAAGAGGTCAATAAGGTGGATTGCTTAGAAGAAGAAATGCCTACAACGGACATGGACGATGAAGTAATGAAGATCAACAAGCCTGAGAATGCTCAAACACAAGACCCTTTGGTCAAAGTAAACCTTGGCGACGTAGGAGAGGATCGCCCAACATTTATCAGCCAGATACTTGGTCAAGAGGTTAGTACAACATTAATCGCTTTATTAAAAGAATATAAAGATTGTTTTGCTTGGGAGTATAATCATATGCCTGGTTTAGATAAAAACTTAGTGGAATATAGATTGCCAACTAAATTAAATTTTAAGCCCCATAAACAGCCTCCTAGACGTTTTGCTCCTAACGTACTACCTGAAATTAAGAAGGAGCTTGAGCGATTGTTGAAAGCAGGCTTCATCAGGACAGCCAGATATGTTGAGTGGTTATCTAACATTGTGTCAGTGTTAAAAAAGAATGGTAAATTAAGGGCTAGACTTTAGAAATCTGAATTTAGCGACACCTAAAGATGAATATCCAATTCCCATGATAGACTCCTTAGTTGATTCCACTGCCGGACATGTCATGTATTCCTTTATGGATGGGTATTCAGGTATAACCAAATATATATAGCTGAAGAAGACATACACAAAACTGCCTTTAGATGCCCAGGGGCCTTAGGCTGTTACAAATGGATAGTTATGCCTTTCGGCCTGAAAAATGCAGGAGCAACTTATCGAAGGGCAATGAATCTAATCTTTCATGACATGATAGGCAAATTTGTTAAAGTGTATGTGGATGATATTGTGGTCAAATCTGTTAAAGAGGAAGATCATTTCGAATAACTGAAACGCTCATTTGAGACAATATAAATTGAAATTGAATCCTTTGAAATGTGCATTTGGTGTCAATGCCGGGAATTTCCTTAGCTTTCTAGTACACCAAAGGAGAATTGAACTCGATAAGAATAAAGCAAAGACCATTTTAGAGGCCAAACTGCCTAGTAACAAAAAGAAATTGCAACGATTTCTAGGCCAAGTAAATTTCTTAAGGTGTTTTATATCTAATTGTACAGGGTGAACAAAAGCTTTTTCGCCTCTCCTAAAGTTGAAAAACCAGGACGAACTCGTCTGGAAGGAAGAACATCAAAAGGCTTTTGATAGCCTAAGACGTATTTATCAAATCCATCAATATTGGTGTCACCTATCCAAGGACAGCCAATAAAGGTGTATATATCGCTTGAACAAGAATCGATAGCTGGAATGGTCGCGCAAGAAGACCAATTTGGTGAAAAAAGGGCAATATATTATTTAAGTAGACGTTTGACAAAATGCGAATGTAATTATTCTGCCATCGAGAAATTATGTCTCGCTTTATATTTCACATGTACTAAGTTAAGGGCTTATTTACGACATGTAACAGTTTATCTAATTTCCAAAGTGAATCTAGTGAAGTACATGTTTTTTCGCCCTGTTTTACACTAAAGGATAGGCCTTTGGACTTTGGCATTATCCGAGTTTGAAATACAATATGTACCACAGAAGGCAGTACAAAATCAAGCATTGGCTAATTTCTTGACTGATCACCCGTGCCTTGATATGCTTGAAGAAATTAAATTGGAAATAGACTCATTTGAGTTGAAACCATGGATCTTATATTTCGATGGATCAAAAACTTCCAAAGGTGCAGGGGTAGGGATTGCCTTTATAAATCCTCTAGAAGTTTGTTATAAGCTCGCCTTCACATTGGACAGAATGTACACCAATAACCAGGTCGAGTACGAAGCATTGATTGTCGACCTAGAGTTACTGATTGAAATGGAAGTAAAAAACGTGATTGTTAGGGACGATTCCCAATTGGTGATTTACCAACTCACTGGCGATTTTAAATGTCAAAGTGATTCCGTCATAAGTCAGTATGAAATCGCCCTAGAATTGCTAGAGGAGTTCGACCAAATGGAACTTCAATATGTCAATAGAATGTACAATGACATAGCGAACGAACTAGCCCAAACAGCCTCAAGTTATTTAAAAATTTTAGATATGGAACCCACTTGTGAATATGGAACAATATTGCCCGTTGTACAAAGGAGGGCAAATATGATTGGAATTCATTGCATACAAGAAGGAGACGCAATGAATTGGAGGATAGAGATAAAAGAGTTTTTGAAAGAACCAAGTAAAAAGAACAGTAGAAATATAAGGTTACGATCGTTGAATTACATATTGATCGAAGGCGAATTGCTTAAGAAACGCTCAGATGGGGTGTTGTTGAAATGTGTAAACTTACAAGAAGTTAAGGTAATCATGGCTGAGATACATGAAAGAATTTGTGGAGCCCACCAAGCTGGCCAAAGGATGAGGTGTTTAATTATTAGGAATGGATATTTTTGGTCTAAGATGGGAGAAACGTGTGTCTAATATGCAAAAGGATGTTTGGCATGTCAAAAACATGGACCAATCCAAAGAGCGCCAGCTAGAGAAATGGCACATATCATTAAGCCATGGACGTTTAGAGGTTGGGCGATAGACTTAATAGAGAAGATTTATCCACCATCGTCCAAGCAACATACGTTCATTATAGTGGCAACAGATTTCTTCACCAAATAGGTAGAGGCAATACCTCTAAAAGAGATATCTCAGAAGAATGTTATAGAGTTCATTCGCCATCATATCATCTATAGGTTTGGAATCCCACAAACACTGATGGTGGATCATGAGACTTCCTTGAATGGGGATCAAGTGAAGGAATTTTTGAGCGAATTTGGGGTCAAATTGGTAAATTCCACGCCTTATTACGCTCAATCCAATGGTCAGGCTGAATCCTCTAACAAGATTCTGAAGAACATCGTAAGAAAGATGACGAGTGAAAATGCCAGAGATTGGCACGAGTGTTTGAATAAAGTTTTGTGAGCCTATAGAACGTCGCCACGCACAAACACTAAAGTTACCCATTTTCAGCTAACATACGGTCAAGACGCAGTGCTGCCCATGGAAATCAACGTGCAGTCAATGAGAATATGTTCACAAAACAACCTGGGCGACAACGAACGCGCAGAGTTACTCGTCCAAAACTTATTGGAATTGGACGAATTAAGGTTGGACGTCCTGGATAGATTGCAAGTCCAGAAACAAAAAATGGCTAAGTTTTACAACAAAAAGGTCATTGTCAAGTCCTTCAGTTCGGGCGATTTGGTTTGGAAAACAATACTCCCTTTGGATAGCAAAGACCCAAAGTACGGTAAATGGTCACCAAATTGGGAAGGACCATACAAGGTGAGAAGTGTGTTGCCTAATGAAGCCTACCATTTAGAAAATTTAGATGATATTAATCACGTGAGGTTCATCAATTGCAAATATTTGAAAAAATATGTTCCTTATTTATGGGAAAACGAATAAATAAAGACTTAAGCATGTAAATTCTATTGAGCGATGATAGCCAAATAAAATAAAGAACGAAATACGTTCAAAAAAAACTTTTATGAAGTAAATGTTGATTACATCCATGGAGTACAAGAGTGCGAAACCTCCTATGAGCAAAAGTATAAAACCTCTTACGAGTTACAATTAGGGATAAACAATTATGGTCCTTTTGGCAGCAACGGTGAAAATGTGGACTGGGACCAGCCGCCTTCTTAAATACGTCGCTGCAATGGCGAGCAAAAAGGGCTGAGAAGCATTCTCAACAAGTAAAGTGGCCCAAAAGTATTCCCTTCCACCATTGATGGATGGAAAGAATTTTGCTGCTGGTAAGGAAACATTTCCTATATCTCCCATACCGACAGGCGCATCAAAGTAGTCAACAAATAGGATGGATCAACTGATCCATTTCTACAGAAGACGGAACTAGAGATGAATTATCAAGATGCTAAACGATGGCAGCAAGATAATTCCTAGAGAAAGGATTAGGAACGAGGATGAAGATGATGAGTGCAAGAATGGATATTTATAAGGGCATGGAGATGAAAAGACAGAATGTGAAAGGCCACATACATACATTAAATGGCATAAAGGCTTGGGAAAAGGAGATTAGAGGGCCGGTACATGGACTCGAGTACAAGATAACAAAATACTTGGGGGGTTGACGATTAAGGAAAAGAACATCAATTAGTTCATGAGGAAATAAAAGAATCATTTATTGATAATAAATGCTGCTGTTACAATTAAGTTCATTCATGGCAGTTAATTACAAAAAAAAATTAAGACGTCAAAACGTCTTGATTACAATTCGCCCCAAGCAGACCTCAGCTGTTCCCTAAGCTTCGCCCAATCCTCGTCTTACCTTGAAGAAGTGGCATTTATTTTAGCTACAACTTCGTCATCAACCTTCAACTGTTGGTAACGTTCAACCAAAGACTTGGTTCGCTCTACTTCTTGGGAAGCATTACGTTCTTTAGCAGCCATCCTAGCCTTACAATCATCTATCCTTGCTTGAAGTTCTTTCATCTCTGCAGCCAAGTTCATCATTAAAGAATCTTCAGCCATAATTTCAGAGGAGATTTCAACCAATTTAGCCTCGGCGTTGTTAATCTCCTGAAGCAGAGATTCCTTCTCAGAGGACACACGAAGATACTAAGTGCTTTTATCCTTCAACTCGACATTTCTAGCCAGCAAGGAAAGAACTTCGGAGTGAAAGACCTTCAGTGTCGCCTTGAAGTTAGAAGAAACATTGAGCGGTCAAAGCGTAAGTGCTTGTGCTAATTTCGTGCTCAAAAGGTCAAATTTCTCCTTCTGTTTGGCAACACTGGCCATATGAACATCCATGTCCATGAAGGCAACATACTCAAGTATCGATTGTTTGAGGATCTCCATGTTTGCCTCTGAGAAGTCAGAAGGATGGCTGGAAGAAGGACATGACGTCTTCATTTGTCCCCAAGAAGAAAGCAAGTCTTGGATAGAACGTATAACGGCATTAGTGCACTGAAAGAAAATGCCGGTGTTAAAACTTCCACTACTAAAGTAAGGCAAAGAACGAAAGAGGAATATGAGCTACCTCATCAACGACTTTCGGATGTTCGGGATCATCGTCAATCGGCTCCACCATCCGCAAAGACTTCTCTTTCTCTGAGTAAGTCGACCTTACCACAAAGGGCAGGTCCATAGAAACGCCTGATGCACCCAGGGAACAATAAGTCAAAAAATTGCTAAATCGATAAATAGGGTGAAAGCACCAAAAGATGCCCCACTTGCTGGTTCAGTACTTGATGAATGGATGCCTTGGGAAGTCTGCAGTGTCTCAGTAGGTTGGGATGAAGACTCTGGAACTGAAGGTTTCTCTTTATGTGAAACCCCCTCCTCAGATGATCCGGTTGAAACGGTTACAATAGCAGGAACTGGAGCTGGATATGCTGAGGTTAAAACCTCGGAAGGAGAAGCCAAACTCTTCTGAAAATTCAAGAGAAATGTTAATACATGAAAGATAGTATTTCATGGAATAAACGAATCCAGTTACCTTTTTCTTGTGGATAAGAGTCACATCATCATTATCATCGCCCTCAGCATCGTCTTGCAAACTGGGGAGCGGTAGCTGATCGCTTACAGCTGGAAGTACCTTTGGTTGCAGTCGTCGGACAGTTGAAGAAGCAAGGGGAAGGCTTGAACGCTTCGCACGAATTGAGAACGTCGGAGAAGGACTCCTAATGGACAAAGGGGTGACAAGAGTGGGATAAGTGGAAGAGGTCTCTGACCGATCCAATAGGTGAAAGGCATGATTGGCATTAACAGCAAATAGCCTACGGGTCACAGATGGCCAGAGTTGATTAAAAAGGGGATGTGTGACAATCGTAGAATTGAAAGGAGCAAAAGAAAAGCCGTGGGCTAAGAGCTTATTACGAGCATTGATGCTTTTAGCCTCGGTTTTATTTATAAGATGGAAAAGCTCTGTCAAATTCTTGGAATAGCAGGGAGGAACATGCCATGTTTGGTTGAATCCAAGTTGACGGGCAAAGAATTGGGGGGCATATACTTCAACCCCAGCCTTGGCATTCGTCCCGGTCAAAATGTCATGGAACAATTCCCTTCCGACTAGGAATTGAACCCAGACAGGCAAAGATGAACCTACTTCATCCATGGTGGAAGGAGGATGAACAAAAATGGGAATCTGATGAGCAGGAAAAGGAAAGAATGAAGGGATCGAATTCAAAATATAAAAGAAAGTGAAGACATCCCTGGCGGACATATTTACAAGGCTCAATTGATGAATGAATAACCCATAGCAGGCAACCGACCTAGGAGGAGAAGGTACAGCACCAAGTTGTGGGAAGTACGCCCTCAACCATAATTGGGCTAAGCAAAGAGGCCCACTGCCTGTAGGGGAGGCACCACTCTTCAGTTGGAATTGGAGGGAAGCCATGCCTCTATAAAAGGCAGCCAAAAAGAATGAACATAAATTCAAGGATCGATCACGTGCCAGTTCGTGTGATATAGGCAGATAGCTCGTAGAAGGTTTCAGGTTGGGGACACAAAGGACATATTTACAAAGCCAGACCTGAAGAAAAGCTACACGTTCAGCATGGCTGGGTTCAGAAGTGGAGGTAGCTTAAGGATGTTGCAAGCTCGAATAAGATTCAGTGATCTTCTTATCGAACTTTGGGGCAGTACCAGTGATTAAGAGGCAAGGTGATATAGTGTCGCCCAAAGGGGGAAGGTTTACGAAAGCCCATACATTCCTCAGAGTAACATACAATGGACCAAGGGGGAAAACAAAAGTACTATACTCAGAAGACCAAAAACTCAGCGCGATGGGGAAAAGCGTTGAATCATAAATTGGGAGGTTGAGCGTAATTTCTAATAAGTCCGAAATTCTTGCACGATCAAAAAGGGCTTTAGTGGGGCCATGTTTCATTAAACATGCATGCCAAAAATGGAAAGAAGAATCAGCTTGCCAAGTACGAATACCTCGTTCTTGGATTGATTTCAATGGCAGCGAGTTCAGGAAGGGAAGGTCCTCAGTGCAGGGGAACAGTTGATCGACCGCCGTTTTCCCCACCGATTCGGCATCTTTAAATGATGGACCTAGATAGAACTCATTCAAATCTGGATTGGCTTGAGAAAGATGGGATGGATTTACGTATGGTCTAGTAAGGAGGTTTTGGAAGTCCTCAAAACTGAAGAGAGCATCATACTGAGTTTGTGAAGTGGCCATTGGAATAGAAAAACAAGTTCGCTGGAGTTTGCCTGAGAAGCGTAGTAAGGAAGCAAGAAGATGAACAGTAAATATAGCAAAGACGAAGCGCGAAATGCTGAAACGTGGGTTAATGGTATGACGAAATGGCGTGTTCTTCGGATTTATGAGGGTTTTGTAAAGTTACACCTTTTTTAAGTGTAGAAGAAAGCGATGATTGAAATTCTTGAGAATTTCAAGTGTTGTTGGACAAATACGAAGTGAATATGGCAAAAATTAATTATTGAATATTAATTCTGCCATATTGGGGGGTAATTGTTGACACACTAAAAGTGCAGTCCAAATTAAACGGCCCAATGAGCGAAGCCCAGTTGAGAATCCAAGATGAAAGCCCAAGCAAAAGGTAAAAAGCCCACAAACAAAGGAACGCCATCACCCAAGCCTGCAGAACGCCCAGATGTTGAGCGAATAAAATACCCTATGGACGCCCAGAGAGAAGTTATCGTCACCCAAATTGCTGGATCGCCCAAAATCTTAGCGATGACTAAACTCTGTGGTTATCTAAAAGTCACGGTTTGAGGCTGTTTGAGCACATCACGATTACATCCCACGATTTGAGAAAATTAGTGGCAAGTGGTTATGAAGAAAACGTGGTGGTATGAGTTACAAATGGTAATTATTGGCCAGTCAGCCATTATGAAAGAAATGGATAGTTACGAGTAGAGTCCAAATGGTTGAGAACCGCCCAAGAAGTATAAAACGAAGAGGAAAGCAATGAAGACACCCCGACAAAATTCACTCTCAAATAGAGAATATGTAATTTACTTTTTCTTAGATTAACTTTAATTAATTCAATCTCCTTGTACTTGTGTGCTTGCACCCCTTGGAGGCATCTTATTCGTATCCAAACTGTAATCTTCGTATTCTATAAACACCCATTTTTGGGACTTTGTTCCAAGAGGTTTGTCCCTTACACAATCTTCTGATCCTCTTTTAATTGTTAGCGAGTAACCACGCGAAACAGAGTTCTACTGTTAAATATGATGGTATCGACAAGTCTAGTTATTGAAAATGTTTGAGGTTCTTATTTCGGCCTTACTTGTTATAATTGAGGGTGTTTCCTTCAAATTTTGGTAATTATTTGATTAGATTGATGGATGATATGTCATCTTCTGGTTCTTTGTTTGGTCGCATGCAAGCAATTTTGAAATACACAGAGACCCTTAGAAGATGGATGTTTGATTGGATCAATTTAATTTTCAAACTCAATTTGGTTACTGCTACACCATATTTGTTGACAGATGTTGAAGATATAAAGTATTATAAAGATTATTCTCCATTGTATATTTTCAATTGTGTGAAATTTCTTCCTTAATAATTGATTGTGTGATTATCATACAATCTTTCGCTTTAGAGTCAATTGCAACCCTTTAAATATGATCTTCAACTTTGTAATACAAATTTATTATATAAAATTTATAATGCTCTAAAAATGTTAAAGATGAGTATCTTATTTATGAATAAATTATGTTCTTGATTCTTGAAGCTTTAATCTTAGATCTTCATGAATTTTGAATTGTTATTGATTCTACAAACTTAGTGGAATGTTGGGATCAGGATCTAACATTATTCCCTGGTATTTACATGATGTTCCTTTTTAAGAAAATTCTCGGAAGGGCTTATGATGCAGACATCAATCATCGAGATTTAGTTTTTATTGTTATTAGACTTTATTAATTATGTTTTCTATTATTGGGTTTATAGTAGTGGGTTGACCCAAACCCACCACTTGACTAAGTTTTTACTATTTAAAGATTTTTTTCATTGTAGTTGGAATTCAATTATTGATTGAATAAAGTTTTGTCGTTTTCCCCTTTTCTCTTTCACGCTTCTTTCTCTTCTCTTGGCTTCTTCCTCACTGCATCTTCTTCCTATTCTACGTCAAAGTAGTATCAGAGCTAAACCTAGTTTCCATCATCAATTTGCATCCCAAACACTACTAAACAACCTTCAGTTTTTCTCCTAATTCCAGCCGCCCATATCAACAGACCTCTGCAACAACACAAACATCTAACGTGATAACGCAACCTGCATCCTCCGTCCACCACAGGCACCTTCAACAATTCACCACCACACCACCACCGCAAAACCACCGCCTCACGCACAAAATCGCCACCAAGCCCGCCTGAAATTTCCTCCAAACCCATCTCCCAAAATCACCAGACTCCATCTCTTCTACATCTATTTCAATCTCAACTGAAATATTCCAAAAAAAAAAATAAAAAAAAATTAAGCAGCCGTCGACCGTAACTTACAAAAAAACCCAGACCGCTACCGCCAAATCCAAAAGCCAAACTACACCCGCCACCGCCGCCTGCAATTGTGGTACCCAAGGGCACCAACCACTGGTCATCCTCACAGCGTCGACGCCCGTCATCATCGTTGCTGCAGACACTTTTCTTCTTCGCGGCGATTCTAGCGATTCCAGTGGGTTTTGATTTCAATTGGGTTTTTCAACTTGGAGTGGTATTGTGAGTTTAAATTTGATTTTGGGCCTTGTAATTTGTTTCCGGGAACAATACATATCTTACCCTTTTAGGAAACACTATTTCACTTTTACAATAAATATTTTCAAAATTCATAAATCAGGTTTCTACTAATTAAAAAAATATATAATATATTATATATAGAAATTTCATTAATTAGGTATGATTTAATAAAATCCCTGAAATCCTGGAAGCTGTTACCATTTGAAAACAACATTCCCGTCAAAACAATATTCACGTCAAATCATCTCTTCATCTGACTCCATTGATCTCTGCAATTCAAAATTTTTTGGTGCTGGGAGGTCACAGTAGCTTCGAGTTTAGAGGATCACGCAATCGAAAAATTTAATAGCTGAGATCACGTCAACAATCGGTCGAAATTGTATTTCTGCAATCGGAAAATTGTTGGTAGAGGCAGGTCACAACCTAATCCAGGAGGCGATTATCTCTCTTTTATTGTAACTGTTCCTCTACTCAGTGACTCTTTCTAAATTTTAGTGCGTGTGTGATTGACAACCTTTGTAGATGAGAACGATAATTGCAATTGTGACCAATTTAATTCAGTACACCTTTAATAGTAATTGCAAGTCGTTGCAATTGTGATCTTAGACTGTATTTGTGACCAAGATTTCGTTTGTGACCGAGATTTAGAATTGTGACCGAAATATTACTGTACGACCATCAAGCTGCGAAACTGTAAAATTGACTTTGAAATTGGTGTGATGATGTGAAACATTGTGATCTCCGTCTAATTGTGGTGTGACTTTATTGTGATATGCCACTGACATTGCTTGTGCATAAATACAGAAATGGGTTACCTGCATGTCTGCTTGGTGTGTGGAGAACAATCATCATTGGTTATGCTCGATCGTAATAGTTGTTATGCGAAGCTTCTGGACACGGCTAATGTACAATCTGGAACAGAGCTATACACGCTACAGGAAATAGCAAGAGATATATGTGAAGCAACAGTGGAACCTTTAGGTCACAGTAATGCATACGAGGTCACGATTGTATCAAATCCTAATGTGAGCAGTGTAGAAGAGGGTCAGGTTTTCCGGAACAAGGAGGTTTTGAAATTAAGCTTGTGTTTCTATGCCATACAAAACATGTTTGAATTTCTGGTTGTTCGATCCGACAAAGGTGAGTATCTAATCAAGTGTTCGCATGATGAGTGCAATTGGATATGTAGATCTTCAAGGATGAGTAAAACAGATCTCTTTAAGATTAGAAAGATTAGTGATGGACACACATGTGCTTCAAACATAGTCTTAGGTTTTCACAGGCAGGTCACAATGTCCGTTGTGTCCTCCTTCATCAAGTATAAGTATATATCGTCGCGTACTATATACACTCCGAATGATATATGTAATGACATCTTACATACCTACGGAGTTTCCTTGAACTATGTTAAAGCTTGGAGATCCCGTGAGAGGACTTTAAAAATGATCAGGGGTGATCCTAAAGAGTCGTACCAACTGCTACTGAGCTACTTTTACATGCTTGAACATGCGAATCCAGGATCGGTCACAGGATTCGAGGTTGATAGTCACAGTAGATTCAAGTATTGCTTCATGGCGCTTGGTGCATCAATTAAAGGATGGTTACAATGTAGACCTGTCATTGTTGTTGATGGCACATACCTGACTGGACACTACGGTAGTACATTGTTCACTGCATGTACACAAGATGTGAATAACAACATATACTTATTCGCAGTTGGAATTGGAGATAATGAAAACGATAAATCATGGACCTGGTTTTTTGAAAAGTTGAAGTCCGCTTATGGAACAAGAGAAGGTCTATGCTTCGTATCGGATCGTCACAACAGTATTAGGAGTGCAATTGAACGTGTTTATTCAGAAACTAGTCATGGGATTTGCACATACCATCTACTACAAAACCTTAAATCATATTACGAAAAATCTGGTCACAACATCACTCAAGCATTCAATGCAGTTGTGCGTGCATATACATTGACAGAATACGAGTACAACATGCAACAGCTAGACAAGATCAACACAAAGATCAGGGGGTACTTGGTGAGCTCTTACTTTCCCTCACTAAATACTGTCGTGACTTTCTATATCTCATTTCTTATTCAATTTTGTGACATTCTGTAGAATGAGGTTGGACCAGAAAGATGGTCACGATACCACATGCAGGCTAACAGATACTCCACTATGACGTTTAATATAGTTGAATCTGTAAATGCGGTCACAAAAGCAGCAAAGAACTATCCTATTGTGGCTTTGTTGGAGTCATTGCGAGAAACCGTACAATCTTGATGCTGTAAGAATAGGGATATGACAAATAGAACATTCACGAAGTTGTCAACAAAATATGAGAAATTAATTACAGAAATGAGCACAGAGTTGAAAACCATGAGGGTAATTGTAGTATATGCCATATCATTCCATATGTGTGACCTAAATATTTTCTTTGTGACCTGACATGATGTACTTTCTCTGTGCAGGTTTCTCCAGCAAACCAAACAATATTTTCGGTTTCGAACGAGGGCTCCACATTTGTTGTCAACATAGAGCAGCGTACGTGTACATGTAGGATGCTCCAAGTTGATCAGATACCATGTCCACACACTTTAGCAGTGATAGTGACTACGAAGGGAGATTTATATGATTATTGTTCGTACTTTTACACACGAGAGGCGTACATGAATGCATATCAGGAATCTATATACCCGGTCGGTAATCGAAATGAATGGACTGTGACTCAAGAAATAGAAAGCATAGTCGTCTTACCACCCAACCAGAAGAGGAGTTCGGGGAGGCCAGCAGAAAAGAGGAAAATATCGTCTGGTGAGCGGAAACAAACCTTGAAATGTGGACGATACCAAACATTTGGTCACAATCGGAGGATGTGCACCAATCTGATTCCATTAAGCCAGAATTGTGACTCTGAAAAATGATAAAGAACTTCAAATAATTTTTTTATTCCATTTGTAATCAGACCTTGAAATATTTATGACTTGTTTAAAATGAAATTCATTTTATTTGTGATATTTCTGGTTACTATGCATGAGTGACCTATGATTTCGGCCGAACGGCATCAAAAAATTCAATTCATTAAGATATGTGTACAAATACAGTTGAGTTGTGTGACCTGTGCCATGAGATCAGGACAAAACATTGTGTGACCTGTGCAAATCTGGGCGCATGATATATGTAACATATGAAAGAATGCTGAATTACTTGGAAAGAATTCGTAGAAGTGATACATGTGACCAGATATGTTTCACTTGTGACCTGTGACCAGCGATGGTGGAACAACTTTTTTGTGACCCGTGATTCCATGAATGCAAGGCATCAGACAGAATGGCAAAATATATAACATTGATATTTGTGACCTGTTAGCTGTTGTCTGTGACCTGTTAGCTGTGACATGTGACCTGTGACCTGTGCCTTGAGATGTGGAAAAAAATGACCAATGAATGTAGACAACGCTGATTGGATCCAAAACATCATTGGACAAAATGTGAAATGCACATCTATTATATTGACATAAATGAACCGAAATATCCATGAATTACACTAAAACATCCACTATCCACTAGAAACTAAAACATCCACTATACAATATTTCTGACATTCAAAAGCATAAAAACATCCCCTATCAATTGGAAACTAAAACATCAACTAGAAACTAATACGGACACTATACTATCACTATACGTCGATGCTCTCTCCTTTTGGCTTCACGAACTTTGAAGGCTTCTTGGTCTCCTTATGTTTGAAGAGCAATGTTGCAATGTCCAACCTAGCACGGCTAGCATCAAATGTCGTCGGCAAAGACTTCATGTCGTTATGTAGCATGTATTCCGCATACTTAATCACAAAGATTCCGCAGTCATGTCTGAAAACAACAAACATAGTAAACATGAGTTTATGACCTGTAACCATATGCATATAAGTGGTCTGTGACTTGTGCGTGTGTACGTGACGTGTGACCTGTGTGCTTCTGCCTATTTTAAGATCACAACATGATATGTGTAGTAGTGAGTTTGTGGACAGACAAATAAGTCACAAGTATACCAATTCTGTTGACGCGGAACGTTCTTAGCGACCATGAACTGGGGAAACAGGTTTTTTATCTTTGCCTGGAACAATGAGTCGGTCGTGGTTGCATTCACTTTAGCATGCAGACTTTTTGTCACAAATTGATGTAGATAGTAGAAACACACGTCCACGTGCTGAAAAAACAACAACAATCAGCAATAACAGACATGTGACATGTGCGTATATGTCTGTGACCTGTGCCTAGGAGTGTGTGTTGCGTGGCCGCATGCAAATGTGACTGTGTATGGAAACTTGTGACCTGAGCATGAAAATTTGTGACCTGTGACCTATGTTTATAAATTTGTAACTTACGGTTTGTGCATGTGTACGTAAATTGTGACCTGTGAACTTCTGCATATTTGAAACGTACCGTGCTGCTAAGAGAAGAATTCGGGCATACAAGCTCATGCCACCATGATTTGGAACCTACCGTCAGCGACCCAATGACGAAGGGAGGACGAATTACATCATCAGCGTCATTAAATTTTTTCCTGAACGTAGAAAATAATCAATACTTAACTCGAACAACGATGTTAGTACATTAGTTCACTAAGAACGTATCAAAAAATTTGGACCCTTATGTACTTGTTTTTTGGTTTGTAGCTCTGTTGAACCAGTTATTGAATGCAGCAAGGTCAACCTCATCCGCAGGCTTGTCGTGATTTTCAAAAACAATAATAGTGTCTGAATTCTTAGTTTGTTTTCCTGCACCGGTGATGTATGGGGATCGTAGTACTCTTGTGGGTCTTGGAGCCATTTTAATAGGTAATCCAGATGACGGTGCAGAAGGGGGTGATACCTACACACAAAACACCATCGTTATTTTAGCTTGTGTACTATGATCTGTGATCTGTGACCTGTTGATCAATAAATGTGACTTTGTGACTTGTGAAGTGTAAACAGTGTTATGACTTGTGACTTGTAAGTGGAGGGAGTGTGAGTTATTGTAATGAGAAATAAATGAACGTACCGTGTCCTCAACATTTATTGCTTTGGTCATTAATGCATCTTTATCATCACCTTCGGTTTGTTCCGCCACACCGGCACTATCACCACCAATATGCTTTTGTTCTAGTACTGATGTTGAAAAGATCCCCAAATCGAATGAAGGGAAGTTCGGGTATTCAACTGCATCGGCAGGATCCATCTTACCCTTGCCTTTCCGGTCCATTGATGGCTCACTGCATGTGACCTGAATGGAACACAAAAAATAATTGTGACTCTATGAACTTTGACTCTGTGACCTGTGATCTGAGTGTTTAAATACTTACTTTTTCTGGCAGATCTGCAAGCCCAGCACTCTGCCCATCATTCTTGTTATTCATTTTTTCTAAAATTGCATCCATTGTACTTGATATCAACACATTCACAGAATTGGACAGGAAAGTCATGTTGGACCTTATGTCCACCATGTCACACTTAATCTCGCCTTGCATGCGGATAATCTGATTGATTTTACTGTTTCTTTCCACCCCAATGACATGAGTTGTGCCGTTAGTTCACTATTCTTCAACTTGATGTCAGTTACTTGCCCACACAAATCCTTCAACTAGTCAATCACCTGTGTTTGGACAGGTACCAAACAACTTAATGGACATTTGATGTGACATATAGTTCTTAACATGCGACAAAATGATTTCTAACTTGTATAAAGTAAACATGAATGAACTTACATCTGATTGTTGTCCACCACGTGCAGTTGTGGCCATCGGCTCCTTCGGGGTATGAACATCACTTCTCTCTGGCTCCGTAGGGTAATTTCCATGAGTTGATTGGAGCTCACCTGGTGTATGAAAGTCTCCTGTCTGTGGTTCTGACAGATAATTCACGTGTGTTTCCTGCCGTTCATCTGGGGGGTGAAGTAAGATGATGTCCTCTGCCTTTTTGGGGGTGTATCAACGAAATCATCATCGTCGTCATCGAAATCGCTAGAATGACCTTTTCTTCCATCTGTGATCATTAGCAACCGTGTTCCACTCGTACCTGCATGGCTAGCATCCTTGAAGTGTCCGACTTGAGGTTGCTCTGGTTTGGTGTATGGAACACCACTCATATATGGAGCCTCCATCTCCAAATCAGACGGGACAATATGCCGTACTTCAAGCTATGACAACCCACAATTGGAACCCTTGTTAGAGATCAAATATGTGAAATGACTGTGATCTGTGCATGCAGAGAGGAAATGACTGTGTTCTGACAATGAAAAAATCTGATTTGGTGTCCTATTGAAAATTATGTGACCTTGTGACAAAAGTATACAAGTCTGTGACCTGCAGACAGCATTCTGTGACCTTATGACCTATGTATACAAATTTGTGACCTATAGACAAACATCTGTGACCTTATAATCTGCGATTAGAAAATAAATATACGGATACAAGTATGTGACATTGTGACTTGTGCATGCATATGTGATACTTTGTGACCTGTATAAAGGAATATGTGACCATGTAACCTGTTCATTGCAAATCAGTATTTTAAAACTTACATCAGGATGAGAGAATATGTCTTCATCCAATTTCACGGTCGATGGTTGTTTGTCTAACATCCAGTTCACAATGCGTGGGAAACCATTCCCCATTTTATTCGTTACGGGTCCATTAAGACTGGGAATTGACTCGTATATCCAAACTTGAAATGCAACCAAAAACCACTTCAGTCTATAATGTGGATTCCTGCGACCTAAACCCTCATTCAGAGATTTTATAGACATTTCAAACAACTCTTTACCCCAAGGGAACATTTTCAATAACTCAAAATCTTCTACTAGCGCAAACAAGTAGTTGTCAACCACCTTCTTATAAGATGTGGAGAATAGGTATGAAGTAGTCAAATACAGAATCCCAAGCCTCACAATATCATGAGCATCAATGTCTGACATGCTCAAGAATACATCTCTAACATCTTTCTTGGTAACCAACTTCAATTCCCCAAAGTATGCCCCCTTGATCCTAGAGGGAATTTTGTCAATCTCCTTCCTAGTGTCATCACCATTATATCTAAGACCCGTCACCAAACAAAATTCACACAATGAAAATCTCAAAAATCTATTCGCAACCTTAAACCACATCTCATTAGGATTCGGCTGCTTCACTTCCCTAATCAAAAAGTAGTGTATTAGTTGGGGCTGCAGAACAATTTCGTTGCATTCCAGGAAGAAAGAGAAACATGTGTTCGCCAGGATAGTCCTTTGTTCCTCATCGAATTTAGACGTGAAATTCGACAGAACATTTTTTGTAATATTTGTGGTAATTTTTCCCGGAAACCACTGATCTTCTAGAATTATATACTTCCAGTACTGCATCACAATAGATAAGTTGTGATCACTCTGTGAAACCATGAGATAAAAGACAAAATTCTGCAAACTTAAAGATTGAGGTCACAAATCATTCGAAGAATTGTGACCCGAATATTACCATTACATTCAAACAGAAGAATGAGGTCACAAATTGCAATAGAAAGGTCACAAATGAAATTCTAACAAAGCCAATTGCCAAGAAAAGAACTTACCTTCTTCGATTTAGCCGTAGATTTTCCGAGCATTTCATCACGTAATTTCTTTTGCCATTTCGGATTCGATGCCGCCGGCGATATAGGCATTTGTGTACGATCCCCCTTTGGCACCATCGACATCTTCTCCTTTCCTTGTGCGGTCACGTGTGTGTCTCCGGCTTTGGGTTGTGTCTTCCGGTCACAACTCCTCGTTTTTGCCATTGCTCTAAATCCGGTGATTGTAACCCTTCACGGGTTTCACCTTGCACTCCCTTCTCTTGTTTCGACTTCTCCCTCAACGGACGCACTTCAGTTTTAGAATGATTTAGATTTTCTCTCAAGATTGATTTTGTGATTTTAGGTTTTGGGGACGGCAGGGACGGCGGGAAGGAAGATTATAAGAGATTTTGTTTTCCCAAACGAGGTGATGTTTGGGAATTAAACGATTATTAGAGATAAGTTTACATATTTAAACCGTCCTCTCTCTCCAATTATACGTAAATGGCGGTCGTTGTTAGGTTAATTAAAAATATAATTAATTACTTAAAAAACCTGATTTATGAACTTATAAAAGTCATTATGTATTAATGAAAATGAAAACTTAAAAACAGGCCAGGGTGTAATTTCCTCTTTGTTTCCGAGCTTGAGTATTTGATTTTCAGTTGGGTTTTAATTAGTATTATGGGCCTTGTAATTTGTTTTAATTGTTAGTTCACATTTGGGCATCACTTTTGTCAAGTTAATTTGATTGGTGTAATTGGGCCTCGATTTGTGCCCTTATTTTTGTAATTTGCTTTTAGTTTATAAAAAAAAGAGTGAAAAAAAAGGAGTGAAAAAAATTATATATTTCTAACCTTTTTTTAGGTATACCTTTGACATATTGGTTGGCTCGTTTACTTCGACGAATTGGTTGATTGGCTCGGCTGCTTCAACGAACAAAGGGATTTTTTGTTTTATTTATTGTTGGTTTATATTACTGTTTATTTTAAAATTGCATCGATTGATTTCTTTGTACTGCTGTTATTCTAATTTTACATAAAATTCACGTAATCGAATCCCTTGACTTGTTAAATTCCCACACTTTTACTTAAAGTTCCTGTGACCGAATCCCTTGACTTGTTCAATTCCCACAATTTTACCTCGCAATTTTACCTAAAGTTCCTGTGACAGAATCCCTTGACTTGTTCAATTTCCACTTATCCCACTTATTTTACGTGATCAAATTATTGACTAGTGTTTGACCCCTGCTTTGCAATTTACATGCATCAGCAGTATTAGCTTGTCATATTTGGATTTACATAATTAAAAAAAAAAGAATAAAAATTTGTTTTCGTTTTAAAACTAATTGTTTATTGATCTTTCCATACATTTCATTTCGTTCATTGCATGCAATTGCATAGTGGCCGTTTTGTCGAATCCAACTCCAATACACTTCATTTAGCTGGTAATATATTGCATGCAGTTGTGTAGTGGTTGTCTTATCATATCTAGTTTCAATAACCTGATCATGGACCCATCCCAATTTAATGCCATCACCAAACAATTAGTACAACTTGCCACTAACCAACAACAGTTCCAAACTTAATTAGCAGGTGTCCAAACTGAGATGGCTGCTAGTCTTGAAGAGAGTAGGAGCCTAGCTGCTAGTCTGAACAAGTTCAAGCAAATCTCTCATTCGACCGATGTTGATAATTTTGAAGCGTCCTGTAATAGATAAAATCATTGTCGACAAGGTGATCAAAAATATTTTCGACACGATCGTAAGGATAGGGGTCAGGGTCATGAGCTAAAACGAGGTTATGACTGTTACAGTACTCATTCTCTTCCACGTCATAAGGAGAGTTCATTTAGAAACATTAAAGTAGGTGTCTCTACTTTTGATGGTTGCTTAGATTTTGAAATTTTTACTCAATGGACTGCCCTTAAACAAGAGAATCGGTTAGTGACCGAGTATATTGCTGAATTTGAGGAATTTCGAATGAAGTGTTATGTAATTGAGAATGAGGCCCTGACTTTGAGTGGGTATAATCAAGGACTAAGAGATGACCTTAGGCGTGAGCTTTTCCTTCGGGGTGTCACTACTCTTGATCACGCATACTCTTTAACTCGAGATTATGAGTTGATTATTGGTACTCCATATGAAAAGCATGGTGACAACCATACACCCATCTGATCAACGCCACTTCCTCTTAATTCCATTAAGAGACTTCCCTGTCAAATGTTCCTCCTGTGTTCGACAATAAAGGTACAATTTCTGAAATTCCAAGGATATCTTCTCACTTGCAGTGCTTCAACTGTAAGGACTTTGGCCACATCTCCTCCAAATGTCCTAGTTAGCTATGTTAACGAGCCGAGCTTGAGGTTGGATTGAAGTTTAGCTCCAAAAAGGAGGTAAAGGGTGTAGTTAAAAACTTCAGCATTCACAATAGATTTGAGGTGGTCTTCCCGTATAATGATAGATGTAGATTTGAAGGTCGTTGCAAAGAAAAAAAATTTCCATGGCGTATTTGGGTTTCTCCGTTGGAAGAAGATTCATCGTGGCAGATTAAATCGTTCGAATGGAATCATACATGTAGTTGAGCATTGAAGAATATAAGTGCATCCGCTAGTTGGTTAGCCCGTAGATACATTGAGACATTTACTATAACGCCAAAGTGGGATGTGAAACTGCTTAAGGCAACTGTTATGAAAGAGTATGGTGTAGATATTAGTGACACAAAGGCATGGAGGGCTAGGAGATATGCTAAGGCGTTGCTTAGAGGATTGCTAGTTGGGCAATTTCGTTTGTTGAGTTCGTATGCATCTGAGTTTAGGAGAACAAACCCAGGTTCAACTGTTATACTATCTTTAGACGAGCTCGTGTTTAAGGCGATTTATGTTTGCTTCGATGCTTGCAAAAAGGGCTTCTTGGGTGGTTGTAGACCCGTTATTTGCATAGATGGGTGCTTCTTGAAAGGCAATTTTGGTGGCCAATTACTTGTTGCGGTGGATATTGATGGGAATGATTGTATATTCCCAATTGCGCATGTCATTGTTGAAACTGAAAGTAATGCTAGTTGGTCGTGGTTTTTGAAACTGTTGGGAGAAGATTTGATGCTCGAAAATGCATATGGAGTTACTATTATGTCTGATAGACAGAAAGGGTTGGAGAATATGGTTTTCGAGTTGTTTCCAATGGGTGAGCTTCGGTTTTGTGTACGGCATATGTACTCCAACTTCTTTCGCAAAGACTTTAAAGAGCTGAAACTTAGGGATTTGTTGTGGAGGGCAGCTAAGTCTACTTATTTGGCTGAGTTTACATATTGGTTGGACAAAATTAAGGAGGAGAATGAAACTGCCTGGGAGTGGTTATGTGCCAAACCAGCTGAGCAATGGTCGAAGTCCCAGTTCATGACGGCTTCGAAGTGCGACATTATGTTAAAACAATCTTTGTGAATGCTTTAACAACTACATAAAAGAAGCGAGGGGGAAGGATATTTTGACTCTCCTTCAAACAATTCAAAACAAGTTGATGGTACGGATGTACAAACGTCGCGATTTGACGGGCAAGGAGTCATAGCGATATATGTCCAAAAATTTTAAAGAAACTTGAAATTAGTACACGTGATTCTTTTTCGTGGAAAGCAATATTCAATGGAGAAACACAATTTCAAGTTTTTGGACCGTATTCTAATGGTCAGTTTGTGGTAGATTTAAATAGGAGGACATGCTCATGTAGAAAGTGGGATCTAACTGGTGTGTTTTGTCCACACACAATAGCCGGTATCCGTGAGTGGGGTAAGGATCCCTCGCAGTTTGTGGACCAGAGCTACAAAGTTGCAACTTATGTAAAAGCTTACAAGAATTGCATATACCCTATAAATGGACCAAAAATGTGGTGGCCTTCTAGTGGCTTTGACCCAATTAAACCCCCAACTTGGGTAACCAAAAAAAGAGGCAGGAAACAGACAAAGCGCCGAAGAGGGGTTGAGGAAGCTGTATTGTTGAAGAAGAAGTTGAAAAAGATTGATAAGAGAGGTGATGGCAAGAAGAGATTGAAATGTAGTTTTTGCCATCAAAAGGGACACAATAAAAGATATCACTTGAATCATGCTTCATGGGCAAGCTACACAACAAATGAGGTAGAACTTTATTATTCTATATCATCACTTATTTATGATAGAGTGATGTTTAAAATTTACACTTTGGACAGCAATTTGCCTATTCACAACCGACTACTGTTGCTGGACTTGAACAAGGTGTAGCGCCGCATTTTCTTTCCAAGCTTAAGCCAAGGCCAGGAGCCAGTGGAAGTTCAAACTCGACGCCAACTCTTAGCGAAGCATGGAACAACTTGATGACGAAATGACGTCGGTTGAAGTCTATTATATTTTTTTTGTCAACGAACTCTAATTTTTTTCCCCAGGTACAAAAAGCAGATCACAGTATTTGGCTAGAAATCGCACATTTTGGGCAAATTATGTGCTGTGTGTTTCTGTACACAGTTCTTTTTGGTGAAAACGGTCATTCCGAGTCGTTCTATGTTATGAAGCTGTAATTTACATTGTTATAGCGAATGTTGAAGTCTGGGGAAACACAACTACTTTTTGGTGAAATGTGGAATATTGTGAGTTGTTGTATGCTATGAAGTTGTAATGTAAATTGCTATGGTGAAATTGTTGTATGTTTTGGTGAAATTGGTGTTTTATAAAACTGGAATATGAACTCTAGTGTTTTTAGAATAAATTCTAAGGAGAAATTGCTAAATTCTAAGGAGAAATAAGCAAAACATGTTATTTATTATGAATTTAAAAAAATTAAGCAAAACAGGAAACAAAAAAAAAAAAAAAAAAGCAAAACAGACGTCAATTTGGTGTTTTATAAAAAATGGAATTGCACTTCAGGTCCTCCAATTTTGAAATGGTTGTGTTTTGTTAATTTAGGTTTCAATTAGAACAAAAAAGTCCAAAAACTTATCTCAGTGACCATTTTTTAAAGTGCTTGAAAGTTGAGTGACCGTTAATTCAAGTTTCGAACTTCAGTAACCATTTTGTTATTTTGCTGTAATTTCAGTATGAAATTAACCATATTATTAATTATTCAGTTACACGAAAGGAGAGAGGTTGTATTTCTCCTTTATTGCGTCGTTCACTCGTGACTACTTGAATTAATATAATATTTAGTTGTTTAGAAAAATAAAAAAATAAAATTTATTAAAACTTTCATATCCAAAATGTATTACCACTTATAAGAAGTAAAATAAATTCAATTATTCCTAGATAATTATTTTTCAAATTAGGTCCCGCCACACCCTTGTCCGTGTCTACTCTATGAGCTTACATTTGCAGCCTCTGCGCACGAAAGCTAAACTTTTGTCATCTCCTCTGCAACAAATTCAAGCCTTCACCGCCATCAAATGGAATATTCAGCTCAGAGAGCTCTCGAAACCTGGCCAATACAAACAGGCCATCACACTCTACCGCCAAATGCTCCGCTCCGGCGCCACACCCAACGCCTTCACATTCCCCTTTATTCTCAAGTCCTCCGCCTCCCTCTCACTCCCAGTTTCCGGCACACAGATCCATTGCCACGTAATTAAGTCTGGTTGTCAATCAGAACCTTTTGTACAAACTGCATTGATAACTATGTATTGCAAGTGCTGGTCGCCTGATATTGCTTACAAGTTGTTCGATGAAAGTCCCAAATCGTGGGAGTTAACTGTTTGTTACAATGCTTTGATATCTGGGTACGTTCAAGATTCACAGTTCTCAAATGGGTTGCTTTTGTTTCGTGAAATGAGGTCGAGGGGAGTGGCATTTAATGCGGTGACAGTTTTGGGGTTGGTTCCAGGGTGTACTGTTCCAACGTATTTGGATTTGGGGGTGTCATTGCATTGCTTGAGTGTAAAGTTCGGTTTGAACAGTGATTTGGCTGTTGCGAATTGCTTTCTGACAATGTACCTGCGGTGTGGGTCGTTTGAATTGGCCAGGAAGTTGTTTGATGAAATTCCTATGAAGGGGTTGATTACTTGGAATGCGATGATTTCTGGGTATGCACAAAACGGGCTTGGGACGGAGGTTTTGGATCTTTACCGTGATATGGAATTGTCAGGAATGCAACCGGATGCAGTGACATTTGTCGGGGTCTTATCGTCCTGCGCTAATCTTGGTGCGCAGAAAGTAGGGATTGATGTAGAAGAGAAGATCAAACGTTATGGACTTGGATTTAATCAGTTTCTGAAGAATGCTTTGATCAATCTGTATGCGAGATGTGGTAACTTAACAAGAGCACAGGCTATTTTTGATGAGATGCCGGAGAAAAATCTGGTGTCGTGGACAGCAATTATAAGTGGATATGGGATGCATGGGCAAGGAGAGATTGCTGTGGAGCTCTTTGATGAGATGATAAGGGCAGGTATTCAACCGGATAGGACAGTGTTCGTTAGCGTTCTGTCAGCATGTAGTCATGCTGGGTTGACAAAGAAGGGTATTGATTATTTTGATTCAATGGAGAAGGATTACGGTTTGAAGCCTGGTTCGGAGCATTATTCTTGTGTCGTGGATCTTTTAGGCCGGGCAGGACGACTGCAGGAAGCTCATAAACTGATCGAATCAATGCCAATGGATCCTGATGGTCCTGTATGGGGAGCCCTTTTGGGTGCTTGCAAAATCCATAAAAATGTCAAGTTAGCAGAGCTAGCTTTCGCCAAGGTTGTCAAGCTTGAACCCACTAACATAGGTTATTACGTGCTGTTATCTAATATATACACAGGGGCAGGCGATTTAGATGGCGTGATGAAGATTCGGGTGATGATGAGGGAACGGAGGTTGAAAAAGGATCCGGGTTATAGTTATGTCGAATACAAAGGCACGACTCATCTTTTTGTGGCTGGGGATAGGAAACACCCACAAATAAAGAACATATACACGATGTTGGCTGAGTTAGAAGAGCTAGCAAAAGAAGACAGTGGACTAAAGGAAGAGAAAAGAGATCAACCAATTGCAAGTAGCACGGGAGTGCACAGCGAAAGGCTGGCAATTGCATTTGCACTTCTAAACACTGATGAAGATCTTGGGAAGGATATTCTTGTGATAAAGAACCTACGGATATGTGGAGATTGTCATGTGTTTATAAAGTTGGTCAGCAAGATTTTAGATCGCAAGTTTGTAGTTAGAGATGCAACCCGTTTTCACCATTTTAAAGGTGGGGAATGTTCGTGTAAGGATTACTGGTAGAAATACAACTAGTCACGACCTAACATGAGCTTAAAATGCGTCTCCAGCAATCAGTTTTATTACAGGATCAAAATACGACTAGTATATAGCAAGTCTCTCTTTTGGGAGCAGAGAATGCAGCAAAATTGAGCAATGGATCTTAGAAGAATTCCACTTTAAAGCATGACTATTTCAGTTTCCGTGCTGACATTTGAATCGTCTCCTTCCTCTTTCAATTGAAACACTCAACGCAGATAGCTCTGGTGGCCTCCGCTTCTGCCTCTATCAGGCGGTATGTTCGATTGTCAATTTTTATCCAAGCATACGTTGAATACACTGAAACTATAGCCAATTGCTTGGCTTGAGGATGTTAATCAAGTGCAGTTATGCCCAGGAACCAAATTTCATATAGTCATTCAGTCGTTCTCTAGAAGTAGAAAACTGACCTGAGGTTGACGAATTGAAGATTCATTAACACTTCGGTAGACTGGAGAACCCAAATCATGAAAATCAAGAAACCCCAGATAAGGTAATGGGTCTCTTTGCAAAATGCAAGAAGTTTTATAACGATATCAATGTGGTACGTTCACATGTGATTGATATCGAAATTTTCTGTGAACATAACTTTTCAACAGCATCGCTTTTGTGAAAAATAGATCAATATGAAACTGGGTGATTGAAATTTATCAAAGTGGAATGTTTCTGTTCTCACAACTAGGTCAATCTGCTTAAGATGTTGACTGCATCTTAAGCTCTGGAAATGGTTAGTATGATGATCTCGAGAGTAAGCTGGTAAAGAGAGCAGATTTCCAGCTGCATTAGCGGGAGTAGAATATTAAAAAGTAGGATAATACACCGAGAGGGATCGAGTGGGAATCCGAACGGGAAGCAATGAGGTCAAGATTCAAGACCGTGAAGCTTTACGAGAAGAGATAGAGCAAATCAAGCCGCTATAAAGCCGGTGATCGATAGGGCCAAGAGCTGAAAGCCGCTTGAAGGAGTTGATTAGATAAGGGTCAAGATGCTGTCGGGCTGCCGCAGCTGACTAAGTGCCCCCTGAAACTGCGCAAAATGATCACCTATTACACCAACGAGTTGGAACTTCCAACATCGTATTGTTTTAAATAGAGATGCTTACTCTGCAACTAAAACGTGGGTGAACTATCTATTAGTTCTCAACCGCAGATGAACAAAATAAACACACAGTATCTAAGAAAAATTTTCTTAGTTTTTTTTCCTCAGCCGATTCATGTCATGTCTCATATTTGAATCTAAAACCTCAATATTTCCAGCCAAGGCATTTTACTGTACTAGATAATTATCACCAATGAACGAACAAATAAAGAAGAGAGGCATGGTGTGGTTCATAGCTTTCACTCGTCGATCCTCCTTCCGTCTATTCAAGGGCTCTCTATAGCAAACTTCGGGTCCTAAGTGACCATAGACTACTATCAAAGGAGCTCACCTTGGAGCCTAAACATTGAGCAAACTTCATCTCCTACTCAATGAGAAAAAAAATAAATTAGGAAAGAAAAGCAAGAGACTAATTAAAAAGACGGACACAAATTTGGCAATTCTACAAAGACTTAAATGGAGATTTATGAAGATGTCCAGATGTGACAAGCTACCGCACTACATTTTTATTTGTTAACTTTCACCTTTCTAAATTCGTTAATAGAATCATCAAAACAAACAAAGAGAATGGACCATTGTCCTAATGATACCCAGGTAGAACTATTCAGCACTATATTTATATTTTCAAAATAATCTTGTTCTTTAGAATTGTCACCTAGGTTGAAGCATCCATGCTGCTTTGCCTTGCAACACGACGCTTTTATTGCTCTCCAACAACCCCATTTTCATGATTTAGTCTGTTTCCCACATTGCTCAGTTCAGAAGTCCTTTTGACAATCGAACTAAAGCCCACCTTTTTTTTACCTTGCATGCAATTCCAAATTGGAATTGAAGATAATTAATCTAGATCTTCACCTTATGAAGTTCAATCGGCATTTGTAATGCAATATACTATAGAAACCATCGCTTGGAATGTAGTGACCAAATGAACATAAACAAGAGTGACTTGGGTTCCTCCTAGTGAGATAGTATAGCGAGCGACAAATTTCAAATGATTCAATAAAGTTCATAGTTTGATTCAAAATCATGGAGGAAAGATCCTTAATATACTTTCACAAGATTAATTCGTGTTCTAGCAGCGGGTTTCCATCTTCACTACATTAGGTACGAAGTTCTACCTCCAAGGAGGCATACTCACCTACACAGATACTTATTGCTTAACTGCTTACAACTTCTAAAAAAAAAAAAGAGCGAGGATATGTTTTTCTCATTCCTGGAGTCGTTTAACATAATACCATGCAACTACATGAATAGTAATATACACCACCATTAACTAAAGAAAACAAATGTACAGAATAAACTCCAGTGCAGCAACATTAAATAGATCAGATATTTAGCGAAATATGATAGCATAAAAGCCTCCAAGTTCTACATGATAAGGCATGTCTACAGGTTCTTACACCGTCTTTAAAAATAAGTAGACAAAAGTAATCTACACCAAGACAGTACAAACAGCTATATTGCCAAAACAGTTACTGCTGACAGTCAACCATACAACTGTAAACAGCAGATCCAGCAGATTTTAAACCAACATAAAAGTCATAAATATTTGCTAAATGACATTACCGATTTCTGTCTCTTTTAAAGAAAGGTTGATAGATCTTCCGGGGCGTCAATCCATATGCTCTCGTATGGATCTTGTTCTCCCCAATCATAGCACTGATTTCGGGGATGATATCTACCACTGTCAAGAGAGTAAGATACACAGCGTTTGCCATAATATCGAACTTTAGAGAAATAAACATTGTTTCTCATCATTCCATTCAGATCCATCCTTGCTTGGGATGACAAAAAACTTGCAAACAGTGTTGAGCCTTCTAAAGTTTCCATCTCTGTCCAGACTTTATTTGTTTGGTCTAGCTTATATACCACTGGGATTAAAGCAGAACAAGTGTATATAACAAAAATATCCCCGTTATGCTCGGCCATAAATTTTCCTTTCCACCAATTTTTAACGAAAAAACTCTCAGGGCATCTGGGTGGATGAACAGAAAGAACATCCCAAGTACTTTCATTAGGGTTATAAACCCCCAACCAACCAGTAAGACTCAAACAATAAAATAGACCATTGCAGAAAACCAGTTTGTTCCAAATGCTGCTGACAAATGGCAGACGGTTTGGGTAATTAACAGTAGTCCATTCATTTGCTCCAGGATGACAAGTGCTAATGGCAACAAGAGTTGGGCTCACATGCTTTACCGTAAAGAGAATACAGCTAGGAGATGTTGGAGCGGCAGAAAAAGCGACAATTTGGTATCCAAATTCTCGTCTAGGTAATTTGATCTTTTCTTGTGTATAAGGACAATAGAAGAACATGCACTGAGTTCCGGGCTTATACAGCAGCAACCAGCCATCCTTAGCGTAACAAAGCCTAGAGCCACGTAGCTTTGGTAATTCGAGCCAATAAGTTTTGCGTTGAGAAGGGTCATAGAATTCATACAAGTCACCAACTTTTGGGAAAAACATAAGCCAGGGAGGTTTATTGACCTTTCTGACAGAAGTAGCAACAGAGTGCCATAGTCTACAAACAGCAGAAGCACGGATATTATCTCTAAATGTTAACTGAGAAATAATCAGTTCCAAAATCTCTGTTGGAAGCTCAGAATGTGTCCCTTGCTCATTTGGCTGTCCAGTTGAAGCTCTTGTATCGTCTTTGATTGTTTCAGCTAATCTACATTCATGATATCCAGGTAAACTCCAAGCCAAATGAAAATAAAAACAAAAATAGAGACATTGACAATGTAAATTAAACAAAAACTCCAATAATATCGACCTCATCCGATGGATATGTTTTCAAAAAATATAATTCTCATTAAAGACAATCATGGGTAAAACCAGAATTGAAATCACCCACAAAAAATATGAGTTTGCACTTGGGTTATATTGAATTTGAAGGATCGTAATGACCCGAGCCTCATGTCCAAGCCATTCTATCATACGTACTATCCTCTTTGGAAGAGCTCGAACCAATCTTACCCTTCACAACTTTCCGTCTCATCCCCTAAGATTCGAACCCAAGATCGTGAGAGATTTAAGTTGAATTCTAATACCATTGGACAACTTAACCCAATTGGTACCAAAAGCTGTACAGAGGCTTTTACAATGCACATTTTTGAAAGGTTAGGAGGCTATCTGCTACGATTTAAAGATTTAGGAGCTATCTGCACTGTTTTGAAAGGTTTGAGACCTACTCTACAAATTTCCACAAAAACCTTTTGGAACGTAAAAGGATTTCATGAAAAAGTTTCATTGTTTTGATTAACAAATGGTTTAAATTCATCAAGCACGACCACACAAAATTCAACATTGAAAATGGTGTCATATGAAATTGATTAAAATCGGACTTTCATTCTACTATAGATTTAGCTGGGGATCCGAAGTCCAAAATCGTTGGAAAAATATTCTTCAAAGCTTGCCAAGTTAGAGAGCATCAAGTGTAAGGGGAAACATAATCAAGAGACCAATGTGATCAAACTTTCCTTTCGTGGATACAGTCCGTCCAAATTGAATTCGACGCCAAAGATGCCAAAAGATCTTCAGAATTTGAAAAAGGCAATGAATTTGGTGGAATAATTACATTGGGCTGCCGAAACTTTGGAGCAATTTTAGGTCAAGCTTTTACCATTTGTTCATCATAAATTGATGTGCTCTGTTTTCTTCTTGGGTACGTGACTAAGGGTGAGATAAAAAATTACGAGCTTAACACCTTAGTTTTTCTTGTTCTCTTTGTAGTTTGTATAAAGAGTAGAATTGTTGGGTGTGGTGAAGCTTAGTAATATTTTTCCTCCAATACTTTGAGAGTTTAGGAAGCTAGAAATTCTATATGATTGTAAGAATTTTTCATAGATTAGAAATTTGTGCCTTTGATAGTCCATAAATTTTGCATTGTTTTCTTCATATTTTTTATTTTTCTGTCATGTTATATTTTCTCTGTACAAAGATCCCGTGGACAAAACAGGGAATTTGTCTCAATTCCCAACAAAAATTACTTGTACAGTCTCATAAGGTTTTAAAAATATGATTCGACGTGCATCCATCAAAAGCCCTCAATTCAAATGCATAGATTTCCCTTTCACCATTTTAACTAATTAATTTTCTTCTTTTCAATTACAGTGTGATCACATTTTAGAGCAGACAAAAAACTACAGTGGAATTAATGAATTTTACCCCCAAAACAATTCAACATAACAGTCTAAGACACCAACATGAAGCCTCATAAATACTCCAATTTACTCTAAACAAAGATTTATCCAATATCATCCTCTTTAGGCACTCAAATTAATTCATATATAAAATGAAATGGCACTTTTGAAGGGAAAAATATTATTTTCTTTTAATTTCTTTTCCAGTTCAAATTCAATCTTTTGTTATTCTGTAGAACATGGTAGATGCCAAAAAAACACTCAAGATTATGAATTAAGAATGTCAGTATTTAAGGAAAATTAACAGCATAAGAAAAATTCAGTCAAAAATTACTGAATTGAATTATTGGAGAAAAAAATATAAAAACACTTACAATTTAAATTTCTTTCTTTTCCTTCCGGCCATAATCAAGAGAACCCAGATGATATTTTAGGGGGAAAGCTACTCCAACGTTCACTGCGTATGTGCGTCGGTGAATGGATGTGTGTACCAGAACCGTTTTAAGGGTTTGATGAGTGAATTCTATGCGGAAAGATCTTTTTCCTCTCAAAAAAGGCACACTGTGTCTGATGGATAATGCTTTTTTACTTTTTTTCTTTTTAAATAATTATAGAAACGTGCCATTAAATTATTCTATGCGAAAAAGTTATTGCTCGAAGTCAAGGGGTGATACTAACTTCGAAAACTTATATTTTCAACCTATAATTCTTGAAATGAAGTATTCATTAACCCTATAATATGCCCTTTATAAAATGTGACCGCGATCTTCACGTTAAGATAGATTATCACTTGTGTGATAATGCGGTTGATTGGATAAAGTTAAAATGTATTTTGTGTTCCTATATTCATGTAAAAAATATAGGAAACAAATTGGACACCTTTCATTTTCGTACCCTATAAAATTTGTGATACATTGGTGTGAAGAATGAAAAAGTCATATGTACAGGCTTTTTCTTCACAGATGTTTTATAGATGCTGCGTTGATTGGATCTGTTTTTCTTTTTCTTTTTTAAACTTTCAGTGAAATGATGTCAAGTGTCATCTGTAAACGAATTCTATAAATAAATATTGTACAAGTAACATGATTCTATGAAGAGTGTCCATAAATAGCAACTTGACTCAATAAAGAAAGATTAGATACACAACTCGTACTTTTTTCAGGTTTTATATCTTTGTGCACTTTTCTTCAGTCATACTAATTCTTAAACCAGATGGATATCAGGATGAGATTTCCGACCCAGTTTAAGGTTACTACCCATTTGGAATATCGACACCGATCATCTTTGAAGCTTCAGCATCAAATGCAATACAATTGTCAAGAATTTCATTCGAGTTGCTCATACTCATATCAACTTGTCTAATCTTGTAAGGAATGAGTGGTGCACTTTGTCCATATTTGGAAGTAGTTTATAATCGTTTTAATTTATAAATAAATAATAATTAGTGGTTCATAAGTGAGTAATACTCGTGATTTCACAAAAAAAAATATGGATAAAAATTGTTTTAATTGATTATAAACAATTTATAACTATAGGCCAAACATGGATATTCAGTCTTAACATGAATATTTTTTGAATAATGATATTTATACATTATGGTTTACAGGCTGATTTAAAGAATGATATACTTGACTCTCTCTCCCCCACCCCCCTTCATGTCACAATTATGTAAATCATGATGTATAAATAACATTACTCATATTTTTGTATGATTCCAAAATTCATACCTCAACTCTGGAAAGTTCGGGCAAGAGACTGAGCTAGGGATCCAAACTTGAAATGATCATGAATTGCACTCCTAAATACCTAAAACAAAGGTTAAGAAGTGAGAAAGTATGCAAAAAGCTTTAAGCACATAGTAAAGCAATCATTAAGTTGTGTTTATTATGATTACGTGGTCTGGGTCGGTCGAAGAATCTAGGAAGTCATGTCTTTTGAAGACTTTGAGGCTAGGCCAGTTTCTCAACTTTAGAAGGATTTATCTTCTTTGAATGAAGATAAGGTCAAGTAGAAGTATATCAGGAGTGGGAGATCACTACTGGCTGAAAATACCTCAATTAAGTAGGTGGTTAAGTACTGATCATAAGAGGTGGAAGGATGCAGTCCTCGAAATAAGAAAGTTGGTCGGAGAGTTCCTCCTTGGTCACCTCATAGGTCAAAAACAAACTATGATGAGGAGAATAGAATACCAACCTTTGGATATAAAGTTAGGCGTTGACCTCTAAATAATGATCAACAAATTCATCTCAATTATTAAGGGGTTCCCCTCTTAACTTTGTATCTTGCTGCTCAATAAGGAGTAAGAGGATAAATGACTATATGAGGGAAAACTATTCAAATTCAACATATCTTTCTTCATTCCATACATGCCACTTTATAAATTTCTATTTAGGCTTTAGGGGCAAATGGGTCTTTTTTAGCTGGTGAAATGTGACAGCCATTGATTGACTGACTTCTAACTGATTCATTTTGTGTCCTTGTTTCATTCACCAGCTTAATCATTACGTTTTTGTGAAAATATATTGGCTCGCATTATGCATTTAAGGTCTTTCATAAGGTTTCTCACTTATAAGTGCTTTTAACTTATTTTGAGTTCTCATATACTTTTGGCTCTTTTAAAGTGCTCCTCAAAATAAGAAAGTCTGGCAGAGAGTTCATCCTTGGTCACCTTATAGGTCAAGAACAGACTATGATGAGGACAATGGAACACCAACCTCAGGATACAAGGTAGGGTGAAAGAATCCCGATTACGTTAAGATAATTCCTTGTCTTAAAAGGTGAATGTGATCTTCAGGCTCAACATCCTTAGGTTGGATATAGGTAAAAATTTATGGCATGATCTTTTATGTTATTTAATACATATTTTGTCGGAAAGATAAAATAATCTTTATCAAGCAAGAGAAAAAAAGAATTAATTTATTTTTAACCATGAAAATATTGATAATATTACTATGGACCTTGCTACAGGTACACGGGCGTTCACACGCCCGTGTACCCGACCCCACACCCTCCCCTCACAAGGGGGAGGGCCCGCCATTTCCGACCCCACCTCTGGGCCCCCCTCATTGTGAGGGGGGAGGTGGGGCCGTGTACCCGGGCGTGTAAACGCCCGGGTACAAATGGCATTACCCTATTACTATATACGCACTAAAGATTTATAGAAAGCTTTTGGTACTTGAGGCAATATTGACTTGTACCACTAACTTACCTAATTTTCACATTTATTTTTTTCAGAACTACTCAACATGTTCAATGTTAAGTATTAAACCAAAACGAAATAAGTGCTTGTTTGGTAAAATTATTTTTATTTTCAATTTTACCTACAATTTTACTCACTTTTAAGCACACGTTCCATGAGATCTGTCTATTTTTTATCAACTTTATTTGCTAAAAACCTATGTCAAACAGGCACTAAATAATTAATATGGATATGCTTATAGTCAATCTCAACTAATACAATTACGTAAAAGATAAGGAGATACATCGAGTTGACTCGCCGCTTTGACATGTGGTTAGTTTTAATAAGATTAATTTCGTTTTTGACTTATAAAAATGTATTTAATTCACTTTTATCATTGACAAAAAAAAGACTATTTTTATAACTTTATGTCCTTTTTAAGATTTTTTCTTTTTGAATTAGTGTGATCAAGTTGTTTGGTTCAACTAAATTTTTTATTAAAATTTAAGTTAAATTAAACAATTAATTTAATTATACATTTCATGATCTGACACGTTCTCAACCATACATTCAATCAATTTTTATCAAAAATCTAATCCCTGTTTGTTAGAAATTAAAATCTAAATTTTCATATAAATCAAAGTCGACAACTAATTAAAACCACATTTTATGATATTCACAACTTTTTAACCATATTTTTCATCAATTTTTATCAAAATCTAGTAAAAATCTAATTTTAATTTCCACGGAAGAAAATAAAAATCTGATTTTTATTTTCGAGCTCGGAGGGTTATTTGGTGTAGATTAAAATCAGATTTTAAGTGGATTGTGATAGAAGTTTTTGAAATATGTGGATGTAGGACCCATAAAAGATGTGGTTGATATTGATTGTTTGATTTTGATTTTGATTTTGATTTTGATTAGAATTTGGTCCAAACAGACCCTTAATATTGTCTGGCTAAGTCTACTAAACTTCAATTATTTAAAGAAAATAATTGTCTATTAATTAACAATAAGAGGGTTGAATAAAATTAGGTACGTCGTTTTATTAATTTCTTTTACTTTTTCGTGGTTGACCAGAAAGTGAGTGTAAGAGGTGGAATTTCGTTGGTACAAGATGGTATTTCTAGAAGCCTTGAATTAATCGGACTCCAAGTTAGGCGTTGTTCTAGAAGGCGGCTAAGCTAAAAAATCATGAACACAAAAATTTATGGATCATGCTAGTGGTACATAAGCATCTACATAAGGGTCTACATAATGCCGACGTGGCATGTGATCCACCTTTAATTCAAATCTGACACTTACACATCAAGGATCGGATGATTGCCACTTCATCATTATGTAGAGCTTTATGTAGAGGCTTATGTACCAATAGCATTATCCAAAATTTATACATGAATTCAACAGCAAGTCATTTTCTTTCTTTCTTTTTTTTTTTTTTAATTTTAATTTTAATGTTAATTTTTTTGTAGGCCTCAAACCTATGAATCGAATAATTGTAATTCTTTATATTCAAATAACTTTTCTCATCATAATATTTAATTTATTACCTAAGATCAAGAATTAATACTCCTTTCAAGTGTCTCGATTAAAATCTTAAATGATTTGTTTTGATAAAAATAGTATTATCAAATTGTTGAATAACTCTTTAAGGGTTTGTCCGAGTCCCATTTATGGTAAAATAGATTTTGTAATAGTGATTTCATGAATAATGCGTGATTAAAAAGTATAATTTTTTTAATTTTTTGTTTTTTGAATTTATGTCTAAAATTTTATTGGAAGAAATGTGGTTGAAAATATATTTTAAAAAAATGAATTTAAAGCAACAGTGTATTGTCTTTTCTTAATGAGTTATGCTAGATGTACACAATGAGTTATACAATGTATTATACTCCCTCACACGGAGGGGTGCCCATACACAATGAAATATTCGCGGGCCCCCCCTCCATGTGAGGGGAGTGTAATCCATTATGTAAACCACGGGGTGTACATCTAGCATAATTCTTTTTTAATTGTCCCTTTCGATTTACCTTGATATTCTCCTATTTTTCCGTGTCATGTAGGGATGGCAAAAAAGCTCATCGGCTAGAGTGGCTCGGGCCGAGGACTTGCTCTATCTGTTTCGACCCGTATGAGAGCTACCCATTTTGTATAAAAATAAAAAAATAAATTATTTAAATAAAACTAAAATGCAGCTTGCTTGTGCAGGCAGCTTAAAAAAAGCTGCCTGATAACAAGGAAAAAAAAAAACACGAGCCGGTTCGGATTGCTAAGGTTCGAGTCGAAAGCTTGAGCCGAGTTTTTGTTGGGCTAGGCCCTTTTTGGCTCTAGCCTAGTTCGAGATTTGAGTTTCGACTCATGGCTCTGCTCGTTGCCATGACTAGTGTCATGTTTGTGAGAAGATTTCTAGTTGATAAATCTTGTGTCTTGTAATTGGTAAAACAGTCAGTTTGACACAATATATTTATTAAAATATAAGACCCTAAAAAAGTTATAAGGGTGCGTTTGATTGTATTTATTTTCATGAAAAAGTCAATTTTTTTTACCTAAATTTCTACATTGAAGTGTTTGATTGGTTTTTTTTTTCTACGGAGTATATTTTTTCAACTTTAAAAATATGTCTAATTTTCCTTTTTTCTTACAGAAAACATTTTCTTCGAATGGAGTAAGTTTCTATTTTTCTTAAAATAAGAAAAATATTTATTTTTTAGGTCATGTCAATCAAATACACTAAAAGAGTAAAAAATAGTCAGTTCAACATATAGATTAATGGAATTCAAACTATAAGCATCTAAAAAAATTCAAATGTATTGTTCAATTCGTTTAAAACTCAAAAGAATAGTCATATCCAACATTTGTTTATGAAATGATCTATCATCTTGCACAATGGAATTCAAACTATAAGTGTCTAAAAAATTCAAATGAATTGTTCAATTCGTTTGAAACTCAAAAGAACAGTCAAGATCCAACATTAGTTTATGAAATAATCTATCATCTTGCACGTGCATGTGCATGTGCACGCGAAAGCTAAAATACTAAAATTTCATTTTGGACAAAAAATTCTCCAATGTAAAATGTTTGAGATGTCTGAATGACTCCAATAATATGATTAAATCCACAATAACATCCAAAATTTGGAAGAATTTAAAGAACACGACGATTTTTCATCCAGAAATATCCAAATGTTCAAGTACTCTAAACGTTACTCACCCATCCAATATTCACTTGACATGGATTATAGCACTAAACACTAAGAAATCAAACAAAGGTTCTTAGCCAAACATAGAGAAGCTGTCTGGAGCAGCTTCTTTTTCAATTACCAGCCAAAATATATCCGTTGAAATTGGTCAGCCGGTCCCACACGTGAAAGAGTGGGTCAAAAATGTCAGGCCATAACGGTAAAAAAATGAATTTCTCACCCCAAAAAATGGTGCCCAGACAGGGCCAGAGTTAATTTCATGAGCGTATGAAAGTATTCAATAATACATTAACATCATGATTCTAAGTTTCATTAGTGTGTCCAAATATCTTTTAATGAACATTTTCTTTCTCATTATGTGGAATAAGCACATGTTCATCTAACATCATTAGTAACTTCAAAGTAATTTCTACTAAATAACTAATGACGGTTTTTAATTTCAATTGCTCATTCCTAACTGCAAATTATTATTATCCACACATCTCGTGAACCACGCCATTACTCCTAAAAAGTAACAATGATGACTCTCGAACAAATTTCATTTACTTTACAGATCAAAAAATAAAATAGTTTACTATAAATAAAGTCGTACAAGAAAAATAAGTAAGAATGCCACATTTTATTATTCTCATCCTAATCACATTTATGACTAGTCATACCCACGTGAACCAAAAAGTCTTCTTGTGCTTTCATTTAAGCTTTTCAAGGTAACTTTTATTTTTTTTCCTTTTAAAAGATTAAATTTGAACAAATATTGATTTAGCCATAAAAGAATGATGACCCCTTTTTTATAAGAAGCAAAAACAAAAGCAAATTTGAAAGATACGTTACGATAATGATAAAGATTTCTACATATACGTCCAAATAAATTAATAATATCAGAATCTGATAAATCAGCCATAACCGTCTAACTAATGGGATATCATAGTACGTTACAAAATTTGCTTTTGCCAATGATCTAATCGGATGAATAATTGGAACTAGAGTATCAAACTTCTTAATAACCATTATTGATTCAAAATGAATTTTTCAGAATTTGACTCCGTACCGTCAAAGTTTTTAGTCGCACGCTTGAAAGATAACCTACAAATTTAAGAAAATGATTAAATAATTTATTTAGGTAAACCCATCTTAGAAGAAACCACGGCGAAAAATAACTTTGCGGGCCCAAAATCCACTACCTTGGCAGTTTCAAAATGTAAATAATATTTTTACTTTTTTTCTAAAAGTTGCTTTTGCATGTTTTTGACAAAAAATATGTAAGCTGCTTTTATTTTTTCAACAAAGAAAGTTGTGTACAAATGCCAAAAATAACAAACCCCACATGAAATCAGCAGTCAAACCGTTGAATCTCCCTCCAAAAGATACAAATAATAGTTATTTCACTAATGTCATTGAAGTTGAAGGAAATTGTCAAATTTTTCGTCAAAGTATTTTTATGACACATTTAGTCACTAAAATTAATTACACAATCGATCACTCTATTAACCTTATTAACATAGCTGTTAAAATTTTGTGGACTAATGATCGTTAAAACTATCAATTTCATCTAATCGTTCTCCTGTTTTTGTTCCATCGAGAATTTTTTTTACTGTTCGCTAATGAAAAAAGAATAAGGTTAGAGTTAAAATGAACGATTTTGAATATCTGAACAAAACGTGAGGTTTTTTGAAGATTTTGTAATTTCACGACATGGACACATCGATCATCAGTCAATACGAGGAGGGTTAATGGGTTGAAGTCGGATTTGGGGTGAATGCCACTAAAGGAGTGACCAATATGTAATATTATTAACTTTAGTGACTAAATGAATTAAAAAAAATACTTTAATGATGAATTTAAAAAATTTCTTAAACGATGACCATTTGTAAAATTAATTCGGTTTTATTTAATAGTTTTTAACAGATATTTCAGACTCGCAACCCTTTAAAAGTCCTCCATTCCCACCATCACCTTGCAGATATCTCTCTCTAAAACTCTTACGTTTCTCTCACTAAAAGTCCTTGCTGTTTCTCTCTGATAAGTATCTAATGCCTCAAGCTCAAGTTGATGTTGAAGTCCTCGTTACAGCCTGCACTGGTGGAGGCAAAGACCGCAAAATCGTCTGTGAAACTCTGGTAGACGGCGGCGCTGACAGCTATCCACCAGAAAACGACGAGAACCCTAATGACGCGCCGCCGGATTTCCCACCGGAATCTTTTTGGCTATCCAAAGATGCAGAATATGACTGGTTTGATCGCCACGCCTTTTATGAGCGCAAAGAATCCACCAAAGGCAATTCAAACTCAGCCCACTTGAACTCGAACATAAACCCCGGTTCGAACTCCAACTCTCGGCGGTTTTCCAGTAACTTGAAGTCCAAGGCCTCAATAATTGGACTGCCAAAAACCCAGAAAACTACCTATGTTGATTCCAGGAGAAAAAAATGTAAACCACTTAATATAAAGCTGTTTCCAAAACGGCCCGAGTCAGTTGGAAAGGCAACAGTTTCCATTGCTGAACCGTCTTCACCGAAGGTTTCTTGCATGGGGAGAGTTAGATCAAAGCGTTGCCGGCGTAGATCAAATTCCTTGAAAAAGAATGAGAAACCGGTTGACAAACCAAGAATCGGTGGAGAAAAGTTAAAAACCGGGTTTTATTCAAAGGTAATTAGTATGTTCAGGTCCAAGAAGGGTAAAAAAAGACCTGTCAGATGCAGAAGTGGAAGAGCAGAGGAGGAGCCAACGGTGGTCGAGCCGATAAGGAAGTGTGTAAGTATTAGAGTGCGTGATATTCCAAATTCGGTTGAACCAGTAGCTGAGCCGCCCGGTTTGGGAGAGATGATTCGGTTTACGTCCGGTCGGAGGTCACAATCTTGGTCCGCAGAGGACATTAATCGGAGGAGTTGATTATGGGCTGCTTGAAAGTCATACTTAGATTGTTGATATTAAGATTTCTGATGGCATTTTTAATAAATTTTTCCTTATAGATTCCGACGTAACAATTCAAGAGTGAAGTCCCCTTTATTTTAAGGAAGTATTCGATAGAGATTAAAATCGGATTAAAATTAAAAAACTTAATCGTTATTGTTAATTTTTATTAGACGAGTGAGATCCAATAACGGTTATATTTTCAATTTTAATTGGATTTTAAGCACGACCGAATCTTTTTGACCTTTTATTTTGAAAAATGCTATTCAACCTCGTTGGTACTGTAAAGATAATTTCACTGTCATATAGATCTGTGTTAAGTACAGACGAGGTTGAATAGGATTACTCTTATTTTGGTGCTACATATTTTTGTTTAATAAATGAGATTTTATTTTTGAAGTGAAACAGTAAATTATCTAGTTATCAATATTCCTTAGACGCAAAAATTGGTTTAATTTCATTGAGTACATACATATTCACTTAATAAAGTATGTTGATTTTCTTGTTAATATTTATTTGTTATTCATATAATCACTCTTCTTGATGTTGTAAATTATGACTCTTGTCAATTTGTCGATTGAAATGAAAGTAAATTGACCCACACACTTGCTTTTCGTGCTTCTTTAGTTACAATTTTTAGCATTTGGAATGACTTATATTCTTTTAGAAACATGCTACATGTATACTAAATTTTATATCATCGTTTGCATTGTGTCTCGTGATGACATCACATTGGATAGTTTTAAATAAACATTCTCTCCAACACTTTTTTTTGAAAACAATGGAGTGTCAAAAATGCTGGAAAATATATTGATTGGCAAATAGATTTTCACTTGTGTATGTAAAATTAATCTCACATTCATTGAAAGTTGGGATTTGAAGAGGAGCCTTAAAAAGGATTACAATCCCACATTGGTTAGAAATGAAAAAATGGGAATATATGAGAACTATAAATAGTGCCATCCTACATTGGAAAAATGAAAAGAAATGTGGCAATGTGGGAAAACTTAAATAGTTATTCCACATAGGATAGAAATGAGTTTGTGGATCAATTTATATATGGTTAATAATTTGTAAAGTGTAACAATTTGTTGCATAGAGACTCCTCCATGGCATACGGGCCCGTAGGGGGATGCAAATCTTGGACCGACTTGGTCTTTTAGCCTTGAACTTGTGTGGGCGCGACCAGCGTGCATGAATGTCGAATCAAATGATTCAATAATTGGCCACAAAGTGCAAGCCACATTTTGGAATTTTTCTTTTACATTTTTCCATTTAAAACATAATCTGAAAACGATTTTCATTTATTTTGTAATTCCAAAACGTCAGAATTAAAATGGCAGTGTAATGGCAGGAGTTATGGCTGCATTAAGCCCATGTTTGGTACACATTAAAATTCCCATTCTCATTCTTTTACTCATTTCCAACCATACACTCTTCAATAAAATAATATTTTTCATCACATCAATAATTTTTCCTTATTTTTCAACCACAAATTCTCCATCAATTTACTATTTTAGAATACATTCTTCCAAAATAATGTGGATCAAACACACCCTAAGAGGCAAATGCTCTTCATTGCCTATATATATTGAACAATCTCTTCAGTTCAGACACACAACAACTGCACGAAATCTCTCTGCATCCTGTTCAAATTTATGTCTTCTTCCAGTCACTTGGTGATTCCATTCCGACACACTTTTTCAGTTCGACTGCGCAGCTGCAGTTCGTGCCGTTGTATCTTGGGAAGCAAGTTCTCGAATTACTTCGATGAGGGGGCGAATATTGCTTTAAGGACATTGTGTTGAACACAGGCCCCGGCTCCAAGATGTCCATTTTTTTCCGTCCACTGCAATTTGATTTTTTACTTCTTCTAATTCAGTTAACTGTTTAACAAGTTTCTTACAAAAAACAATGTCAAACTTTTAATATATATCTAGAATTGTTGATTCCTTTATACATCTCATATCACGAGTTATTTCATATCATAAATAACCCATGGTTTACAATAATTAAAACGTAACTTTTTTTTCTCAAGCCCATTTTCAATCATACGTTCTCACAATAAAATATTTTGCATATAAATTCAAATTTTTTTCTTACTTTTTAACCACGTATTCTCCAAAGAATCACTATTCTAAGACTCATTTTTCTCAAAAAAATAAAAAATAAAATCATTTTAATGGTTGTAAAACAAGGGCTAAACTCAAACACTTGGGACCTGTCTGAGAGAAATTATTTCAACAAGAAAAGGGATTTTTGGACATTTTTTTTTCCAAAATTGTGGACCCACTGTGACACAACAAAGTCAAATATTGTGGGTAGAACACTGTAGTAGCGGTTGGAATTTTGCTTGAAATCGGAAACATACACAGCCTTAATGAAATCCATTGGACATGCGGATTCATATCTCTTACAACCAACACAATCCTCAATCCTTGGGACTGAAGAAATTTGGTTAACTTTACATCTATTACACGGTATCCTTTCTAATGCATCAATATAATATGTTTCGACAGATTGAGTACATCCTATAAATGATATTTATTGAATGCTCCAATGGATCTATACAATTTTTTTTTTCAAACGGAAGTTGTGTGTGGAGTTCAAAATTTTTTTTTTTTATAAATTATTTCTCGCTTTTGTAATAATTATTAAGTTCTATTGTTCTTGAATTGACCATTTTTATAGAAAAATTATATACTTAGTAAAAAATATAAATTATATTTATGAATGATATAAGACGGTATTAACATTTTTCCTCGATGGTCGCTACTTAGCGCACGTCCCCCCAAGATGTCGACCCCCTCGGGAGTCCTCTACTCTCACAAGGACAGTCTACCACTATAAGGCTCGATGGTCGCTACTTAACGCATGCCCCTCCAAGACGTCTACCCCTCGGGGGTCCTCGACGCTCACAGGGGCCGTCTACTACTATGAGGCCTACGACGTCGACCCCCACTATACTTAGCCAAACAAATGGCCGTGAGATAAACGAAAATCACCCAACAGCAATCGTGACCATGACCAACCGCAATACAAGTGGGGGTCAACGCTATAGAACGTGGGGGAGTGGAAAGGCATACGTGGGACACGTGACACAGTTAATCGTGGAGTAGGGGGGCGTGCCATCAAGTGCCTATGAATACCCCAATGTGGGGAAAGGTATGGTTTCTTCTGAGAACTCGAACTTATTGAATGCTCATACACTCTCTGTTCACTCCCAAAAACCGACTACTGATTCTCACGCCGGAGGTACAATGAGGGACAAAGCCCCGACCTCATTTTGCAGGTAACATTCGTTGATTTGAGCAACCGGAACACCCCACACGTCATCATCATCGTTGAGGTAAATTTTGTGATTATTTCAATGAATTATCCCCATATTTGGGTTTCAACCTAATTATATACTATGTTGTTGTTGAATTAATACGATTATTTCTTATTAATTTCTATTTTTATTTTAACAAAAACAGTGACTAAATAACTACATGCATGAATAATAGACAGCCCACCATCCTTTTTTTCAGTGGAAACTGAATTTAAAATTTCATTCAAGTTCGCAACCTTATTCAATAAAGCAAATTGACCTAATTTCAGGGGTCATGTTCCATATGCAAAAATGAAGGGAACACTCATGCCGATTTCCCGTTGTCATTTTGTGCAGTGTGTTAGTCAATTGCATACTCTGATACTCCTCCTTTTATTTTTTATTTTTTTATTTTTTTTTCCACGACTTTTTTAAAGTCGTAAAAAATAAAAGAAGAGAATATGTTAGAGAGTAAACACGCTATTTTCGAGTAAGACCCGCGGCCAAATGGTGGTACGTAGTTTGTGCTTAGCAACCACAATTGACCGATAAGTTAACTGGAGGGTATATTGGCAGACTATTGAGAAATTAAGAAAACTTAAAATTGTAGTCGTATTTGTCAAATCCCTTATTTGCTCTGAAAGAAATAAAAGTGACGAATTACGAAATAAGGAACTCAAGCCAAAAGTTTAAAAATACAAATTTGGAATCCACCAGAGAAGGAAACTTGAACTCACGAATTTTTATTAGTTTCAAGATACAAAAATAAATAAATAAATAAATTAATTAATTAATTAACCATTTATTTATATGGGTTTAAACGAAAATCCACCGTAAACGAACTAGAATTGTAAAGAAATTGAAATAACCCAAATAACAGAAATATCAATAAAACTTTAAACGTAGTTTTCGAATCCAAAACAAACTCGAATGGCTAAAATTCATCATACGTCATTGCAAATTAGTGTGTTGAGTCCGTCTCATCGTTCTTTTTTCGAAAATGTATTATGGGCTCAAATTGGAGTTTGGACGTCAAATTTGCATTTTACTGTTTTCTCTTTTCGATCCAATTATTCCTCAAACTACTCAGACATATGTTCTACCTCAAAAAAAAAAAAGAAAAAGGAAAAAAATTAATTTATAGAAAAGAAAGTGGGATCGATGTTGAGAAGTTTAAAAAAAAAAAAAATTTTAGAATTATCTTAAAAAGTAAACTGGATAATTTATTTTAAGAAAATGTAAATTTTTCTTTCAATTTTGAAGATCAAGAAAGCAACTGCTTAATTAAAAGTCTTAAAATTGCTAAAGTTCCGTTCTCGAATTCCATCACCCTAATAGTTATGTCGTTGACATTTTTGTCCTAACTACGTGGACATAAGAATTTCCAAAATATTAGCACTTCCAAATAGAATTATTGTAAATGATATAGTCATTTGGATGTAAGAATAATTCCATTATGTGAACTTTTATTTGATTGCGAATTTTACTGGTTAGATGTATGGTTTGCAATGATACTGTGATTGGACCCAATATGTTAGTGATCACTTGAACCGTTGTACACCTTACGGATTTTATTATTATAATGTGGTAATTTTAAGTATGTGTGTCGAAATTAAGTAAATCCTAATTAGGGTTAGAGTCGGTAATGAGTCGATTTTATGATTTCCTATATAATGGCTAGATCACCTCTCCTCTCCATATCGTATTAGCTTGCCCCATTGACGACTGGTTATTTTGAGGAGTAAGGAGAGGAAGATTTAGCTGGTAATATTCATACATAACAATATCTTTCGCATGTATGAATTTCATCTACAAATTTAAAATACGTGATTCTTGTTTTAACATAATTATTAAATAATTACAATAATTGATATCAGAGCGGACATGATAAGATTAGAATCTTTTAAATAAAATTGATTTTTGAAATTCTTTCTCTCCTACTCATCCATCTGCATATATGTTTAGCAATTATCACACAAATAGCAAAATCAACCTACTGACTCCTCTCTCTCTCTCACATTTATTTTCCCTTGTTAGCTAAAGTTTCGATATTCTTGTTTATACTGCTCATTAAGTTCAATTGGGTCCAAGTTTTACTGCACAATAAATATTATTGTAGCTGCCTCTGGTAGTAGGGTTAATTCTAAAAAAAATTTCTTAGAAAGTGTGAAATTACAAATTTCTCGTTCTGTTTAATTCCAGAGCAATGTGGAAAGTCAAACCTGAAGTTTAATTTCGGATGAGGGAGTAACAAGTTTAAGGATGCTTATATATTATTTATGTGTTTACCCATCTCTTGTCCAACTATGTTAGTCCTGTCTGCATAAAGAATAGAAATTGTTTACCCAACTTTTTTTCCAATTATGCATATATCTGTCATTAGGTCAGAATGTTTATTGTTGTAAAATTTTATTGAGGATTGTTATATAAAAATAGAACTGAAGATTACAGATCGAATAAATCTCAACCCTATTACATATGAACTAACACAATAACCACTGAACATGAAGATCTCATAGACAATAGGCTCAAAACAATAAAACATATTCCTTCAACATAGTGAGGCCCAGATTACACACAGTAACCCTCACGATCTAAACCAGTAAAACTGAAGTTTTTTCAATAAGCTAGAAGGATCCAACGTACCAATAACATACCCTACTACAACTAGATTTCACAAAGAAATAACGCTCAAGAAACAGATTCAAGAGATCTTCACACAAAGAAGAAGAAGATGGAATAGAGAGCACACAGAAGACTCCAGAAGAACGAGAGAAAGACCAAAGAATATAATAGAGTAGATCTAGAAACCATTAGAATCTCTCAAAATATCAAGGCCTCGAGATTGGCAGCACTTATCCAACGGCTCAGAGCAACTAACAATTTTAACCTTATTGAACCGACTATTGGGCATAGTTTCACTGGGCTCACTTCAGGCAGAAATAAGGTTATACAAGAGAATGGGCCGAATGCCAAATCATCATTGCCTAAGTGGGCTGGACACTGGTATCATCACAGCCCACAATCTCCACCTTGATGCCAGTGATAAATCAAACAGCTAATTTTATTCTACATTAGATAAAACAGCTTCTACTGATCACCATCCAATGCATCAAGTTCAGAATTGGTACCTGCACTTAACAAATCACCCAGTATCAATTGTCAACATTTGCAAACAAGATTTAAACTTGACTAAAGGCAGTACCTTAGTACCAATATCAGTTGGATTAAATTAGGTAGCAATTATCTCAAGTAATAAGGCATGTCATTTTCAGATGTAATTGAAGGCAAAGAGGGAAGATTTCGTGAGACTCTGCTGGGGAAACAGGTTGATTATTCAGGTCGTTCCGTCATTGTCGTGGGTCCTTCACTTTCATTATATCGATGTGGATTGCCGCGCGAAATAGCAATAGAGTTTCTCCAGACATTTGTAATTCGTGGTCTTTAACAACAATATCTCTTATAAAATGCAACTTAACATCAATATGTTTTGTTCTTTCATGAAAAACTAGGTTTTTGCATAAATATATAGCACATTGACTGTTAGAATATAATGCAACAGGATTAGACAATTCATTTATTTCAGACAGTAAACATTTAAGCCATAAAGCTTCCTTATAACCTCTGTTGCAGCCACATATTTAGCCTCAGTAGTTGACAAACATAGGATGTAGTAGATTTTCTACTATCAACATTACCAGCAAAGTCAGAATCAACAAAACCTTTAAGTACTACACCATCATTGCAGGCACTAAGACACAATCCTAAATGTGAAGAACCTTTCAAATACTTTAATAACCATTTTAATGCAGTCCAATATTCTAAACCAGGATTTGCCATGAATATGCTAAGATTACTAATAGCATGAGCCACTTCAGGTCTAGTACAAACCATTGTATACATCACAGATCCTACAACATTAGCATAATGAATCTTTTCCATTTGTTTAACATCAGATTCATTGACAAGACATTGATCTTTACTCAATTTAAAATAGCTAGCAGGAGGTACAGACATAGATTTTGAATTATGCATAGCAAATCTAGTTACCAATTTATCAATGTATGCAATTTGTTTCAAAATCAAAATTCTATCATGCCTTTTCCTAGTTATTTCCATACCTAATATCTTCTTAGAATGTCCAAGATCTTTCATTTCAAATTCAGCACTCAAAGACCTTTTAATTTCATTAATGACATACATATTATGTCCAATTAGAAGCATATCATCCACATATAAGAGTATAAAAGCAACAATAGCATTTTCATCATCTCTTTTAAAATATAAGCAATGGTCAAATTTACTTCTAACAAAACCAATAGAAGAAACATAAGTATCAAACCTTATGTACCATTGTCTTGGTGATTGCTTCAAACCATATAAAGATCTTTTTAACAGACATACATTATCAGATTTTGATTTATCAATATTAGCCAGGTGGTTGTTTTATATAAATCACTTAATCAAGATCACCATGTAAAAATGCAGTTTTTACATCTATTTGTTCAAGTTCAAGATTATAATGAGTAACAAGAGCCAACATAACTCTAATGGTAGTGTATTTAATCACAGGAGAAAAAATCTCATTATAGTCTAAATCTTCCTTTTGTGTAAAACATTTTACCACAAGTCTAGCCTTAAATCTTATAGGCACCTTCTCAGTGTTACACTCCTTAGTACTGAAAATCTACTTGCAATCAACAATGGATTTGCCTGCAGGTCTAGGAACTAAAATCCAGGTCTCATTCTTAATCAAAGAGTCCATTTCATCATTCATAGCAATCTGCCATTCCTTAGATTGCTGACTAGAAATGGCTTCTTCATAAGATTTAGGCTCTCCAAAAACTAAATCTTGATAAGAAAGTAAAGTTAGAGTTAGGTAATCTCTAAACCTTGCATGTTCTCTAATTTCTCTCCTAACTCTATCCCTAGTCAATTGATACTCACTAACCTCACTCTCTTGTTCTTCTAAAACTTCCTGAACATCATTTTCTTCTCTGTCATCACTCAGATCACCATTTTCTGGCTGTCTCAATCTGTTCAGATTCAATAGGTTAAGAAGGCATACCAAGCTCCACCTGCAGCTTGGTCTTATCACTCTCCAACCATTCTAAATGATTTTCAGACACTTTACCTTTCAAACATGGCATGTTCAGCTCATCAAAAGTAATATCCCTACTAGTGATGATCTTAAAACCACTAGTCTGCATACTCCACAGCCTGTAACCTTTCACCCCATTAGGATAACCCAAGAAAACACATTTCTGGGCTCTACGTTCTAATTTACCTAAGTTTTGATGAGAATAGGCTGCACATCCAAAAACTCTTAGATATGAGTAGTCAGGTATAATTCCAGTCCATTGCACTTCAGGTATTTTATCACCAAGGGCACTTGAAGGAGTTCTATTAACAATGTAAGTGGTGTCATCAAGGCTTCCCCCTATAAGGTTTTAGGCACACCTGAACCAACCAGCATGCACCTCACTTTCTCTAGCAAAGTTCTATTCATCATCTCAGTCACCCCATTTTTGTTGAGGGGTATAAGGAGTTGTTTTATGTCTCCTAGTACCATTCTCAGTGCAAAAAAAAATCAAACTCAACATTACAAAACTCAAGACCATTGTCAGTCCTAAGAATTTAACTTTCTTTCCAGTTTGGTTTTCTATCAACAATTTCCAATTTTTAAACTTCCCAAAAGTCTCAGATCTGTGCTTCAACAAATAAACCCAAACATTCCTTAAATAGTCATCAATCAAGGAAAGAAAATATCTATTTCCTCCTTGAGTGATAGTGGATGAAGAGGCCCCCATAAATCAGAGTGTATGTATTCAAGGATAGAGGTGGATATGTGCTTTCCCGTGTTAAAATGTAATCTGTGCTGTTTTCCTAAGGTGCAGTTTTCACATAAATGAATTCTAGAAATACGATCCTTTTCAAAAACACACATTTTATAAAGGATATGTAGGCCCTTTTTACCTACATGGGCTAATCTCTTATACCACTTTAAAGTGGCATCGAGTTCAGTGTTAGAAGACCCAGCAATCCCATTAACAACAACAATAGCCTTAGCAACATAAATCCCATTCCTCTTAACACCTTTAAACATCACAAGAGATCCTCTCATCACCTTTAATAAACCATCACCCACCTTACCTAGCAAGCCTAAATCATCCAAGTTTCCCGTTGAAATTAGGTTCCTAGATAATTCAGGAACATATCTTACCTTTTCTAAGGTAAAGATATAGCCATTTCCAAATTTCAATGTAACATCGCCTATGCCTTCAACCCTACGGGCAATATTGTTACCCATCACAACCTCTCCACCATTTATCTCATTAAAAGAGTTAAACCAACTCCTTTTTGGAGACATGTGGAAGGTGCAACTAGAATCTAGGATCCATTCCTGGATCTGATTCTCACTACCAACAATATTGGCATAATCATAGTCAAGAGAAGTCTCAGTCACCACATAGATATCAACAGAATTAGAATAACTAGGTTCCACTATATTTTCCTCATCAATTCATTTTTCTTTCTGTTCATTCTTCTTCTTATAACAATCTTTTATGAAATGACCAGTTCCCACACCCATAGCATTTCTTATTCCCAGCTTTAGACTTAGACCTGCCCTTGCTCTTAAATTTCTTCTTAGTATTGCTTCCCTGATTATTAAAACCTTCTTGGTTACCACTAAACCTGTTCAGGATCCTCCCCCTAACAAACAAAGTCCCATGCCCACCATTCCCTATTTGAGACCTAAGTTCTCTCTACTTCTCAAAGAGTTTATAACTATATCAGAATTAAGAGTATCTCTACCATATTTTATGGCATCCTTAACATCTCTATAGGTGTTACGAATGTCATTCAATAACACAACAGCCTTATACTCATCAGAGACTTTGCCACCAGCATTGGTTATATCTCAAACCAACTTATTGAAGGTATCAAGATTGTCTTCTATGTCCTTAGAGGTATTTAACTTAAAGCTAAAGAACCTCTCTAACATAAAAAACTTTTTAGGCAAGGACTTACCAAGGTACAGTTTCTCTAACTCATCCCATAAGGCCTTAGCACTTTCTTGCTTTCCTACTTTCCTTAAAACTTGATCAGACAAATGCAAAATAATAGAAGTATATGCAAGTTCATCAGCTTCAAGAATTTGATCAGTTGTCATAGTTTCAGGAAATGTTTGTTTTATTGCTTTAGCAATCTTTTGTTGAACTAAAACACTTTTCATCTTTTTTTGCCAAATGGGAAAATTCCATTTTCCATAAAAAACACCAAATTCAAAAGTATGTGCCATGATTTTATAATTCAAAAATAACACAAAGTATTTCAAGAAAAGTAAAACTATGATAGGTGATGCACTTAAGAAAAAGGTAAATTGATCTACACAAACAGATAAAAGGAGTATAGGCCACAAAGAATAAACAGTAAACAATTATCACAGTTCTTCAATGTTTTCAAAAGAATTCTAGGCAATGACATAAAATAGAATCAAGAAAGTAAGCTAATAAACAACAACCACGTATTAATAAAGTATACACTAGGGCAGAATCAAGTAACCAGAAATACAGATGCACCAAGAATGATCAAGTTCACCAGGATTCCATGAGAATCATGTTCCCAGGTCAAGGCTCAACTTGATCACTCCACAATGATAATAGAAATAGTGAATCAGACATAGGGAAGGGATAGTTTAGGGTTAAAACGTGCAAACCAGAAGGAAGCTAATGATTAGCTACCAACTCAAGTGTCTCGGTACAGCAAAGGAGACATGAAAGTCATTGCAGGGAGGTGGTGTTCCACCAGAAACCACAAAGGAATCAAGAATCAATTAAACCCCAAACACATTGAGAATTTCAATCAAACCAAAAATCAAGAACACGAACACCAGGTAATACTCCCAGACTCAGTACCAAAACGAGTACCCTCAAGAAACACCAAGAATCGAAGGAACTGTAGATCTAGGGTTTTCAGATTTTAGGAGATTTGGGAGTGAAGTTAGGAAATTAATTTTCCCGCTTTCACACCTCAATCGAAGACTCAAAATCAGCCAAGAGAGGCTCTGATACCACTGTTATACAAAAATAGAACTGAAGATTACAGATCGAATAAATCTTAATACTCCCAGACTCAGTACCAAAACGAGTACCCTCAAGAAACACCAATTATCGAAGGAATAGTAGATCTAGGGTTTTTAGATTTCAGGCGATTTGGGAGTGAAGTCAGGAAATAATTTTCCAGCCTTCACAACCCAATCAAAGACTCAAAATCAGCCAATAGAAGCTCTAATACCACTGTTATACAAAAATAGAACTGAAGATTACAAATCGAATAAATCTCAAACCCTATTACATATGAACTAACACAAATAATCACTGAACATCAAGATCTCATAGACAATAGGCTCAGAACAATAAAACATATTCCTTCAACACAGTGAGGCCCAAATTACACATAGTAACCCTCATGATCTAAATCAGTAAAACTGAAGTTTCTTCAATGAGCTGAAGGATCCAACGCTACCAATAACAGACCCTACTACAGCTAGATTTCACAAAGAAATAACGCTCAAGAAACAGATTCATGAGATCTTCACACAAAGAAGAAGATGAGGGAATAGAGAGCACATAGAAAACTCTAGAAGAACGAGATAAAGACCAAAGAATAGAATAGATTTAGAAACCATTAGAATCCTTCAAAATCTCAAGCCCTCGAGATTGGTAGCACTTATCCAACGGCTCAGAGCAACTAACAATTTTAACCTTACTGGACCGACTATTGGGCTTGGTTTCACTGGGCTCACTTCAGGCAGAAATAAGGTTATACAAGAGAATGGGCCGAAGGCCAAATCATCATCGCCTAAGTGGGTTGGACATTGGCATTATCATAGCCCACAAGGATACTTTTAAATAGTCAAGTTTTGATTTCTACGCTCATTTGCACTTGCCGTAGTTTTTTGAAGTTCTTAGAATTAATTTGGGATAAAGAATTTCAAATTTTGTTTCTCCTTTTGCTTTACGTAGTAAACAGAGGTTTTAAAGTAGCCCCGACCATGGAATTGAAAAGTAGTAAACAAAGGTTTTAAAGTAGGGTCAAAAATACAATTTTAGAAAGGAGATATTAAATTTGAATTCTAAAAAGGGGTTTTAAAGTTATATTTTAATTGGAATTGACCTATATATTTCAATTTTGACCAATTTAAAATTATACTTAAAATTGACAACTTTATATTTTTTGAAATATTTTAAATGTCATCGTTATTTGTCCTTTTAAATTTCATTTTCATATATTGAAATTTAGTTGCCAATTTCGTCTCATAATCGCGCATGAATTTTATTTTTCGTCGTTTGATGATTGTGATTATTATAATTAAATTTTTCGTGGACTTCAAGTCTATCTTCCCATTATGAGAAATATTTTGAAATAAAAGTGGGTGGTAGCTACCAAAACTTATTTTTATTTATTTGGTTTTCTTCTTAAAAAAAAAAAAAAATTGGCATCGTAATTTTGAATTATTTCATATAGTATCTTGCCCAAATGTGTTATTATATGTGATATTTTTGAAAATTGACATAAAACAGTTAACGATTTTAATTGGTTTAGAAATCTCCTTCTGTCCAAATGTGTTGGTGTTTCGAAAATCAATATGTTTTGTTAACTAACTTGATTATGTGTTTTAAAAGTACCTTACAACATGTTATATCGTTAGCCCAAATGTGACTTTATAATGTTGCATCTAGACTCTTAGTGTAATAATGGTCATTTGGTTTTGACCTTAATTAAGGACTATCTAATTTAGCCTATGTTAATTAGATGAATATGTTATCATTCATTACTGGCATGCACTATGTTTGGATGATATTAAACATGTTATTTTATATTTTTACAGTTTTAAATGCCTCGGCTCTTTCGAGTCAATTGTCTGCTATTGAAACCTTGATTGAGAATAATTATGTGAGATGAAAATGAGATGTAGAAATAACACTTGGTCTTTTGGGGTTGGATTTTGAAATAGAGAAGTAACTTTTGAAACCCACAGATAAAAGCGATCCTGAATATGTAGCTGCGTATGAAAAGTGGGAAATGGCTAATAGACTTTGTCTGAAAATTATTAAGCACTCCATATCCAATTCCATTATGGGTGCTATTCCGAATAATGAAAATGCTAAAGGTTTTGTGGATGCTATATGATTGAGACTTGTTGAGTCTGATAAAGATGAAACTAGAGATCTGATGGAAAAACTGATGAATATGAGATATGATGGTATAAGTGGAGTTAGGGAGCACGTTATGAAGATGATGAATATATCTTCTAAATTAAAGGCTCTCAAGATTCTCATTGCTGAGCCTTTTCTGGTTTATCATGTTCTGAATAGCCTTTCGAGCCAATTTAATCAGCTGAAGGTTGCTTATAATACTCAAAGAGATAAATGAGATTTAAATGACCTTATTGCTGTATGTTCCCAAGAGGAGTATATGCTGATGCGCAAAAATGTCGAAACTGTACAATTAGCTTTTCAGCCACCACAGAGCAATATGTCTTTTCATAACCATAAGTCTAAGTTCCACAAGAGCGACAAGTCACACCGTAATCAGCAGAACAAAAATTTTGGAGGTCAGACTTCTGGTGATCCCAAAGGAGTGATAAAGAAAAATGATCAATGCAAGTTCTGCAAGAAGAATGGTCATTGATAGAAAAATTGTTTTAAGTTTAAAACTTGGTTGGAGAGGAAGAAGAGTTCCGCAGGGGTTCACGAGCAAACGGAGGCCAAGTGAGAATGAAGTAAGCTTGTGCGTTGGGAATGGAGTTCAAGTGAAGGTTGAGTTCATAGGTGTAGTGAAATTATTTTTGGAGTCTATTTTCTCTTTTGTTTTAGAAAAATACTGATTTTTGTATCGCAAATGAGGCGGAATTTAATTTCTATATCGAAACTTAATGCTTCTAATTTTTCCTTTAATTTGGTAATGGAATGGTTGAATTGTTTTATGATCCTTGTTTGATTGGAAATGGCCTCTTATGGGATGGTTTATATAAATTGTTTTGGGCTTCTTTCGGTGAAGTCTCTTGTGTTGCGAATGTGTCAAAGAAAATGTCTATAATTCAGTAATTCGTGAATCATCCTCCATGTTGTGGTATAAGCGGTGGGGTCACATTTCAAAAGATAGGATGGAGAGATTGGTTAAAGTTGAGATACCTTCCTCTCTCGACTTCTCTAATTTTGAGACTTGTGTGGATTGTACAAGAGGAAAGTTGACTAAATCCACTAGGAAATGTTCCACTATGAGTAATTTTAATGTTGGGCATATTTTAACAATGTTACTTTTAATCAAGCATTGACAAGTCCTGAATCACATGAATGGATAAATGTTATGGAAGATGAAATGAATTCTATGGAACAGAATAAAGTTTGGGAACTTGTTGAACTTCCTCCGGATTCCAAAGTCATAGACAACAAGTGGATCTTCAAAAGTAAAATGGGTTCAAAAGGGAATATTGAACGAAAGAAGGCGAAATTGGTTGCAAAATGGTTCACTCAACAAGAGGGCATTGGTTACAATGAAACTTATTCACTTGTTTCATCCAAAGATTCTTTTCGAATCATCATGGTACTTGTGGCACATTATAATTTGTACCTTCATCAGATGGATGTTAAGACGGCTTATCTGAATGGAGATCTTTCGGAAAGGGTTTACATGAGACTAAGAAAACTTGATATGCAAGTTAAATAAACCTTATATGGCCTCAAACAAGTATCACGGCAGTGGTATTTGAAGTTTGGCAAGGTTGACTTCTCTTGATTTTGTTGAAAATACAGTCGATCAATGTATTTATCTTAAAACCAATTGGAGAAATTTTATGTATCTTGTCGTGTATGTTGATGGCATTTTACTTGCAAGCAGTGATTTAGCTCAGTAGGTTTCAGTCGAATTCAGGGTAAGAGCATTGGAGAGCGACTAAGAAAGTTATGAAATACTTAAAGAAAACTGAAAGTTACATGCTCACTTTCCAGCGCTCAATCACCTTGAGGTGGTAGGCTACTTAGATTCTGATTTTGCTGGATGTCAAGATTATTTGAAATCAACCTCAGGTTATATTTTCATGTTGGCGGTGGTGTTATCTCGTGGAAAGATGTTAAGTAGACTCTAGTGGCATTTTCTACTATGCAGGCTGAATTTGTGGCATGTCATGGAGCTAAAATTCAAGCAATTTAGTTAAAGAATTTTGTTTCTGGTCTAAAAGTTGTTGATTCCATCTTGAGGCCAATCATTATTTATTGTGATAATAGCGCAACAGTGTTATTTTCATGAAACAATAAAAGTTCTAGTGGATTGAAATATATTGATATCAAACATTTGGTGGTCAGAGACAGAATCAAGGAAGGGCAAACGAAAATAGAACATATTAATACAAAGGCAATGATTGCAAATCCTTTAACTAAGGAACTCGCTCCTAAAGTTTTTACGGCACGTGTTGCTAATATGGGTACTGTGAAACCTTTGATTTTATTTATTAGTGGGAGTTATTTATGTTAGGCAACCCATATGTTCTTCGTGTACAACCCCTTCCAATAATAAAATATATTTTCCTATATCCATATATTATTTTGAGCATGCATTTGACTTATATCTTTTGTTATGATATTATTTTGATCTCAAGATATGACAGTTAAAGACATAAGATGAGTCTCTTTTAGAGACATGTGGCTTCATTTTGATTAGAAACATTTTGAGGACCGATATGAGTTAGCACAATTTTTCAATTGGTGCTAAGTCCATAATGCATACTACCACATTGGTTGGAGGATGGGGATCCATGTCAATAAAGATGTTAGCATTTATAGCTGTGGAATAGTCTTACATCGTTAATTGGTGTAACGACTTCCATGTTCGATGTTAACATTCTTGTTGGATCGGATCATATTGTGTAATGTGTTATCATTGCAGCTATACTTGTGTGGCCACCTAGTTTGACCCGGAGGTTAAAAGTTTTATTCTATAGCAATCAAATGTTTGGCCAAGTGGGAGAATGTTAAAATAATTCTATTATGTGGGTTTCCATTTGATTGCGAATTTTACGGGTTAGATGTATGGTTTGCAATGATCCTGTGATTGGACCCAATATGTTAGTAATCACTTGGGTCGTTGTACACCTTACGGACTTTATTATTATAATGTGGTAATTTTAAGTATGTTGGCAGAAATTAAGTAAACCCTAATTAGGGTTAAAGTCGATAATAGCATTCAGAATAAAAAAATTAGTAATTTTTGAAAAAATTGATGGATATGTAGTTAAAAAATTACGGTCTACGGATCACATTAAATATGTGGCTAAGATTAATGAGTAATGATATTCATCACCATTGATGTTTAACAGCAATCTAAATGGCATCACTTGTGTCATTAAATTACAGGTTTAAATAAAAGAATTTATAATTCATTTATTAGGACTTATCACATGTTGACACTTAAACTGATACTCTAACATCAGTAATGCTAGATAACATCAATCAAGATTAATATTGTTGATTTGACTTAAATTTTAATCTAACTTTTTAATTGAATCAAACCCGAATTTTAAAAAATGGGGCCAAATAGAAACATAATATTTTCATTTTTGTTCGGTATGAAATTCTATTCTTACATCAATGCTTCATCTGTTAACTCTTAAGTGAAGAAATTATTAGATTTGTCAATATAAAAATGTATGTTTGGGAATTTAAATTAAATCTTGTATATTTGAAAATTCAAGCCCATGAAGAGACACCACCTGCCGAAGAACACATGCATTGTAGTATATATGAAATAGATCTGGTGACAACTTCCCATACAAGCTGCATACCCCTTTTCCTACATTGACAACGTAGGTCTCATGTTGTGTATATATCCCAACAAACTTTACTCTGTACAACCTTCTATAACTCTGTCTCGCCCATTCATTGGCTGTATGGGTCTTAAATTTTCTTGCATTTCATTTCAAGTCGAGGAATAATGCTACCTAATGCCACTAGTACAGGGGCGGATCCAGCACCTTGCCAGCCCCCGCGGCCGCCCGTGTTGGATCCGCTGGAGCTTCAGGTTAGTCGCCATCCTCTGGGAAGAAGAAGACACCTGCTGCCGCTGCCATGAAACAACCGAAGCTTCAGGTTTGCACATAGTTTTTTTTTCTGTTTCTTATTGTTTGGGCCTTTTTTTAAAAAAAATATAAGGCCCAATCCATGGTGGCTGGACCGTCCATCAATCCATGGATGATAGATTATATGGGTGTTGCTTGCAATTGCAACCCATTACCACAAAACCAATTCCAAAATTGAGGGAGACGACTGAAGAATGAAGTGACGAGCTGCGCCGCTGCGGACCTGCTACTGTGACGCCGCCGATCGAGGAGACCGGTGGAAGGTGGTGGACGGTGGACGCCTGACTCGCACGGTGAGCGCCTTTGCCTTTAATTTTGTCGGTGCAGTGTGAACGGTTTCCGTTCTGTTTCAAGTTTCAGTCTCTATTTTTCCTTTTTTTTTTGGGTTTTTGTGAATTTGTGATTTATGAATCATGAGAAATGAGAATTTATGTTATATTATTGTCTGACACTATGAGTTATGACTTATGAGTTATAATTTTGATTTGTGAATTGTGATTTGGGAATTTAGGTTTTTAGGAAATTAAGGATAAGTGAAAAAAATTAATGGAGAAGATGTTGGGCTCAATACACTGTTTTTAATCAATTTTAAGTGAAAAATAAATTGGGGCATTTTGAAAATTATGGAGCGATTTTCTTGTACATCTGCAAGTGTTTTTAGAGAAAGTTGTTATGCAAGTTGTTGTATATATTAAAATTCATTTTCTTTACGTTTTAGAGTTTGTTTGATTTGATTCCTCTGTACTTCTATAAATTCAGCCATTAAGAAATGAAGACAAGATTGAATTTATACTCGAGTTCTTTGTTGCTTTTTCCAAATATTCATTTGTGCAATTGGCTAGTCTTGCAGTAGCCTACATTCAAAATCTTTGTTATCATGAAGCTGTAAACCTTTGTTTGGGCACATCGCTATTATGACCGTTGAATCAACGGTCAACGATCAACAGTTGACCTCCGCCCTGGCTGAGCGCCGGACCTGGGTCCGCCCCTGCTCTAGTACTATATTATTATTCTAGGACCTCTAGGTGATACTATGTAATAGGTTCAATGAAATGTAGAATCAATTAATTAGTTTAATTATACTCTTATTTAATGTCAAATTAGTGCCACATATACTAATATTTTAACACAATTGGGTATTTGTGCTAAATAACATTACTCTGAGTCGATCTTTTAATGTCTTTACTTGTACTCTCGATATATGTCTCACCTAACTTCTTTCTATATATGTCTCACCTACACTTGCCTACCCAAATTAATACAAAATTGTACTTGATAATATATAAGTATTCATGTGAATGAATACAGTAAAATCTTGATAAATGAATGTTCGATAAATTAATAATCTCGTTTAATTAATAAAGTTTTTTGGTCCTGACTTGGGACAGTTTACTAAATTAATAACTCTGCTAATGTATAAGATAATAATTTTTTAGACTTGTTAAGGTCCCAAGAACATATAAATAATATAATAACATTTTTTTTTCAATTTGCCTCCTTTTCAAAATATGCATTTAAAGTCTTTTGCCTTTTCTTTTCACCCAAGCCAAATCAACTTCATCTCTAATTTTTGGTGCACATTCTAAACTTGAATGATTAATCTTCGAAGATATTAAACTTTGCAGTCAATGTATGTACATTAATATTTCCTCTTTAATGTATGTATGTGTGCCTTTTTGAGTGCTTATAGATTAAATTTTAGAATTTCACCACATTCAATGTTTTTTTTTTAATTTCCTACATTATGGTAAAATATAATACAAGTTAAGAACGATTAAACCATTTTGCTAGATGAATTGTGACATAGAGGTCAACAAATTCCTAGGTGGATGAAAATGATGACAGTATTTAAAATAGTTCAATGATATACTAACATGTAACATTATGTCAACAAGGGTGGCACTGTAGCATGATTGAGTTGAAAAATATAAAATACTCTATAAATTAATAAATTATTCATTTATCGATAAATTAATAATCCCTCTAAAATAATAATTTTTCTCGATCCTAACATTATTATTTTGTAGTGGTTTTACTGTATGTTTTTATCATGTTCAATAATTTTAATTTAAAAAAGTAACTTAATTACAATTTTGTTTCCAATTTTTTTTTAATAAGTTAATTTTTTCTTAAATAAAAGTCAAACGTTCTTTTTTTTTTTCCTGATAGTTTAAGATACATATTACTTTCTAAGTTTAAATGTTTTTTACGTTGCCAAGAATGAGCCAAATAACATTCTCAGTGCGTGGAGTGTTAAGTTGTGGACTATAATTATTGTCACTCTGTAAAGTCGAGATGTGAATCGATTTTCGCGGTGAGATTTTCGTGGGAATTAGAAGGGAGCAGGAAGCCCTCTTTCCGGGGGATGTGGGGGGGGGGGGGGGGTGGGGACTAAAATTTTATTAAGGGCAATTTCAAAATTTGTGTCAAGGTAAATTTCGATTTTACCCTAATTTGTCTTATAAATAGCGAGCATTAATTAGGTTTTTTAATCACCAACATAAAAGAGAAAAAGAGAGATTAGAGAAATAGGTGTGTAATTTTCACTTGTAAACTATTTTTCATCATAGTTAATTACTGTAATGGTAGAAGATGATGCATTGTGACGGACATCTATAAATATGGTATATGTATCTTTATTTCTTTCTGTTTATTGTTTACTCTATGTGGAATAATGTTAAGATTTCTAATTCTCGGCATGGAGGAGTGGTAAAACAACCAATATATTTGTAATAGTTGTGGGGTTTCTTCCTCAACTGATAGGGATTGAAGGGCTCCATCTTAATTTGTGTTGTCCAATGATGTCCCAGCTCTATTAATTTGCTCTCTATCTGTGAACATATGCATTTCACATGTCATTTTATTTTTAAGTTTTTCCAATGATTTATTCTTTTACTTGTGGCATGCATTTGTTTATTCAAGTTGTACCTTAGCAACAACTGGATCTGTTCCGTCGATCAAATCTAAATCAACTGTATTTATATTTGTCTCAAATGGAGCTCGACCAAGTTGATCAATCTTTAATCTAGCATATCAAACATATTATACGAGTGTACGAGTGCGCATGAGAAAGAGCAAGGTCGATCCTGAGATTTTTGGGACCATAGGCCAACTTCAAATATGGAATCCCTAGAAACATTCAAAATATATACCATAATATAGTAATTTTATTAAATAAAAATATTCAAAGTTACAAAAATAATAATATAAAACTTTCAAATGTCTAAGTTAAATTTACTTTTCTATAATTCTTGATTGAAAATCAACAATTATACAATTACAATCAATCTATTTTAGAACTTTTATTTTCAACAGAAACTATGATCAATTCATTCAACATTTCTTGGGACATTATTGACTGAATATAGGATTTATCAACTTCAACTTGGAGAAACTCTTTTTTATTGATGCAACTGTAACTAGTATAGTCAATATTATTATATATGCAATCCGTGCATTTGGAAAATAATCGTCCATATTTTTATATAGTCTAACACTTCAATCCCTTTTTTGGTCTATTCGAGAAAACCGTTTCTCACAACTTTGCAGTTCAGAAAATAACTCCGGCCCATCAATACCAGAATCTCAATCGTGCTTCAAAAATTCTTCAAGCTTATTACACCAACATTTTTCATGAAATTTAGGTTTAGTCCTGTTTAGTGGTACTAAAATTTAGATTTTAATGTAAATAATTAATTTTAACCACGTATTCAGTTGGATTAATAACTTTCAGATTACACATTTCATCATTTTTTTTAAATCTTCAAAAAATATGATTTTAATTTCCACCAAACAAGGGCTCAAAGTGCTTCTTTCTATAAATAATACGCTTTTCATGAAATTTAGGTTTAACTTCCATTTGAGTTGTAATTTCTTTAGCAGTAATCTTGTCGGATTCAAATCCTATTTATGTGTATATTTTAGAAAATGAAATAAGTGTTTTCAAGTGACTAATAACAGCATCGATGGACATATTCACTTCGCAACAATTTACTTTTTTATTAGAAGATAATAGATTGTACCAAATAATCATATCTAGCAAGAACTCAAAATCCATAATGTTATAAGATAAACTTTTACCATCTCTAAATGTCTTAACCCCATCACACGTTTTCACGAAATATTATAAAGTGGCTTTTGTTTCTGATGCTTAAAATCTTATTTTATTTTAAAAATTTAAATTTGACTTTTCCAACATGTTTGTGATAGTGGTTTCTGGCACTTTTCCCATTGGATTTATTTCTAGTACTCTTTTTTGTAAACATTTATACTCTCATTTTATATTAGAACCATTATCATAACCCTGATTTCTTAAATCACCAATATCAAGATCAAGTCTTTTCAAAACATCTAACAATTCACTAAACAGTCCTTGCTCCTTAGTATCATCCATCTTAAGTAATCCCAAAAAAAAAAAAAAAAAAATTATTCTACTTTAACTGGACTTGCCTAGACATCTAGCATACTCCCATAGTTTGGTACCCATTATTTTCAAAATACATTTTTCTCTCTTATTTTCAATCACACATTTTTCAATAAAAAAATATTACACGTAAATTCAAAAAAAATTCTTGTTTTTAACCACATTTTTCAACAAAAAAAGGGGGCTCAAACACGCACTTATACTTAATTAGTTGTACTAAAGAAAATAAAAAATCAAGTTAGTACAATTTACAAGTAAAGAAAATATGAAAAAAAAATTGTAAACAATAATCTAGTCAGAAATTTTGTATTTATTATTTATAAATATAATTTTATAAAAAAAATTTGGGGGCCTTCACCAAAGTAGTGCCGTAGACAATCGCCTACCTCACTTGTTGATAGGGCAGAGTGAGAGAAAGGGAGTGTATTTTAGACACTTCAGAAGGAGAATGCCAATGCATTTGCTTCAGGCTATATTTCTTACCATGCATGCTGGCAGGAGTGGACGCAGAAGTTTAAAGTTGGGGAGCACAATCGTAAATTTACGTCCAAAAAAATCACACCCCATATAATTTTGCATTCGCAAATTTATATGGGATATGACTTTTTCGGATGTAAAATTTCGAAATTTTTTGATGTCATTCCATATAAAATTTCATAATAAAATGATGAAAATTACGTTGAAAAATTTGTATCGCAAAAATAATAAATGTTGTTGAAATAATTGAATTTTTTTAAGGAAAATGCAGGTTAGACGCATTTCTTTAAAACTCACGTTTAACGCATTTTTAACTATTTTCGATATTTGTTTGGACTATTCGATATGTCTATAATGTAGTTCTCGAAATAAGTTTTGAGATGACATAAGCAATTTGTAGATTCGATTAATGTATGGTCGTCAGAGAATTTTTAAAATTAGCATGTTATCGAAATTTTCGAAATACTAATTTTGAACGGCCTTCTTTGAAAAGTCGTAACATTTGTTACGATTGATCGTTTCATACACCATTAATGACATAGAAAATTAGACCGTAAGCACTTCGAAATGGTATTAAGAATAGGGATAATTGCAGTAAAGGTCCCAAACCTTTCAAATTTTTGCGCACTTTACCCTAACCTTTGATTTGTGCCAGAGGAGATCCCAAACCTTTCAAAAATATGCGCCGGAGGTCCATCTGGACGGATTCCGTCCAGTTGACCGTTAGTCAACCCAAAAGTCAAAATTGATTCAATTTTGACAAAATTAGGAGGGGGTAATATAGGAATTTTACATATTTTAACCCATTACATAAATAAACAAAAAAATAGAAAAAAATAAAAAAACTCTCTCTTCCTCTCCAACAACAGTGGCAGCCGACACTACCACATCCTCTGTGCCAGCACCACCACTGCCTGAACCAGAGGAAGAGAAACCCATGCCGCCCAAAACCAACTCCCAAGTCCATTTCTTCTATTTTCTTTACGCAATTTACTTTTCATTTGCGTGCAGGAACTCAGCAAGTTGAAATCAGCCTGAATAATGGATTTCTCAGCAGCCTCATGCTTCTCTGAAATGGTAAGATTATCCCCAGAAAACAACTCATCTTCTTCATTAAATCTGATTCCAAGTAATAGCTCAATCTCAAGCTTGTGCACTTCCCCAGGCATGGAACCACCTCAAGTTTCCGTTGAACCACCGCCCAAACAGAAAAAGCCTAACAATAATTATGACTATTGCTTGCCTAATTTTGTGGGATTCTAGTATTTTCGCTAGTTTTAGGTGGGGGTTCTTTATTTGTCAGTGAGGTGGAGGCGGATGGGAATTGTTTATTCACGGCTGCGGGTAGATCGAGGATGAAGATCTGGCAGCGACGACGAGGGAGCTGAGGATGAGGTCTGTGAGGAGATTCGTGGAGGATCTGGCAGCGGTGGATGATGAGACTAAATGGATGATTGAATCGACGATTTGGCACATGTATGCACCGGATCTGAAAATCCGTTTGGGGGATTCCTGTGGTTCCTGATGTTAAGATGTTGGGGGTTGTTAGATCGGTATGCAGAGGTGGTGGTGGTGGAGTGAATATGCGGTGGTGGAGGAGGTGCTACTGCAGCGGCGGTGAAAGCTTCTTTGCGAGGAAGAAGATCAAGATGGGGGTGGGGGCATTTTTATTTATTTATTTTTAGTTTAATTGTTTTTTTAATTGGTAATAATAGTTGTGAAAATATTAATTTTAAAGTTACCATTTTGCCCTTAGTAGATTTGGTCAAAATCATTTTTCTTAGTCAATTAACGGTCAACTGGACGGAATCCATCCAGATGGACCTCCGACGCATATTTTTGAAAGGTTTGGGATTTCCTCTGGCACAAATCAAAGGTTAGGGTAAATTGCGCAAAAAATTGAAAGGTTTGGGACCTTTGCTGCAATTATCCCTTAAGAATATAATGTTTCGATTTCGTTTCACGTCCCATAATGATTTCGAAAATTGAAACAAAAACATAGAAAATTTAATGGTGAAAAAAAAGGAGCAAAGTTGGGGGGTCACGTGATCCCCCAGGCCATCCCCAGCGTCCGCCCATGCATGCAAGGACAAAAATCCTAAGCTTTAGAAGTGTATTTTAGACAGTGCTTCAGGAATTTTTTTTCTAAAGAAAAACTTGACAAATTAAAGGGAAAGGATAATTATTTTGGGATAATTGCAACAACGGTGCCAAACATTTCATTTAGTAGCAGACTTTGTCCAAACTTTTCATTTGTGCCACCCACGATACCAAACTTTTCAAAATGTCGCAGTTAAAGTCCAAATGGACGATTTTTGTTATTTTGACCGTTAGTCGACCAAATAATTGATTTTGACAATAATTTTGATTAATTTTAAAAAGTTAAAATGGTAATTTTACATTTTTATAATAAAATAACTAAAATCAAATAATTAAAATTAAAAACCAAAAATCAATTTCTTCTTCTCCATCCACCCCCACACATATCCACCCCCACCCCACCCCACCCCACCCAACCCACCCCAACCTAAAACCATCACCACCACCACCACCACTTCCACCTCCTTCACCGCTACCTTCACTTCCATCACCCAACCAATTTTTTTCTTCCCTCTCTTCCTCCACCTCCTTTACCTCATGGAGAAACTTAATAAATTTGAATTGTCATGGATTATAGAAAAGAGATAAAAAATTGAAAACCCACAAATGTCTAATCCTGAAAAAAAAATCCTTAAAACCCCAAAATGTGATACAGCGAGAAAATGGAGGCAAAAGAAAAAAACACTGAAGAAAGAGAGAGACCCTTCTCAATTCTCATTCACCATTAAAACTCAGGTGGAAAATTGGGCCCCATCCAAAATTCATTGGCACAATAAACCAAGCAAAATAGCGTGTTCAACAAGCGACCAAAGAATGGAGCAAAAAAGAAAATCTAAACCATTAATTGCAGTAAAATAAAGTAGTTTTAAATTTGAAAGGCAAAGAAAATAGGGAATTGCAAGAACAAGAAGTAATGGTGAAAAACCTAAAGGTCAACATGGGTGATGTAATGTAATTCAATCTTCCACAATACAAAAAAATTTGTACTGGAGGAGGAGATGGAGGAAGAGAGGAAAGAAAAAATTTGTTTGATGATGGGAATGAAGGTGACTGTGGAGGAGATGACAGTGGTGATGATGATTTTGGGGTGTGGGTATGTGTGGGGTGGATAGAGAAAAAAAGTTGACTTTTGGTTTTTTATTTTAATTATTTGATTTTAGTTATTTTATTATAAAAAAAATGTAAAGTTACCATTTTAACATTTTAAAATTAATCAAAATTATTGTCAAGATCAATTATTTGGTCAATTAACGGTCAAACTAATGGGAATAATCTATTTGAACTTCAACTGTGACATTTTGAAAGGTTTGGTACCGTTGGTAGTACAAATGAAATGTTTGAGCAAAATTTACTACTAAATGAAATGTTTGGTACCACTGTTACAATTATTCCTAATTATTTTCACACTGCAAAGTTTGTTTCTGAATTACATTTTAAGTGCAATTGAGGTTCTCAGCTTTTGCTTTGTTTTGCACTTATGTCCCTAACTTTTTTCGTTGCATTCTTATCATTATTCTTCCATTAATTATAACATCTTGTTTTGATGGCAGTTTTAACAAAAAATCTATTAGGAGCGGGCAGTGCCAGTCCTGTCATTTTTGGGGCCCGAGGCGAACTCTCAAAATTGGGCCCCCGGAGATCAACGTAAATGCAAAATCCAACAGTGCATTATGCAACGTATTGCTAACTTAACATTGAAGAGTAGAACAACAAACAAATATAAAGAACAAAAGATTTATATATATTATAAAGTAACAAAACCGACAAAAGTTCAAACAATCAGTTAAATACTATTCGTCTCGCTGTTTTAGAGGCAAAAACATTAATCAAATCTAAATAGTTTAACTGTTCAACTATGTCTTTCTCTATTGATAACATAACGGAGGACATAAAACGGCCAACTATTATTAATAGCTGGATCACACAATGTGGCTTTAATGAATATCTGCAATAAACCCTATTTTTCGGTTTTACACATGGCAATTCAATATCGAATTCATACAAGACCATCTCTAAATACTAGGAACAATATTTTTGAATGTTGCTTGATCTTTGAAAAGTTCCAAAGAAGGTCAAACTTGTATGTGTGCATCATTACACAATGTCGTAGTCCAAAATATTTGACAAGGCTCACCATTTTAACAATACAAATGCAAATTTCTCATAAGGAGGAAAATCATTGGAAAGGGAAATTTCAGTATAACAAAGTAAAGAATAATAAAGAAATGACAAGGAATTTTTTTTTTTTTTTTTATTATTACAGTCAGGAATAACTGCCATAACAAAATATACATTTTTCAATATCAGAAAATATATACACGCACAGAAGCATACTCTGTATAGCCCACAGAAACACTTATATAAAGTAAAACAAGCACAGAAAATATATCATAAAAGAAATTAAGGCCCTGTTTAGTATACATTATTTTTTTCATTCTCATTCTTCTACTCATTTTCAACCACACATTTTTCAATAAAATAATATTTCTCATCACATCAATAACTTTTCCTTCATTTTTAATCACACATTCTCCATCAATCTACTATTCAATAATACATTCTTTCAAAAGAATGTGTCCCAAACACACTTTAAAACAGAAATTTGCATAATATAATTAAAAAACTTACCCCAGGGGAACTCCTTGTTACAGATGTGCAAGAATGAGTATGACTGCACACAAAATGAGAATGATCAACCCACTTCTAAATTATTTAAACCCCATAAATTCAGTATTAAATTAAATTTAGATTCCATGTACTAAAACGATAAACAATATAAAACCCGGTTTTCAATCAAATAAAATAAAGAAAGGTATAAAGAAACTTACATGAGGCTCTTCATGGTGAGGATGACCCTTGGAAAGGTTAACGATTGCAAGAATAGTGCAAGTTGCTATACCTAGATATGTTATTTTCTCCCACTTCGAAGCCTCGGCTACATTAACACGAGCACCAAAAAATTCTAAAAATAATTAACATATACCTAAAATCAGGAAAATCAATTTTCTATCGCATCCAATAGGCAGTAGTTTAATCGCCAATACAATCATAAAAAACAATCCTTTAAACTGCGTACAGACTATGTAAATCTGAAATGTAATGATAACCTAGACAGGGAATACCCGAAAAATTCTAAAATAATTTAAAATAATAAAATCTTGAAAATCAATTTTCAATCGCATCCGTCATAACTGGAATGTTATTTCAATTTATTAATACCAGCTTTATCGTGAAGAGGCACTGGAGTCTGAAAAACACCACTCCGACGTGACGGCGTCGGCTTGAAGAACAATTGATTGGTAGATTCTTGGAGTTGGAGAGTTGAATGGTTTTTGAGATTGAGAGCGGGAAGGAGAAGGTTCGTGTGATTGATTCGGACCATTCGGTGAGTGTTCAGTAGGTTATAATTGGGCCTCCAGAGTTGGGCCTATTCTGAAATTAAAAAAAAAAAAAAAAAATTGGGCCAGAAAATGAGGCCCCCTCCACGTTTGGGCCTGAGGCGGCGGCCTCATTCGCTTCGACTCAGGACTGGGCTGGGAGCGGGATAAAAAGACTTTTTTTGTCTATCAAGTTTTTAAATAAGTAAAAAGTATTAAATACAACAATTCAATAAAATATTTAAACTCTGTTTGGAAAATTTATAAATGATTTAGAGTATCTCTAAGAGACCCTTTATTAAAAAAAAAAAAAAACATATTTTGCGATTTAGAGAGCATATATAAATTTAGAAAGTAAAATTTTATAAGTAATCTAACATGCTCTTTATTTTAACACTCAATTTTACTATTCCCAAAAATATTTATTGTTTTTTCCTATCTTTTATTTTCACTAGTTTCCATTCGAATTATGATATTAATTTTCTCTATTAAAAAATGAAATACTTTGAATGCATTTAATTATTAAGAGTGGATTCACTATCTATTTTAAAATGTTAATTTGAATAGTTTTTTGAAACATAATTTTAAGGGTTAATTTTTTAAAATAGAGAACATATTATGTTTAAATAATCTATTGGATATGCTTTTATAAGAAGGATTAATAGCGAGTTATATGAAATGTGTAGATAATAAATGAGTAATAATTATGTACATGTGGTTGAAATTAATATTTAACTCCAACTAAATTTATAAATCATTTATAAATTGGTTGTCAAACGAAGGCCAAACCCTAATTTCAAATCACGCTAACAAAATATTTGAAAATAAACCATTATCATGTATAAGATGTATTAATTAATTAAATATTAAGGATAAGAACACACAAAAAAAGGAAGAAAAAGGAAAAAAGAAAATTGCTGAAGATATAAATGTGGTCACGAGTAAATTATATAAAGAATCACTGCCTTTATAATCTGGTGCTGCAAATAAAATATATGGTGTGAATATTATCGTAATATAACCTAAAGAGAAATCAATTATTAAAAATAATCCTCAAAAGAGTGTATTTTTTAAAGTTAGATGTTTGTATTGTCTAGCACAGGGAAAATTTGTAATTTACTCGTATTAAAATTTTGACCTAAATTTCAAGTCTTGTAATTTGATAGAAAAAGATAAATCGAGGTCAATCTCAGAAAAATCTTCATCTTAGGTAGGGATGTCAATCCAACTCGTCAACTCGATGGCCGAGCCAACCCACGTGGCTTGTCGAGTCACATGGGCGGACTAGTGACGCGGGCCAAAAATGGCCCGTGTCACAAGCCTTACTGCGTGCCTAAAGTAGGCCGTCTGCCTGTTGCTTATCTTAAATAAGTAAATAAATAAAAATTCGAGTCAACTCGACTCGGCTTGGCTCAGCTCAGTAAGGCTCGAGCCTAAAGCTCAAGCCAAGCCTCAGTTTGTAATTGAGCTTTATCCGCTTTGGCAAAAAAAAAAAAAAAAACCAAAGCCATTTTTTGCCCAAGCCGCACCCGAGCTGTAATTTGCGGCTCGCGAGCCGGCTCAACCCAACAAATTTACATCCCTAACCTTATGTAACCAATAATATTGATGTCATATTTAAGGTGTAGAATTTTACAATGGTAAACAAAAATTAAAAAAAGGAAAAGAAGTTCAAAATTTTTGTGTTTTGTCCAATACAATGTTGTTCTATCAAACATGCCCTAAGTACTCGAGGACATATTTCTCCTTATATTTTTTTTTCTTACTGTACCAGACTTTCAAATATTAATCTTGGGAATCATTTAAAATGTTTATAATTAATTAAATCTTGGCAACAATGCTTTTCCCGATCGTTGAGTTTCATCGACTCGACCGAAAACTTGATTCTTTTAGATTCTTCAAATGTCAGACTAAGAACATGATTGCTTTCTCCATGTCCTTTTCTTACCTACGACAACATTTTTTCACCATTTTAGTCTACTTAACCCTTGGTTGAGTTAACGGTTAACTACTTGACCTTGTCCTTGACCTTGATCGAGTATACTGCCCTTCATCTCAATGATTTGATGAAGTGTCGTGCGAACTTTATATCTGCTTATTTTCTTTTTTCTTTCTTCTTCGTTTATCTTTATGTACACAAAATTTCATAAAGTTGAAAAATTAGTTCCTCCACTTGAATACATGTTTTCATATTACAGCTGAAAATGAACTTAAAACAAAATAATTTCATCTTTACACAACTTGATAACTTCAGAGTATGAAATTTGGCAGAATGGTACTCTCTAGTGACTGGCTTCAGCTCCTTGTTAATCACAGCTGTTTCATTATGTCAATTGGCGACTGCAATTTCCCATTTTCGCACTAATCAGAGATGGAACGTAGAGCAACACAGGGATGGGACGGCAGTTATTGAGCACAACCCCAAAACTGTGGTAGTCGAAAATGAGGTAAAAATCAGAAATTTGCTCGCAACAATGAACAAAATGACTGAAGCAGCCGTAGAAGTGTTTTACACAAATTTTTAACTTTGATACGAACAATTCTGGATGTCTTATGATGTGTGGTTTTATAGTTCCCAGTACATGTCACTGTCATTTCTAGCCAAATCCAATTCTGTTTCTACGGAAAATTAATACTCCCGTACACTCTTGAGTTGGATGTACAAATTGAAAACAAGGACTTCAGACGTGAAACGTTCCCCTGAGAATACCATGCTACCATGGAGAAGTGAAAGCTCTCCTTGGAGCGGGAAAGGTCAACGTGCACGCGTGTGCATTTCTCTCTCTCGGTCCCTCCTCGGCCTTTTTCTAGAGTAGTCCTATGTATCCAGATTGAGATCATCATCAGTTTAGGTAGCATTTAAGTTACATTCATTGATAAGTCATCTCAAATAAAATATGTATTCCTACATATACAACCGTGTTCTTTTAACATAATGATTTCTCGTACACACATCAACAATGAACAACATACAAAATAGCAACAGGTATCAAAGTTCTACACTGTCCCTTAATTTTAGATTTCTCTATCAGAGACTTGGGAAATACTTGGGGTTACCTGAAATTCACATAGTGGGTAATAGTTGATATACTTGGTTAAAAATTAGAATGTTACAATCCACGCGACAAGCAATGAATGGTTTTGTACAAATCAATAGAACGTAACTTACAGAATCTTCAGTATAATTGTGTTCATCACCCACTTGCATGACAATTGAATAACTCGTTTGAAGCCATTTATTTGCTATACACGAGACTAGACAGTCGTTTTCTTTCTTAGCCTTGTACAATACAGCATGGACCAACTTACCAAACAAGCTAATGTAGTATATAATAGACGTGATGCAATACCCTATACAACGGGGCAGCATATGCAATCAAGTGAGGCATTTCTCCATGCTGCTCAAGCAACGCGAGACGACAAGAGGCCTACAAAAGGAAAACATGAGTGCATTATATTATCGTGTTGACTAAGTTCAACATAGAGAACAAAAGACTTGGAGCATGTATGGGAAATGATTGGCTAAACATACTTTTTATCCACACATTTCGTAGTTCCACTTACTATCTAGACATTCCAATCCTGTAAACCTACAACTTATAATCACTTATACTTTAATTTAACGACTTACCAAACATGCCCTAAATATGTTGACAATTTTATCAAATGAGGGAATAATATTAGTTAAAAACTAAGAATTGCAACCTTGAATCTAAAACACCTAGTTCGATATTTTACTTCATGTAAACATCAGTTCTTACTCAAACCATTACATTTGAAAGGACGGTGTATCCAGGACAGATGACTAATAAGTTTTTTTTCTTCCCTGATGAATTGAAAAGAAGAAAGAAGGAAAGATATTTGAAGGGAACGAAAGGAAAAATAGAAAACACGGAAAAGAATGAACGCCCTTGACTTCGTTTTCAATACTAATTATAGTACATCCATCCATTTTATCAGTGATAATATCATTTTGGAACTGCAGTAAACACTGCACTGGCAAACCATATTCCTGCCCCATCAATAAAAATCGGGATAAGAAGAGGATATTTGTACAAATTTTCCCCTTCCATGGCATTTACTTGATTCGAAAAACATGATTAAGAATTCGGTCCTAAAATTCAATTTAGGTAATATGATGAAGTAAAACAATATCATTCATGAAACTAAACTTTTCCTATCTTTCAAGTGAATTAAAGCACATTTGATGTCCATTCCAATTACAGAGCTTAGATTCTAGCCTTCTAGGAGGTCATGGTGCAAAAGAAAATATACATACTATAACTGCTTAATGTCTAGATATATGCAGGAAATTCTCACTTTCAAGAGATTAAATGCTTGTCTTGATTCTCCAAAATAGCTTACCAACCAAATTACAGATATCCAAAAAAAGAAAAAGTGGGCACAGCCTAAATTTCAGGATGACAGACATGTATGCATTGTCATATAAGAATCACTACCTTTGATTGGGTATTTTCCATCTCACAAGCATGTTTCAGGGACAGCAAGGTAACTGTTGGAATAAGACAGCGCAGTTTGAGGCTTTCACAGAAAGACCTCAAAAAGTAGAATACTGTTATGTTTTAACTAAGGACATCAAAAAGGCCAAGGGAGGAAGGACGGGATGGATACCACGCTTTTCTTAAAGCTTCTTCACCTAATGAACAACTAACACTCTAGAGATTTCATTACAATAACAGAAGAGAAAGGAATGCCAAATCAAATGACTGACATCTAAGGGGAAGCAGGTCAATGACTTCTACAATGTTTGTGATCATATGTTCATTTAGTAACCATCTGAACAGAACATCAATATATTTAAATAAGAAATAATAGAAATTCTAGCCATGCACTCACCTAAAACAATTATTATCAATAACATGGCTGATATAAACAGTATTGAATGTCGACTGACTTGAATACGATGTAGAGGTATCTGGCATCTTTCTATATACGTCCTAATCCGTCTACAGGAGTGCATGACTCGTGCAGACACCTCTGGACATGGTAAATGAAAACCACTACATCCACAAGTTGACATCAGTCGTCTAAGATGTCTCTGTCAACAAGAAATAAAGAAATGAGAATTATTAGATGTTCACAGACACAAAAGATTTAATTTATTGTAGTGAATCTTCTTTAGAAGGCTTTCCTCACATTCACAAATTTTAGTTCACAAATTTCAGTGCATTTAGCCAAGGATCTGGTTCCTTAATACACATCAGCAAGAAGTATGCAATAGCTTCCATTTTCCAATTAAAATTTACCACTCTTCCAGAACACACATTAAGGCAAAATTAGTTTACTAATTGTTGGTGTAAAAAACCTATCTTTTCAATAATAGGATTAGACTGACTTATCCGTTTGGAATACAATCATATGATATTATTTACATTAGAATGCACAGGTTTACAGAATGAATAATCTAAGGAATCTAAAATAAGATCCCTAGCTAAGAATATTTGACAAACCATTTCGAAATTTGACTACAACACTTCCTAGAACAGACTCAGTCTAGTACTAGTCAGGTAATTGAACCCTAGAAAAAAGAATCTCTGTGCAAATTTTCAATACGTAGCACTAGCAATGCTATAGGTAGGATCAATTATAGAAACTGCAAATTCTAAAGCCCTTCAAAGAATTTACTATGCATGAACATATCAAAAGTCAACAAATAGAACTCAAGTTTTCTCAAGAAATCTACGAATGAACCGAGTAGAGCTTGGTTCTTTGCTCAATGGAAGTCATTTCTAATGATCGCAATTAAAGGATGCCTCAAGAACTAATCCTGGACTTTGATGAGAGAGATGTCAGTTCTATTAATAAAGTTTTAGCCAACATATTATACCTCAACCAGATTTGAATTTATTTACTGATGATATTTTCTATTCCCACCAATTGAAATGCCCAACAACAATGAAATTACATATGCTTCTACTGGCCATTTTCCATCGAGGTCTAATTATTGTTTGAGAAGTTGACCAAATTCTTTTCCAATGAAGGTAAAAATTCGAACTTAATTTATAATAATAGTTTCTTCAATCATGTATGCATTAAAATAAAAATGAAAAGATGTTATCCCATTGTCAATTAGACTGATAATTTTAACTAGGTTGAGAAGAATACAATACCATCTGCAAATCAAATGGTAAATCAGGTACTTATAATTTAGAACTGAATGTTTCAGCATTTAGCCATTTAGTCTTAAAATCAATCAAAAGGTCCATTATACCATAATGGCAACCATAATACTAATCTTTGATTTAGAAGTGACTTGTTGCAAAATACCTGCATTTCAGGGGAAGTTGGAGAATGCATTTGTTCCTCGCCATCTTTCAATCTCTTTGCAAAGCTTCTGCTTGCCCTACTCCAATAAACGGATAATAAATTTCCCAAGGACCCAAATATACTCATGATCCTACAATAGCCTCTCAGCTTACTCCTCTGAAAGTGGTTCTTATCTTTGGCCTCATTAGCTTCCAAATCCCAACTCCCATTCTCATTATAACTGCCATCGGCAGCATCCTGAATAGAAGATGATGGTTCAAATCCTATTTCTGTTGAATGCAGAGAACCCACTTTCCTTAACTTATCCCCCTTCAAATTCAAATCATGATCTAAATTTGTAAACATATTCATATTAAAATTTGCAGTTTCACCAGCTTTTCTTTCAGAAATATTGTCAATTGAACTAGATGAGGCAGCAGGATCAAAAAACCTGCTAGTATTATCTTCTAATTCATGACTGGCAATGTGTTCAACAGGTTTTCCCCCTGAAAGAAACAATGCCAACCCATTTCTGTCTTGTTCATTCAAGTTCATATTTGTCAATGATTTTCTTACTGATGTGTTCTCCAGCCTTTGTTCCGCATAAATTATTTGTTCTCTAATAGCCTCAATGAATTGTTTATGTCTTGTGATTGTGTTTTGCCTCTTCTGAGAATCGTCTCTCAAGGCTGACAAATTTACCTCTCTCTCAAAGTCTTCAAGCTGGCAGAAAAAGTGACATGGGCTAAGAGTTTGCCAAAAAAAAAAAAAAAAAGAATTTCTGTTCATCACTAATAATACCTGCCATTTTGCTGTCTCCAGAGCAGTGGTGAGATCACGCTGATTATGTTCTATAGAACTAAGCACTCTTGTGTCTGTATGGTCTCTTTGAACAAGACTTTGTTCATGCAATAGAAGGCGAAATGTTGACTCCATCCTAAATAGGAAATCAGGAAGTTTTTAAGTCACAGATGACTGCAATCCACATGCCTTTTCATAAATATCAAGGAAAAGAAATGCAAATAAGATAAAATCATATTTTCAACGGGTACAGGAAGCTTCCTAATTTATTACAAGAATAAACCCACTATTATAACATCTATACGCACTTGCCTTCCCCCACCCCCCAAAAATAGAAAAATTGTGCTATCCAATTCGCCGTTTAAACAAAAGCGAAAATCAGTCAAAGCTGACACTAGCATGACTATAAATTAGGATAATAAAAAACATGAGAATTATATAAACAGAGAAAGACACGTAATGGAGCATGTTTGGGAAGGCTGACAAGCTTATTTTATTAGTAAGTAAGGAGGGGGAAAAGTATGTTTCTCTCTCCTCGCTTATAAAATAAGTAAGACCAAACATGCTCCATTAACATTGACAACACAACACAACAGAATGAGACATATCACTTTAGTGGTGGAAGATTGGCTTGCAATGTATTATGTATTTAACTAAGAGCTAGGCAAATATGCCAAATTTAATTTACTTCCAACCCATTCCATCAACAACCAATGCATCAAATCAAACCTATAGGTTACTGAATTAGAAAGCATTATTTTAGCAAGCACTATACAATTTCACGAATGCTTGATGCATGAAAATCATTCATGACATTTTCATCATGAATACTTCAAGAAGTTGAATAAATAAACGTAATAAGAATCGTGCAAAGGGTAAACGAAATACCCTACAAGAGCATTTATATACCTAACATGTACACATGTAATGGCAGAGGCAGCAGGGAAGGGGGGACCATCCCCCATCCCCGATCCCCCAACCTCACACACATGCGCAGGAGGAAAATAATGTTCTGTTTTCCCTGACTTTGATTTCAATATTAATTTTTACCATTCAATCATGATGGCACCTAATAAGTTTAAAATATGCTCTTTCCATATATTCTGGACCTCATCAGAGGATACACAAGTATCTATACATGTAAATATCTGACCCGCGGTAAGCATTCTCGAGCCTGGCAAGGCAACAGATACCACACACTACATATTTTGACGAGAATGATTTTTCTCAGAATTCATTAATTCTACAGACCGTTTGGAGAGAAAACGTAGATCACAAATATCCTCATAGATTTACTTCTTCCAACATATCTTGCAGTTTCATGTGTTTTATACCGTTCCAATTTAATCAAAGTCAATAATTCAGGAAAGAATCAAACTGAAACCAACCCGAGATTATTTAGATGTCAAGCATGGAACACAATAATCAAACATGAGCTCCCCGCATAATTTAGAGCCAATCAACAAACAAACAAACAAATAATAAGCCCACACACGCATAAAGATAGACGAACATGTTAGAAAAAGAGAGACCTATCCGCTGAGTCTTGAACAACTTCAGCAGCTGAGAACAAAGGATCTGACTCCCACTGCATCATCTTTGACCTCATTCAATCTATTTAAGTTTCCCAAAAATCGAATTCCAAAGTTGAACTATCGACGAAAGTATAACTGGGTAGTAGCTTAACTGCTGCAAAGAATTCTTTTTTAATTGAAGAACAATCTCGGCTTAAAATAATGCCAACGGCAGCAACTAAGAATAGAAATGAGGAAGAGAAAGCAGTAATTCATCGGAAAGCAGACTGATAAAATTCAAATATGAAAATAAGAAAAGAACACTTTTGCAGCAATTATATATATTGCATTTTTGGTAAAGGTTTACTTGGAAAATATCAACCCTTTTGAGGCAAGAAATAAATCATTACCATTTTACAAAATATATATTATGCTGGGAGTTACAAGAGTTTGTTCTGCAAAAAAATTTGCACCTAAAAATTCCGTGCATTTTAACAAGACATTCTTTAAAATATCATTACTACAAAATTTATTTTTTTCCAAAAAAAAAAAAAAGAAAGAAAGAAAGAGCTCAAACAGAGCCTTCGTGGGAAGAATGCGTAGAACAATGAAAATAAAGTCATACCAAATGAACGAGTGTAAGATGAATTATTATCTATGAGTTGTCTTGGATTTTCCAACTGCTAATAAGTATATTTAGAAATCAAAACTTGTTTGAATTAACAAATTGATGCAGGAGGGTCCGAGTCAGACGAAGCTGAGTTGTCAGATAACTCGTTGATGGCGCTAACGTACCATGAATTGGCGGATCGACGTAAGAATGGAAAGTAATCGACGACATTTCCTAATTGGGGTCAATTTTGAACACGTTTTGGTATTTTGGCCATAACTTTGGCTACGGTTGTCAGAATCACGCCCGTGACCCCAATTCGGAAAGCTCGTTTCGGCGCGCACGTCGTGGGCACCCAGCTATGCTCGGTGTGCATCGGATTCGAGGTCAAATTCAGCTGTTTTCCCTTCCGAATCGTCAATTTAAGTTATTTTTTACTATTTATGGTAATATTTCGGTTTCCCTTTTGACATAGAATAATTGCTCGATTTGAGCCGAATTTTGGTGATATTGTTTCTTTTATTAAGTATTTTATTTTGGTATGAATATCAGGATTTTGCTATTTTTGGCAAAATTCCGATTATTATTATTTTCTGGCTATTTAACCCGGCTTGTGGGTTATTTTCATTCGGTTGTTGAATAATAAAGAATTTTCTCGTTTTTCTTTGTGTTTCTCTTGCGTTCTTCTCTGTTTTTGTCAATTGAATCCCGCCTACAGAATAATCACTATTCTGCCCGGCGTCACAAATTCTTCAAATAAAAGTGAACAAAATGCATAAAGGTCAGGTAGCTAGAAAAGAGCCCTGGATCCATTTGAAAGCATTCTAATAAAGCAAAAATCAAATAAAAATGTTTCACATCATTCTGAATCAAAAATCTTTTCAACTCCTTCGGCGGTGGAATATACTTATTTTATGTCAATGATACAAACTAAATATAAATAAATTAAAAAGATTAGATTCATTTACCACTATAATTCAAGGTAAATATAAAAGTTTATAAAATTTCTAATACTTTAGTCCAAAATATTTAATTCATTTTCAGACTTTCTAGATAACTTTTGGCCCCATTAATTTATAATTTATTTTTTTCTTTATTTTTATCAATCACACATTTTCTAATAAAATAATACTACATGTAAGCCTAAAAAATTTTCTTTTTTTTTAATCACACATTCTCAAAAAAATTATAATTCCTCTCATTATAATTTGAAATAATGGGAGCCAAATAGACAAGTAATCATGCATTGCTTAAAAACTTGTTACATCAGCAAAATATGAGACTTCATTAAAAGAAACTTTATATCTTGTAGGGAAATTTGCAACAAAAATTTTAAATTTTTAAAAGAGGAATTTGTCATTTTTTGGCTTTGCATTTTTATAAATTTCACTTTTTGATAGAATTTAAACATCATACAATCATTCATTAAACGAGTTTTGACTAGGGCTGTCCGTGGGTCGGTTCGGTTCGATTTTTAAGAGACCCGAACTGAACCAAAACTTTCAGATATTTAATAAATGGACCCGTTGGGTCCAAATACAATTATGGGACCGTTTGGGGTCGATTCGATTTGGTTCGGGTCGGTTCGGTTCTATTCGGTTCCGTACCATAATTAAATTTTTTAATATTTATTGCAACATTACATAAATATAATTAATGACATTTCATTCGTAAATTTTACAAATTAACGTAGTCCAATTCAAAAAATATAAATAACTAGCCGTCCAATAAGATTCATTCAATGCATACAAATACCAAAAAGTAGATATTAATATTATAGCAACACTACATAAAGTATATTCATTTGTTTCAAATTAAAATGAGCTAATGTGTTTTAAAAATGATTTGAACTTTAAAATTAAAATTATGAAATAATCTGATTTATTTAATTAATTTGCTAATTTGTTTAGAAAAAAATAAAATAATTTAATTAATTCAATATAAAAAATAAAAAAAATTATTTAGTTTCGGTTTTTATTCGATCCTTCGGTTCTTGGTTTAAACCCGAGACCCAACTTAAACATATCGGTTCTCGATTCGAGTACCCGTTCGGGTATTTAATTTATGAAGAACCGCTCGATTCGATTAGGGACTTTTGGACACCCCTAATTTTGACGGGTAATGCTACATGTACACACACACTTTTACACAATCTTTTACACCTCTCTCACATGGAGGGGGGTCCACGATTATTTTATTATGTGTGGCCCCCTTCCATGTGAGAGAGGTGTAAAAGATTGTGTAAAAAATTGTGTACACTTAGCATTATTCAATTTTGACAACATGAAGAAGTTGTATCAAAAGTGAAAAAGGTCCCAAATTTTTGAAATAAAAAAATGTGAAAAAGTAAAAACTATACACACCATAATTGGTTTCTCTCTCTCACATTCAAAATCTCCTAATCATAAAAAACACAAGCTACTCTCTCTCACATTCAAAATCTCAAACCTGTGTGATCGTTCCCCTAATGCCCCGTGCTCCACTCATTCTCTCACGCCATGCCAACCACCACCATGTCAATCGCCACGCTAGTTGCCACCTACCACCAAGCCAGTCTCCGTCCATCTATCAATTGTCCGTTCCACTGGCCAAAGAATAGGGTTTATGCTTCTTTGGACGTGTAGTGCAATAGCGCTATAGGTGTTTATTTTTTTTTTTTTATGTATTTTGTTGTCAATGGCAATTTTTGGGCAAAAAATGGTTCAATACTTCAATCCAATCATATTGAAAATAAGCCTTCGATGGTGTTGACGATGGATTTTGGTGTAGGAGCAGCTATCGATTTTGAATTTTGGAATGGGTAGTGTAAAAATTTCAGTTTATATAAATCTGTAATTAGAAATGCAAAATCTTCACATTCCTAGTTCTCGCAAATAAATATCGAGACAGAGGTATGTGTGTTAATTGTTTAAAATTCAGATTTGTAAATATTATCGACCATTTCTTGATTATATGATTTGGCACTTATTTATGTTTTTTGTGGTGTTCATCATAATAATATACAATCCACAAAAAAATGCTCTATATCAGTGGATACCTAGTCATGCTCAACCTAAAATCTCTTTTACAAAATCTCTTTGATGATATACGATATTGACTTTTCTACTTCACATGTTAAGTTAACTATTATTTTGTTGTTTACAGGATTTGACATTTGATTTGTCCCTATTAGCATTGTTGGGGGAAAACATTTACAACTTTTGAGAGCTTCTTGCACATCAAATTGTAAGCTATATGTCCGTGACACATTTTTTTGATCATTTGGCTTTTGTGACTTCCTTATCAAAAGTTAATTGCTTTAATATCATTAAGGTTATGGTTTCATATGCTTGTGATGTGTATGTGCATGTGTGTTCATTTTTCTCTCTCATTATAGAAGTCGAGAAATTGAATTTTTTGCGTTTCTTCACTACGCGAAAACTGACACTTAATTATGAACTAGAACTAGAAAATAGCCATTTTAATTACTAATACTTCGTACATAATGCGAACAAAATAACTATCTTTTAAGGAACTGTTTAATTTGTCAAAGTGAACGTCTCGACAGTTATGAATTCTAGACAAATAAATTATGTGACTCATCTATTGAGATGAACTGTCGTTATCGACAGTTAGTTTCCGTTATTCTAGATAGATGACTAAACTCGACAAATCAGTTAAATCATATGTCGATATGAATAGCCGTTCTCGATAGTTAAAATCAGTATTGCTTGACAAATGACTACTTCTCGACAGATTAATTTTGCAGTCATCTGTCGACAAATCCAACTTTGATTAATCTAAACATTATGTGTGTGTTTTATATTAACATGTGCGAATTATTATAATCTGATATTTTTTGCTTTCTTATTGTACCTTGTTCTTGTAAATGAATTTTGAATTCCTAGTTCTTGAAAATGCATTTTCAAAAAAGTAATTTCAACTTCATGAAAATCGTATTGAAAATTTTTTATTACCACAGTTGCTTCCCTCCAAGAATTTGGGGGTTGTGTACGAAATGACCACAGTTGCATCTCCGAGAATTATTGTTTCTCATATGCTGTGTTTGCTGGATGTAGGGAGGATGTTGCTATCTTTTTTATAGGGGAATTTATCATTTTATCATTCATCGATTTCTTTGTCGTTTCTTTACATTGTAGACATTTGAGACTTGCTCTTATTTTGGTATTTATTACAATGCTAGTGCTTTTATGCATAAAAATTATAAAGCAAGATAGACTAGTTCCAAAAAAGAAGCGAAGAATGCTTCTTCCATCATCTATTTAGAAATCAATTTAGTGAAAACTCTTTTACAATCATGTTTCTTGTGATAATGCTAGGCACCATTGCTTTATGGCCCAAATTTTATTTGTTTTAGAGGATAGGTTTCTCTTCATCTTTGACATATTTGTTGGTTTGTTTGATTAGCACATGACAAAATTGGATTGCTTGATTGAATTCTGATTATGACAAGTTTAAATATCAAAATATCTCAAGATGATCGATCTTTTTGTTCTAACATATGTAACATTTATTTCTACATTGGTATACATATCATAAATAAAAGAAATAATATTAATAACACTACTTAAATCATATTCTTTCATCTTGAATGTTCCCTAATAGTAAAAGATATATTCTCCAGGCAAGTGCTACATTTATGATTAAAAAGTACTCACGATCATTTATTACTAACAACTACAAAAGGAAAATCTACGGAACATGTGTGCACATTGTTGAATTTATGGATAACGAAGATTGCAGACTGCTTCATTGTCAAAGCACGTAACGTCCACTTGCAATTATTATCCGCATAAACAACGGTCAACATTTTGATGCTTCACCTGCTTACTGAAATTGGAACTTATATTACAAAACAAATACATGAATTTTTGAGTACAACTCTTTCTTGCTCAAGAATACTTGCCTTTCGGCAAGATCGGACATATTCACATTTTAATCCATTAGTATCCATTCGAAATCCTGGAATGTGATGACATTTGCTCATTACATTCAACATAGCAGCCTCTGTACCATGTAACATGTTATCCAAGTTCTCATATAATGATGTATCCCCAATATAAAAAAAATTAATGTTTCGGTGCATTATTGTTTGATACACTTTGCATTTGATCAACTTCATAATGTTATAATTTTCGATGAACTTCCATGCGACAAACGAAGGATTATGGAAATTTATATCCATCTCCATTTCAATAATCAAAAGCTTGATTTTCAAAATAGTAACACATATATTAGTTTCTTTATGATCCGATATGTATCAATTGAAGTCTTCATTTTCGTGAATTTCGATCAGAGACGTATTCATGTTCAGGACTTTGAACTCCAATTCAATTTAAGTAGGGGGATCAAGAATATCAAATTTGTCCTTCAATCGTAACACAAGTACGGCTAGCTTGATACTTGTCGAAACTACGATTGAAATGATTTTGTCCCATATCCATTTTCATTCGTCATCTATATGAATAAACATTCCCACATGCGACATGATGAATCTCAAATAATTACTCATGCCTGAAAAGTTGAGATTGTAACAGTAAAAATTTTGCACAATAAATATGTCGACATTTAATAGCATGAAAGTGGCACTTTCAAATATTCAAATCTATACAATAGCAAATATGTGAAACTGACAATTGAGATGTGTATCCCAACAGTTTAGAAATGTTGAATTCGATAGTTGAACTGTCGGAACTGACAGGGAGCATGTAACGTGTGTGATTGGAACAAAATTTTCTTAACATTAAGTGTGGTCATCAATATTGTACTATAAATGACAAAATCTTATTTCCAAATAATTTGCACTGTGAATCATTAAAGATGCAATCCTTCAAAACATTTGTTAAGTTTGATTGGAAGAAATTATTCAATACATTAATGGTGATCATCAATTTTCAACTATAACATGACAACATCTTTTCAAATAAATAATTCAATGTTTCATTAAATATGGAATACTTCACAACGTTTTATAGATGATATTTGTATCTTTATTCTAAAAGATTTAAAAAACCAAACAAATCAATGAATAATAATTTCGAAAATTTCAAATAAATATGATCATGTGGTATTTAACATTTCAAAAGTAGTTAGTTATAAAATAAAAATAAAAATAATTTCTAACATGGTAACCTCTTGAAATGGAAGATGAGTCCAATAGCAATTTCTTATTGATGAAGGAATGGAAAAGATGATAATAAAGTTATGGTTCGTTAATGGTAGAAAAAATCGATTTATGCTCGCTTTTCAAAATCTTTTTTCTTTTTATCAAAAAATTCATATTACCCAATATAATATACATATATTCAATGTTTATAGTATACAAATTAAATTATCACATTATAGCATTAGTTGGCATTCAAATCAAGTATTAATGAGCATTAAGTGTAGGGATGTCAATCGAATCGAGCGGCTCGGCTCATACTATTCATACCCACGAGCTGCTCGGACTCATCAAAAAATGAGCCCGAGCACGAGCCGAGCGGGCTGGCTCGCTAGACGAGCCGAGCCGGCTCGGCTCGTACTATTCACGAGCAGCTCGCCGAGCAGCTCGTGGGGCAAGCCCACGAGCCAGGCTCGTATATATGAAAAAAAAAAATTAAAAAACCAACAAAGTGACCAGAACGGTCACTGAAAAATCAGTGACCGTTCCAGTCACATTTTTTTTTATTTATTTTTTATTTTTTCTATTTTTCTTCTCCTATAAATACCTACCTATTACAACAGTTTTTTCTCACCAAACTTTCACAATTTCATTCTCTAATCTCTACTCTACTCTACTTTCTACTCTCTACTACAATTTACAAATCATTATCAACCATTTCATTCATTTATTCTATAATCCTTTTCTACATTTTTTTACATTATTATCTTGATTTTACAATTCAATTTCTATTATCACATGGATCCACGAGCATTTGTTGAAAATTTGTTCGGTATGAAAGACGAAACACATGCCCAAAATCAATTTGGGAATGAATTCGCCGGTCTAAATAAATTACCAATTCTAGAAAACATTGAAGATTTCGACGTTCGTGAAGGTAGTCATCCAAATCCAATTGATTTGGATGACATTGATGTTGATTCTAGTGTTCCGATTGATTTGGAACAAGATGAATCTACATTAAATATTTCCGATGCAAGAGGGAAGAGAAAGGGGAATAAGCAGGCAAAATGTTGAGACCATTTCAAATTGGTTCAAACTGATCGTGTGGTTGATGGAATTTCAGAAACCAAAGCAGTATGTAAATACTGCCAACAACGACTGGCATGGCCAAGAGGCATTGGAACCACCCACATCAACCGTCACTACAAAACATGTGCGGCCAAACATGGGCTTCTTCCAGCTGGTCACACGCAACTACAGTTTGGCACTCCAAGCGTCGGTGCTACAACTACGCCATTTTCTACGTGGATGTATTCGGAGGAGGAAGTTCGAACGGGAATGGTGAAGTTCGTTGCCGCGGCGGAGTTGCCACTAGCAATAGACAACCAACATTTCGTCAACTACGTCAAACAATATCTTCAACCGAGGTACGTTGGGGTAAGTCGAAATACTTTTCGGTCTGATACAATTGAATATTTTATGAATTCAAAGAAACTATTAATTTCAGATTTAGAAAAATATGGGGGTGTGATATCGTTAACTTCAGATATGTGGGAAGGGATTAATAAGAGGGGTTATATAGCTGCAACTGCACACTATATAGACCCACTTTGGGTCATGCATAAAAAAATTATTGATTTTAAAATTGTTGAGTACCCGCACAACGCTCAAACAATATTTAATGCTATTATGTTCATAATTAAAGAATATAAATGTGAGAGTAAAATTCGTTCTTTTACGTTTGACAACGCTACTGTAAATAAGGTTGTTATCGATAAATTGCATAGAGTACTTCAACCCGATTTTGGTGGTTATTTATTTCATATTCGATGTGTGTGCCACATTTTTAATTTAATAGTACAAGACGGGTTAAAACATGTGAAGGATGAAATTAACCGAATTAGGAATGCACTTATATATCACGATTACACCTAGTAGGAAATAAGCATTTGAGAAATTTTGTGAGGAAGGTGGGAATACACATACTAAAACATTTATTACTGACGTAGGCCATAGATGGAACTCAACTTACTTATTATTAAAATCATGTGAAGGTTATGAAGCGTTTATTACCGAATTTTATAACAATAGGCATGTTAAAGACGAAGACGATACCATGTTGAATGAATCCGATTGGAATGTAGTTTTTAAAATTAAAAATTTCTTGACAAGTTTTTATAAGTTTACAAATATATTGTCTGGTGTTTATTATCCCACTAGTTGTATGGTTCTTGAATGTCTTTATATAACTGCTAGGGCTTTTAAAAGATTTCAAAATGATCCCGATTTTGAAGCGGTTATATATTCGATGGAAGTAAAATTTAGAAAATATTGAGAAGAATTGCCTATATTATTTCCTTTAGCATGCGTCATTGACCCCCGATATAATTTATCGGGTACTAAATTTGTAATTGATCAAATTTCAAATACTTTAACTTTTAATATGTCTATTACTTATAAGAATTTGGAACAAACGTTAACTGAAATGTATGAATTATATACTTCACGAATGAGTACACATATTACTCGTGTATCTCCAACTGTTCATTCCACTAATATAACGGATGACGATGCTGAAATTTTAAATTTGTTCGAAAACATGAACTCATATAGATATGATTCAACTCATATGCATGTGGTTCCTCTAGCAGTAGCAGTAGTTTGACTTCCACTGCATGTACTCAAACTTCGAGTACTAATCCGTCTAATCCAAATGCGTTGCCATCTGAATTAATTGATTACTTTAGTCATACTTTGCCTAGTAACAAATCAGTTAGGAAAAGTTCAGAAGAGGTCATTGAATTTTGGCGAAATAACGAACGCCGATGGCCAATAGTTTCTGCAATGGCAAAAGATCTATTAACACCTCCGGTTAGCACTGTAGCTTCGGAGTCTGCTTTTAGTGCAGGGAAGAGGGTTCTCTCCGAGATCAGGAATCGACTAAAAGAAGATATTTTGGAAGCGTTAATGTGCGTGAAGGATTGGGAAGACGCTAATTATCAAATTCATCATAAATATGACGAAATTGCATGTAATCAAATAAGTGATATTTAATTTCACCGAATTTATCACAAAATTTTATTTTCATTATTTCATACCTTTATAATTTTTTTTTTAAAAAATTGTACACATAACAAGTTGTTCGTGTACAATTTTTAACTTCGCCTACTCGAAATTGAAGTAGCCGGTCCCAAGCCCGAATAAAGGAGGAGGGTTTATTTTTTAAAAAAATTGTTTATAAAATGTGTATATTTTATGTTTAATAAAATATAAAAGGGTAAATAAAAAACAAAACTTAACAAATAAAATTTTGTTCTTATTATTTTAAAAAAAATATAGGAGGGGATTATAGAATGTTAGGAGAAGAAAATTAGAAAAAAAAATTAAATTAAATTTAGACGAGCCCACGAGCCGCTTGCCTTGGGCGAGCTCGAGCACGAGCCGAGCTTAAGCTCGAACGAGCCACAAGCTCGGCTCGTGAGCTCGTGTGGGCATGGGCCAAGCCGCCGACTCGACCCATTGACATCCCTAATTAAGTGCTTCAAAAAATGTATTACTAAGGGTAATTTGGATATTTCATACCAAAAAAGTGACTTTTTTTTAGCACCATTAGTAAAAGTGACAAATTCTGGTGTATTTTCAAATTTAGTGACATATATGAAAAATCTTCTTTTTAAAATGTTTGGATTAAAATGTTCTTAACACAAACATTCCAAATATTTTAATAATTGTGCGTCGAGAGGACCATTAACGATCTCCATCCAAAAATATATTTGTTGATCAAAAGTCAATCTTTGATCTTAATTTAACCAATTTAATCCAAGATAAGTGGTATTTTAACATTTAATTAATTAAAACAATAGAAAACACACACACACACAAATAAAACATTCATTTTCCACATTTCATCTTACTAAACCCCATAAAAGACAAACCTATCCTAACCAGATCCAACCACTGAAAGTAGCTGCCAAACTTGTTCCCCCATCCACACCCCCATCCAATGCAAACCGATCAAACCCAACCAAATCAAGGGATTCATGGCAGTCAATGTTAAAATTATGTCAGTTTTGATTTGAGTAACTAAGAGTTATTTCTGTATTTAGGTGACTTGTAATCCTTTCAACAAGGGAATTAGTAAAGATCTTTATTTTACTTTCCTTTAGTTTATGATATATTAGCTCTTGTAAACTTATAAATAAGAGTCTCTTATTTGATTGTTTGATATAATAAAAAACATATACAAATTTCCTTAAAACTTAATTTTATCATGGTATCATAGTAATGATCTCGTTGAGTTTGTAAAATACTTCCGCCTACTTTGGTCACACCGTGTCTACATCTATGATTGATTCTTCAATCCTCTTTTTCTTATGTTGTGGAAGAGATCTATGTTGGTGAGTCTCATTGCCAAAAACAAATTGAGGTTCATCAAAGTAACTATTCAAATACCAGATGAAAAAGATTCAAAATACTCCTTTGGACAATGTTGCAACGATATCGTGCTTTCTTTGATGTTGGGAGGAGATAACACTAATTAGCTCAAAAATACAACAAATATATGTATGTGAAATACAAAAAAACAAGAACTGAAATCATAACCTCAAGCAATCGAAATCTGAACACAATATAAACTGAACTAAAACACAAAAAATATAAACTACAACAAAGAGAAGAAACATATCTCTTTATATTAAGACCCACATGCCAAGATTTTACATCACCAGTGCTTCAATCACACAAGAAGGAACACCACCATGCTCGAATCAACCCAAGATAAAGATACAAAAGTATAGCACTCAGACTGGACCCTTTTATATCATAAAAGATAACTCTCTTTGCATCACAACACACGGTTCACACAAGAACCAACTCTCAAAAGGATGAAATCACACAAGTTAACAAGTTATTGAGAGAAAATCAGAAATCAAATAAGCAGATTTGATTTCTACAGTGAAGAGAGGAAGAAACTCGAAGAAACGGCGCAGAGAGAAAATTAGAAGAGTTTCGAAGCCAAATTGTAGATCTCAAACCCCAGGAGCCCATTGGAAGAAGTCATCCTACAGTCACCAATCCAACGGCGTTGGAGGTGACCCATGGTTACATCCTTGGCGTCCAAAATAGGTAAGTGAAGTCACGATTTCAAGCTTTTCCAAATCACGTTTTTTGCACCAAATTAAAAGTTTAACAGCTTTTGGGCTGGGCCTTCATTAATTTCCAGCTGGGCTAACTCAAAGGGCCCATTGGGTCATAGCATCATTGTGCCATATTATCCTTTCATATTCCACCTTGGTACAATGATTCAAACATCAGTAGTTACTCAAAAAACACAGATATCAACAGCACAGAACTGCAGTAAACACAGATCAGCAGCAAGGTGCAACATTCAGAAAGGTCAAGCAGTCCAAAAATTTGTTTAATAGTAGAACTTTTGTACCTACATTAGCAGGGTTATAATTAGTAGATACCTTTTCAAGTTTCACAACACCTTATGAAATAACATCTCTAATAAAATGAAATCTAACATCAACATGCTTAGATCTATTGTGCAAAACAGGATTTCTACTTAAATGAATTGCAGATTGACTATCAGAATAAAGAACAACTTCATTAATAAAACCAAATTCATTAAGTAATCATTTTAACCAAATTCCTTCGTTGATAGCATCGGTGGCTGCAATATATTCAGCCTCAGTTGAAGACAAATCCACAATCTTTTAAGTTGGGATTTCCAGCTTATGCAAGAATTACACAAAGTATACATGTATGAAGAAGTAGATTTTTTGTTATCCCTATCACCTGCATAATCAGAATTAGTAAATCCTTTTAAAATAACACATTCAGCTTGTTTTCTAAACTGAATCCCTAAGTTTGAGGTCCCCTTAATGTACCTAAGAATCCACTTCATGGCTTCCCATTGTATCTCACCTGGATTTGCCATATATCCACTCAAAACACTTATAGAATATGCCAAATCAGGTCTAGAGCATACCATGAGATACATAATAGACCTAACTGCATCAGGATAAGGCACTTGTGCCATTCCTTCAAACTCTTCTTTAGTTTTAGGACATAAATAATTTGATAGTTTAAAATGATTAGCCAAAGGAACACTAACACTTTTGGATTCAGCCATAGAAAACTTGCTAAGTAATTTCAAAATATAGGCTTTTTGACTAAGACTTAGTGTGCCTTCTTTTCTATCTCTCTTAACTTCCATACCTAAAATCTTTTTCACCGGACCTAAGTTTTTCATTTCAAATTCAGATTTTAGTTTGTCTTTAATTTGCTCAATCTTTTATGTCATGACTTGCTAATATTTTGTCATCCATATATAGGAGTGGGTAAAGTGAATTAGCTCCACCTTGACCCTTACAATAAAGACAAGTATCAAAGTTACTTCTCTTAAACCCAAGTCCAAGTACAAATTGTCAAATTTTTTATATTATTGTCTTGGAGCTTGTTTTAAGCTATATAGAGATTTCTTAAGAAGGCATACTAAGTCAGATTTATTAGTCACTTCAAATCCTCTAGATTGTTTCATGTAAATGGTTTCTTCTAAGTCTCCATTTAGAAAAGCAGTTTTTACATCTAGTTGGTCTAACTCCCAATTAAATTGAGTGGCCAAGGATAGAATGACTCTAACTGTAGTAAATTTTACTACAGGTGAAAATATTTCATTGAAATCAACTCATTCTTTTTGATTAAAACCTTTTGCTACCAAACGGGCTTTATATCTTATGTCATTCTCACTTTGTTCACCCCTTTTTATTTTAAAAATCCATTTACAATCCACAACCCTCTTACCTTCTGGTCTTTTTACCAAAGTCCATGTCTTATTTTTGTGAAGAGACTCCATCTCATCTTGCATGGCTGCAAGCCATTGCTTGGAATCTTTGCTACCTAAAGCTTCTTCATAGGATTCAGGTTCATCCTCAATCATAATATGATAGGACAACATGGAAACATCATCCTCAAATCTAGCTGGAGGTCTAATAGTCCTTCTTTCCCTATCCCTAACAAGTTGGTAATCAACTAAGGGTTGTACGGGCTCTATATCAACCTCAGGAACCTCACTAAGTTCAGTTTCAGCTTCAGGTTGGTCATGATTTAGATGGGTAGAATGGTCAGAACCCTCCCCAGGTTGCTCCACCTCAAACTCAACCCTTTTTCTCACATTTTCAGATTGTTCAGAAGTCTCAAATAGGTCTGCAGGTTGCTGTTCAGACTTAAAACAGGGCAGGTCATTCTCATTAAATACCACATTTCTACTTATAATGACCTTATAGCCTTTCAGCTCTCTAACCCAAAGTCTATAGCCTTTAACCCCTTCCCCATAGCCCAAAAAAATACATTTGAGGGCTCTAGGTTCCAGTTTACCTTCAATTTGGTGTGCAAAGGCTGCACACCCAAATACTCTCAAATTGCTAAAGTCAACTGTTTTCCTCTCTATTTTTCCTCAGGGATCTTAAAGTCTATAGCACTAGCAGTGCATCTATTTATCAGATAACTAGCAGTCTTAACTGCTTCACCCCAAAAATTTTTGGCAGGCCAGAACACAACAACCTTCATCTAACTTTATCAAGAATAGTTGTGTTCATTTTTTCAGCCAAACCATTTTGTTGTGGTGTGTATGTGACTGTTCTATGCCTTAACATATCATATGATTTGCACATTTCATCAAACTCATAATTGTAGAATTCCAAACCATTATCAGTTCTTAGAACTTTAATTTTCTTATCAGTTTGGTTCTCAATTAGAAGTTTCCATTCTTTAAAAATATTAAAAGTGTCTGATTTTGATTTTAACAAAAAAAGTCCAATTTTTTCTTGAAAAATCATCTATGACAAGTAAATAATATTTAAAACCAGTAGGAGTACACACAGTTACTGGTCCCCACAGGGCAGCATGAAATATTCAAGTATAGAGGCAGATTTATGCATTCCAGGTAAGAATGGAAGCCTATTATGCTTTCCTAAAATGCAATAGTCACAGAAACTCAATTTTTCAATGTTATCTTTGCCAAAAACACCCTATTTTTTCAAAATCTGAAGACCTTTATCACTAATATGGTCCAATCTCTTGTGCCATATTTGTGATTTATCATTTGAGACTGAGATTACTGTTGAAGTGAACTCCAAAAAATTTTTAGTTTGCAAAATGTAAAGACAATGTCTCTTGGGGACTTCTACAATCAGTTGAGAGTCCCTCAAGATTTTAATGTAAGCCTTATTGATAACAATGTCAAAATTAAGGTAATCTAAAACCCCTAAGGAAATCAGATTACGTTGCAAGTTAGGAACATATCTAGTTTTCTCAAGAATCAACTTATTATTCCCTTTTAAGTTCAAAGTGATAGTCCCCACACCTTTTACTTAACATGTCATGTGATTACCCATTAAAACTTTTCCACCATTCACATTTTCAAAATCAGAAAACAATTCCTTATTATAACACATATGATAAGTGCAACCAAAGTCAAGAATCTACTCTTGGCAAGGTGGACAGCTTACAGCCACATAAACTTCATCAATATTAGACTCATTGTAAGCCAAAGCAGCTCCACCATCATTTTTAGACTTGTTTTTAGAGTCATAAAGCCTTTTTGGAAAGTTTTCAATCAAATGAGCTTCTTCTAAACAATAAAAGCATTTTTTTCCCTTTAGTCATCATTTTATTTTTGTCCTTAAAGTTGCCCTTTTTCTTATGTCCATGTCTCTTATTGAAATTGCCATTTTTGGGATTAAATTTGGACTTCATCATCAGATTAATGTCACTAACAGATTCTTTCTTGTCAAATTTTAATTCCAACTCTTTAGACCTTAAAGCATTAATGATCACTTCAGTAGATAGAGTATCCATCCCATATTCAATTACATTTTTAACATCTTTATATTTATCACCAATTGAATTCAATAAGACCATAGCCAACTGCCCACTTGAGAGTTTCTTGTCACAGGTTGGCTAGGTCACTGGTCAATCTATTGAATCTATCAATATTAGACTCTAGGTCAAGAGAAGGATCAAGTTTAAAACCAAAAAACTGTTTGAGAAGATAAACTTTATTTGGCATAGCTTTATTTAAATAAGTTTTCTCCATTTTTTTTTCCACAATTCAGCAGTAGTCTTAGTCTCACCAATTTCTCTGATCACATTGTCAGACAAATGCAAGAAAACAGTACTCCATGCAGTTTCATCTTGTTCAATTATTTAACTAGATTCAAGATCAGTAGGCCATGACTCATCAATGGTTTTAGCTCATTTTTGTTGAAGTAAAAGAGCTTTCATTTTCTGACACCAGAGACTGAAATCTCCTTTGCCATTAAAAACTTCCATTTCAAATTTTGAAGTCATCTTTGAAAAAATTTAATGAAATGAATGTAATGCAGGTCGGTCAGACACTAAACTAGAAATCATGCAATGCAGATCAGAGTAGTATCACTACACAAGGGACACAGAATAGTACATAGATTTCAAGTACAGAGAGCAGACACATTCAGAATTGAGTCACAGAATTCAATCAAGTTTGAACAAATACTACAGAGTGATTTTCAGTAAGCAAGAATATCAAGATTCTCGACTTTTGTCCAGGTAACCCTCAGATTCCAGACAACTCAAGGTTTCTGGACAAAGGAATTACGAGGAGTCTTCGATTTAGGTTTTCAAAATGTAAAAAATGAATACACCAAAGCAGTATAACTAATAGGGTATTATAATCAACCATGTAGTATAATCACACAAGATCAGACAACAAACTTGATTCAGAACACCCAACCTAATATACAGCTTAACAGAAAACGTGATAACCGAATAATTGAAAAGATCTCACCAAGCCCCTTTAATTAGGGTTTCAAGAAAACGCAAAACGGCTCAAGTTTGCAGTCAGTATCAAGAATCGAGCCAAGCAAGCGTTAAGAACTCCCTTCTTTAAGCTCTAATACCATTGTTGGGAGGAGATCACACTGATTAGCTCAAAAATACAACAAATATATGTATGTGAAATACAAAATACAAGAACTGAAATCATAACCTCAAGAAACCGAAATCCGAACACAATATAAACTGAACAAAAACACAAAAAATATAAACTGCAAAAAAGAGAAGAAACATATCTCTTTATATTAACACCCACTGGCCAAGATTTTACATCACCAATGCTTCAATCACACAAGAAGGAACACCACCATGCTCGAATCAACCCAAGGTAAAGATACAAAAGTATACTCAGACTGGCCCTTTTATATCACAAAAGATAACTCTCTTTACAACACAACACACTGTTCACACAAGAACCAACTCTTAAAAGGATGAAATCACACAAGTTAACAAGTTATTGAGAGAAAATCAAAAATCAAATAAGCATATTTGATTTCTACAGTGAAAAGGGGAAGAAACGGCACAGAGAGAAAATTAGAAGAGTCTCGAAGCCAAATTGTAGATCTCAAACCCTAGGAGCCCATTTGAAGGAGTCACCCTACAGTCGCCAATCCAACGGCGTTGGAGGTGACACGTGGTTACATCCTTGGCGTCCAAAATAGGTAAGTGAATTCACGATTTCAAGCTTTTCCAAATCATGCTTTTTGTACCAAATTAAGAGTTTAACAGATTTTGGGCTGGGCCTTCATTAAGTTCCAGCTAGGCTAACTCTAATGGTCCATTGGGTCATAGCATCATTGTGCCATATTATCCTTTCATTTGATCTTTAACTCTTTAAGTCAGGAGCTTACAAACAATGTACTCTATGTGGCAACACCTTCAAATATTTGAAGTGGCCTTCAAGAACATTTCTCTCAAGTTGATTTTTCCCATCATTATCAAACTCAACGACCTATTGTGAAATTGAAACAAAATCAAGATTCAATTTTTCTTACTATAGAAAAAGGAAAATATTATGGGATGAGCTAACTACTTGCAATCCTTCAATTACATGTACTTGTGGAGAACAAAAAGACTTAAAAGAAAAAAAAGGAAAAGATTAGATTGGGACAATTCCTTATGGAATTGAATGAGATATACTTTATTGTGCAAGGGAAAATCATGTTAATGCATCATCTACCAATTGTCAAAAAGGCATATTCACTTTTGTGTGAGGGAAAAAAAATAGTGACTTACTGAGGCAAAGGGTACAGATCCCATTCATGCCATGGGTATCAAGACTCTTGACAATTCTAAGGAATCACAATTTGATGCTCAACGACAAAGCAGACAGTGGCCAACCTCTCATTCCAAGTTACAAGGATCTAGAAAATCTCTGCTATGTGTTATATATTTATACTATAAATATAATATGTGAAAGAAATAATTAATTAAGATAAAGTGCCCAACTGGTGAAAAGTGTGGAATTTGTGTGGGAGGTCAGGGGTTCGAGCCACGCCTCACGCATTATATTAAAAAGTCTTTGATTGGGCCTTGGGGCCTTGGGCTCTTGGGCTTTATTGATTCTAATAAAATACTTATTATTTTTTAATTATTTTCGGAATTATTTAATGGGTCAACTAGCCGATTAAATAAAATATGACGCTTTAAGCCGATTTTAATATCCATTACCATAGGCCATTACATCTGCAACTTAATGCTAGATCATGGTGGAAGAAGTTACATCTCTTCATGCCTATATAAACACACTTTTGGGTATTAGAAAAATACAACAAAAACGAAATTGTCTCTTCATATATATAGTAAAATATTATACTCAAATTGTCTTTTATTTTCTGGAGTACACTTGAGAGTTCTGAAAACCTTTTATGATTGCTGCATAATTGGTTTATTTGATCGTTGTATCCTGGAGGTGATTGTCCACGGAGGTCGCAGCAGTTATCGACGGGCAATTTCGCTTTAGGACATCGTGCTGTCACGAGACTCGATCTATTGATCTATTGATAAGTTTTTTCTGCACTTTACCATTATTTTATCCAACACTATGTTCTTATTACGAGGGTACAACTCACATAGTGGATTGTTGTTACTATTTGAATGGATTCCCAGTTGGTTACGAGCTCCATGGAAAAGATGTTTAGCTTCCAAATCGAAGTAGATAAAATGTTGCCCATCAAACCAGTTTCGAGATACATCACGATACAATAAAGACTGAACAAACTTCCCAATTTACCTCTGAAGAGCTTACCCAAATAAAAGCTTTATTTAGAAATGGTAAAAATTCTCTCGAGCAAACTATACATGTATCTCTACACCTTTATGCTCATCCTTCAATACACAAAAAGAATAGACTTGAATCTTTGAATTATTGATAGCTGTGCAACACACCACATAGCAATTTCAGTAGATATATCTGTTCCTAAGTATTCTGAAAAGCCTGAATTATTTGATGGAAAGAATTTTAAGAGATGGCAAATGAAATTGCGATTTTATTTGACAACTCTTAAAGTTGTAGATGCTATTGAATCTGATAAACCCTTTCGCTTATCGATGAGCCTACCGATAAGGAAACATCAGATTTAGCTAATTGGGAACGTAATGATTATATGTGCGTAAATTATATTCTCAATTGCTTGACGTTGGATTTATATGATGTTTACCGGTCGCAGAATCTCATAAAGAATTATGGAAGTCATTAGAAAAGAAATATGCTATCGAAGATGCCGAACTAAGAAATTTGTTGTGGGAAAATTTTTAGATTTTAAAATGGATGATATTAGAACGGTGGTAAGTCAAGTTGAAGAATTGCTGATTATAATTCACGAAATTATTGTCGAGGGATATAAAATATGTGAAGGTTTTCAAAGTGTCTGCTATAATTGAAAAACTACCACCTACTTGGAAAGAGTATAAAAACAAGTTGAAGCATAAAAGAAAAGAAATGTCATTAGAGGATTTTGATTATCGAATTAGGATTGAGGATGACAATAGAATGGCGTAACGTAGGAGAGACCCAGATTTGGGTACAAAGGCCAATCTTATTGAAGGAGGTTCGATAGTAAAAGAGTCGTTGGAAATTATACTAAAAGTCGAATTTTAAAGGCACATTCAAGGGAAACCATTCATAGGAAAGAACAATCGGTCTAAGCCTCAATTTAAAAATAAAACTGCATTGGTGATTGTTTTGTTTGTGGTAAACCAGGTCACTTTGCAAAGGATTGTCGAAATAGGAAAGGAAAAACCTGGAAGCATCGTGCACATATAGTAGAAGATGGGAATTTTTCTCTCTATGGTGACGTTAAGTTAATCTAGTGAGCAACATGACAAAGATCGGGTGGGTAGATTCGGAGCTACCAAACACATTTGTCGCACGAGAGGTGCATTTTCTTCATTCACTCCTAATAGTGATGGAGAATGTCTGCTCATGGGAAATGCTTCTTCCTCCAAAATCGAGGGGAAAGGAACTGCGACACTTAGATTTACGGAAATATCCTTAGTTTGAAGGATGTCCTTTATGTACCCGATATAAGGAAAAATCTAGCGTCACGGATCTATTTTGGTCAAAAAGGGATTTAAAATTGTATTTGAGAGTGGTCAAGTTGTAATGTCTAAGTGGTGGTACTTTTGTTGGGAAAGGGTATGCGTATGAGGGTCTATTTAAATTAAATGTTTCGTGATCAATAATAAAGCTTCTACTTCTTCCGTTTACTTGTCGGATTCTTATGATTTATGGCATGCTAGACTTGGACACTTGAACATGAATTCTATTAAAAAATTAATGAGATTGGGAAACATTCCTAAAACTGATAAGTTCCCAAACTCAAAATGTGAAACGTGTATTGAATCTAAGTATGCTAGAAAATCATTCTCACATGTTGATAGAACTACTTCAGCTTTTAAGTTTAATACATTCTCGATTTATGTGATTTAAAAGGATATGTTACCCGTGGTGGAAATAAATATTTTTTAACTTTCATCGACGATTACTCCCGTTATTGTTACATTTATCTTCTCAAGAGTAAGGATGAAAGTTATTCAAAATTTGTTTCATATAAAATCAAGTAGAAAATCGCTAGATAAAACCATTAAAATTTTAAGATCCGATAGGGGAGGAGAATATTCGTGTGAGCTTGATAAATTTTCAGGTCGATAATGGTATTATTCATGAGACTACTCCACCATATTCTCCCAATCTAATGGTGTAGTCGAAAGGAAAAATAGAACTCTAAAGGATATGGTCAACTCAATGCTAAACTCTTCCGGATTACCTTTTAACTTGTGGGAGAAGCACTTACCGCATGTTATATTCTTAATGCATTCCCAAGAAGAAAAATGATAAATCCTTATGAATTGTGGAAAGGTAGAATACCTTCATATAAATATCTTAAAGTGTGGGGGTGTTTAGCTAAGGCATCTATTCCAAAGACCTAAGAGAACTAAACTTGGTCCAAAAACTCGTTGATTGTGTATTCATAGGTTATGCTTTTCATAGTAATGCCTATGATTTTTAGTAATTGACTCTAAAAATATTTTGATTGAAAAGAACACAATTTTTGAAACTAGAGATGCAGAATTTTTTGAAAATAGATTCCCTTTTAAAGAAAAAAATGCGAAGACCAAGTAGTTCTCTTATTGTTCTTCCTAGTGTTAGAGAAGAGCCTATTGAATTAGAGGAAGCTGAAGTTAGGAGAAGCAAAAGACCTAGGGCTGCTATTTCTTTTGGTCCTGACTTTCTAACATACTTAATAGAGGATGATCCTAGTACATTTGTTGAAACTATGTCTTCACCAGATTCTATATTTTGGAAGGAAGCTATAAATAGTAAATATGATTCCATCATGTCTAATAATACTTGGAAATTAGTAGACTTGCCTAGAGGATGTAAAACCATTGGGTGTAGATAGATTTTTAAGAAAAAATTGAAACATGATGGTTCAATTGATAAATTTAAAGCAAGACTTGTAGCTAAAGGCTATAAACAAAAAGAAGGAGTTGACTTCTTTGATACATATTCACCCGTTGCTAGAATTACCTCTATTAGGATGTTAGTTGCAATTGCTTCATTGTATAATCTTATTATACATCAAATGGATGTCAAGACTGCTTTTCTATATGGAGATTTAGAAGAAGAGATTTATATGGATCAACCCGAGAGATTTGTGGTAAAAGGCCTTGATGATAAAGTGTGTAGACTTAAAAAATCTCTTTATGGCCTTAAACAAGCCCCTAAGCAATGGCATGAGAAATTTGATACAAATTTTGACATCTAATGGTTATGTGATAAATGAAGCAGATAAATGCATATATAGCAAATTTGTGGGGATAGTGGTGTCATAATTTGCTTATATGTGGATGATATGCTAATAATGGGAACTAGTTTAGATGTGATTAATAAGACTAAACAAGCTTTCAAAAAGCACTTAAAATGAAAGATTTGGGTGTTCTTGATGTTATTCTAGGAATTAAAATAGTAACACATTCGAAGGGATTATTTTAACACAATCACATTATGTAGAAAAAGTGCTTAAGAAGTTTAAACAATATAATTGTATTCCCGCTAAAACACCTTATGATGCAAGTCTTCATTTGAGAAAACATTCAGTCCTAGTGTTTCGCTTTAGAATATGCTAGAGTGATCGGCGCCTCATGTATCTCATGAACTGCACTGCACCTGATATAGCATATGCCGTCAGACTTAGCAGTATACTAGTAATCCTAATAGTGAACATTGGGATGCTCTCATTCGAGTCTTGAGGTATTTGAGATACACTATAGATCGGGGAATACATTATACTAAATATCCCTGCATTTGAGGGATATTGTGATGCTAATTGGATTTCGTATACCAATGAAACTAAATCTACAAGTGGCTATGTTTTTACATTAGCGGGTGGTGCCGTATCTTGAAATCCACTAGCAAACTCGCATTGCGAGATCTACTATGGAATCGAGTTCATAGCATTAGATAAGGCAGTGAAGAGGTCGAATGGTTAAGGAGTTTTCTTATGGATGTTCCTTTGTGGTCCAAAACCACTTCCCAAATTATCTATGTCCATTGTGACGTACAAGCAAATTTATTGCAAGAGCTCAAAATTCATCCTATAATGGAAAGTCTAGACATATTCGTAGGAGGCACAATACAATCGGTCAACCGCTTAAGGATGGGGTTATAGCTATTGACTATGTGAAGTCAAGTGATAATATTGCCGACCCATTAACAAAAGGATTAGCTAGAGAGCTAGTTCAAAACATCGAGGGGGATGGGGCTAAAGCCTATTATAAATTAGATCACCTATAATGGAAACCCAACCTTGCGATTGGAGATCCCATGGATAAGGTTCAATGGGATAACAAAGTTATTGGAGTGATCTCAAGGGGTACTACATTGAATTTATTTCAAACCCCTCCCTATGATGAGTAGTACCAATCAGTATTGATTAGAGGATGAGCAAATGCTCTTAATGCTTTCTATAGCCGTATATTCAGCTGGGTGTTTAAATACAAAGGCATCCTTGATAGAAGCACCTATTTCGAGTGTGGAAGTGGGGCCGCTTCCTATGAGAATTGAGGCTAATTCTCTAGAGCACTCAAAGAAAACGGGAAAGTTCACGGCCGAAATGAACACAACCGCGAGAACTCGATGATTGTTTTAGAAATAAAGTGTGTGTTTTATTGTCTCGGCTTTGCAAATCATAATTGTGGAGTTCAAGACATAGTTCACTCTACAGCTTAGCAAGCTCGATAGAATATACAAAGCGAGGTTCAAGTCGATAGACACCTAAGCCTGCGTGATTTCTACTGCGTATCTTAATAATATTTTTATTTATCTTATTTCTTTCATGTGGGGAATTGTTATATATTTATACTATAAATATAATATGTGAAAGAAATAATTAATTAAGATAAAGTACCCAACTGGTGAAAAGTGTGGAATTTGTGTGGGAGGTCAGGGGTTCGAGCCACGCCTCACGCATTATATTAAAAAGTCTTTGATTGGGCCTTGGGGCCTTGGGCTCTTGGGCTTTATTGATTCTAATAAAATACTTATTATTTTTTAATTATTTTCGGAATTATTTAATGTGTCAACTAGCCGCAAAATATGACAGCTTTTTTAATCGCCTAGCTTTAATATCCATTACCATAGGCCATTACATCCGCAACTTAATGCTAGATCATGGTGGAAGAAGTTACATCTCTTCATGCCTATATAAACACACTTTTGGGTATTAGAAAAATACAACAAAAACGAAATTGTCTCTTCATATATATAGTAAAATATTATACTCAAATTGTCTTTTATTTTCTGGAGTACACTTGAGAGTTCTGAAAACCTTTTATGATTGCTGCATAATTGGTTTATTTGATCGTTGTATCCTGGAGGTGATTGTCCACGGAGGTCGCAGCCAGCTTATCGACGGGCAATTTCGCTTTAGGACATCGTCTTTCAGTCACGAGACTCGATCTATTGATCTATTGATAAGTTTTTTCTGCACTTTACCATTATTTTATCCAACACTATGTTCTTATTACGAGGGTACAACTCACATAGTGGATTGTTGTTACTATTTGAATGGATTCCCAGTTGGTTACGAGCTCCATGGAAAAGATGTTTAGCTTCCAAATCGAAGTAGATAAAATGTTGCCCATCAAACCAGTTTCGAGATACATCACGATACAATAAAGACTGAACAAACTTCCCAATTTACCTCTGAAGAGCTTACCCAAATAAAAGCTTTATTTAGAAATGGTAAAAATTCTCTCGAGCAAACTATACATGTATCTCTACACCTTTATGCTCATCCTTCAATACACAAAAAGAATAGACTTGAATCTTTGAATTATTGATAGCTGTGCAACACACCACATAGCAATTTCAGTACCTAATACATCTCCTTTATCTTCTCAAGTAAACTTGCCCAACTGTGCCTATTCTAAAATAACTGAAATTAGCTCAACATAACTCTCAAATCATTTACATGTTAAAAACATAATATGAGCACCATCTTTCCATGTTAATTTATTTTCTGTAAGTCAACTTATAGCTTTCATGAATTGTTCAATCCTCTTTTTTTCCCACTTTTTGTATATTGCAGGACCTAGCTTGGAAACAGATGATTAGTTTGGAGGAAGTAGCTTAATGGCTTGTACCACTTTGTTCCTCAAGTGAAGTCTACACCAACTTCCTTTCCAATCACCCATCATGTTGATTCTACTACAAATATTTTATGGCACAAGCGATTAGTTCATCCCTCCAAGACGCCTCCAAAAATTTTAAGCAATATTCTTCCTTCATTTGTGTTTGATCCTCAACATTAACGTGAAACTTGCCCTTTAGCATTTAAACTCATTTACCATTCTCTTCAAGATCTATTAAAAATTTGCATTCATTTGATCTTATTCATTGTGCTATTACCGCAACTCATACAAGGGCACATTATTTCTTAACTATAATTGATGATTGAACTTGCTTCACTTGAATTTTTTTTAATGAAATTCAAATCTAAAATGCAACGATTACTTAAAACATTCATCTCTTTTGTAAACACTCAATTTAATTTCCAAGTTAAATGTAATTGAAGCGATAATGGCTCTGAATTTATTTCCATGAAATCTTGGCATTTTATTTAAAAGCTCATGTCCATCTACACCTCAACAAAGTAGTGTAGTTGAACAAAAACATCGACATCTCTTAAATGTTGGCTAGGCCTTGAGGTTTGATGCTAATCTTCCTTTACGATTTTGGGCGGAAGGCCTACTTATTACAGCCTATCTTATTCCCACCTTTATGTTACAACATAAATCTCCAAATAAATTGTTGTATAAAAACCATCTACATATTCCCACTTTCGAGTTTTTGGATGTCTTTGTTATGCAACCAATCTCCAACCATCCAAAAAATTAGAATCTTGATAGACAATGCATCTTTGTCGGTTATCATGTAGGCCAAAAAGCCTATCTCTTATATGATCTCAACATCGAGCAATTTTTCTCAAGCCCTAATGTCATTTTTAAGAGTCTGTTTTCCCTTTTTTGCTACTGAAGAATCATCAAATTTCATTCTTTCTCAACATGAGATATCAGATTATACTAATGTTCCATCTTCACTTGAAACTCATCCCATTTTTCCATTATTCGAGATCACCACTACATCACCCAATTTTTTCTCGTCATCCACTTCTTTACCTTCTTCTTCTATATGATATCTAATGTTTTGAAAACCGACCCAGTCTTCGACCCGGAAAATGTGAAGGGTCAAGGGTCAAAAAGTTCCATCGAGATCGAACCGGATGCAATAAATACATACAAAAATAATAAAATACTATGAAAACAATAATTTTTTAAATTTTCATATTAATAATTCAATGTAAATCTATTTTTGTTAATTAGATTCATTATCTTACAATTAGTCTCGATACTTCAAAAATTAAAAATCAATATGTTAAAATAGTTTACTTTTTTAAATTAAAATAATTCAAACTTGTAGAAAATGATATCTGATATTAATATATTAATAATCAAGTGTAATTTAAGTTAAATTTGAAAATTAAATAAATGAAATGATGAATGTTAATATTACAATTTAATTAGTTGAGATTCAAAATCAAATTAGTCAATTAGACTTACATTTGGAAAATGATTTTGATAGACATTTTAACATTTTTTTTGGGATGCCACTGTTCCACATTTGAAGTTTATGAAACTATTGGAGAGAAGAACATCTATAAAATGCACTATCTCACATTGAAAGCTTATGAAATTATTTGAGAGAAGTGCATTTATGAAATGAGCATGTCATCCAATATTTCTCTAAGGGCCTTTGAATTGTAATTTATGAGACTCATTCATGAAGTTAAAAATTTTTAAAAAAAAATCGGGAAAACCACGAAACAGTGACTGGTTTACGGTTGAACCGACCGGTTTAGTGGGTTTTGAGCTGTTTTGTCATAATTAATTAACCGGGCATAATTTGGCTCGATTTTGGGTCCTGTTCCCAATTTTACCGATCGAACCGACCATGCCAATTTTGACAACATTGATCCTATCATATACCTCATATTCGCAGAAGCGAACATGTCAGACAATTATCCATTCTCTTTTGCGATTTTCATTGTGGACATGTTAGTACAATGCTATCAACTGCAACTTCAAATCAAGCATCTTTGACTAAGTCAGGTCCTCGATACCCTTTTGCGTACCTATCTTTCTAATAACTCTTTGTCTTTTAACCACAAAGACTTTGTTAATACCATTTGAAGTGTCCTAGAACCAACCTCTTATGCTCAAGCTGTCTTAGATCTAAAATGACAAGAGGCAGTGCAACTTGAACTTGATGATCTCACTACACAAAAAACATGGTCCTTAGTTCATTTGCCTGCTGGTCATTGCCGCATTGGAAGCAAATGGCCTTATCGTATCAAATACAATTCTAATGGCACGATTGAATGCTACAAAACTCAATTGGTAGCTAAAGGATTTTCTCAACAAAAAGGCTTGGATTACAATGAAGTTTGCTCTTGTAGCCAAATTGATTGTTGTTCATTGTGTCTTGTTGTTGCTCTGCAATTGGCCATTGTATCGAATAGATATGACCAATGCTTTTTCTCCATGGAGATTTAGAGAAAAAAGTATACATGACTCCACCATCGAGCCTTTGTCGATAGGAGGAGAAGCTTGTACGTCAACTGCATAAGTCCCTTTATGGTCTTAAATAAGCTCCTCAAAATTAGTTTGCAAATTTTTCTAATGCTATTAAGAAGGCTGGTTTTATCCAATAACATTCAAATTATTCACACTTTGTGAAGACTAAAGACTCGTTTATAACTATAGTGCTTATCTACCTAGATGACATAATGATAATTGGAAATGATGCAGCCGCTATATAGAGTTTCAAATAATTTCTTCACTAGCAAGTTCATATTAAAGATCTTGGTTTTCTTAAGTATTTTCTTGGGCATGAAGTTGCAAGGTCCAAAGTCGGGATTGTTATCTCTCAGCGAAAATATACTTCAGAGATCATAGATAATGTTGGATACTTGGGGTGCTCCATCAAAATTTCCCATGGAGATGAATATGAAGCTCACAAATCATCAAGGTGAGCTGGTACATGATCTAGCTCACTACAGGAGGTTAGTTGGACAACTAATTTATCTTACAATTACAAGACGTGAAATTATAGACTCAGTTAATATCTTAAGCCAATTTATGCACGCTCCAAGAAAGTTTCATTGGGATGCTATTCTTTGCATTATCAAGTAATTTCATAGGGAATCCTGGTTTAGGTTTGTTGTTCTCTTCAAGGAATTTTCTTTACTTTGAAGGTTTATTGTGATGCTAATTGGGCAAACTATCCTATGATAAGAAGATGAACAATAGGTTATTGTATGTTCTTAGGAAATCCATTGATTTCTTGGAAAGCAAAGACCCGAAAAACAGTTCAAGATTACCCTCAGAAGCTGAGTATATTTCTATGGCAGCGGCAACCTGTGAGCTGACTTGGCTTAATGCAAGTTTCTACAGAAACAGCAAAGCTGTTATGTGATGATTAAGCTTCTCTCCACATAGCAGGAAACTCGATATATCATAAGCGCACCAAATACATAAAAATTGATTGTCATGTTGTATGAGAAAAGATACAAGATGGCCAGATCATCACGAAATTTATCCCAACTCATTTTCAACTGGCAGACATCTTTACGAAATCTCTTGAAGTAAATGTGTTTAAAAAGCTAAGAACCAAGTTGAACCTGCTGGATATACATGTTCCAACTTGAGGGAGAATGTAAAGTTTATTTTAGTTTTTATTTGAGTAACTAAGAGATATTATTTCTGTATTTAGGTGATTTATAATCCATTTCAATAAAGGGAATTAGTTAACATCTTTATTTTATTTTCCTTCAGTTTAAGATAATATATTAGCTCTTGTAAACTTATAAATAGTAGCCTCTTATTTGACTATTTGATATAATAAATAACATATATGGTTATCCTTAAAACTTAATTTTATCAACCAACTCATCAACATATTCAAGATCTCAAGAACTCTTAGGAAACTGAATCAACAAAAAGTTAACAATCAAACCCACTCAATAACTGAAAAATGGAGTTGAAGGTTTCTGGAAACTATGCTCAAACTAAATTAACAAGACAATTTTACATGATTCCACATATTGTAGAATGATAATATATAGGTACAGTATGAGTGACCCAAAATTCATCAAAATTAGGAGGTGAGAATTACTCATGTGATGCATCGATTTGTAGTAACAAAAATTGAATGAATCGCTATAAGCTCGAAGAATGTATAAAGCAAGTTGTGAAAATTATTCCGCTTTATTAAGACAAAATAAAAATATAAGCATTTACAACAAAATAAAAACATGGGCATCCTTGAAACTGGATGACATTGTAGATACCCATTCACGAAAAACCAGCATAGACGAAATTGAAGAAAGAGGGTATTTCATTAAAATAAAAATAGAATAAATTTTTTTTTTTCAAACTAAAATACATTGACAACATCAAGAGGGTTGACGAAGATGGAGGAAAGAAATGCGAGATAATACTCGAAAAAGCAATTTCTCCTTAACATCATGGTTTTCAGGTTTTGAGTAGGCGACTGATGCAGGGAGATCCAAGCCGACGAGGTTGAGCTGTCTGATAGTTCGTTAATGGCGCTGAGATATCATGAGTTGGCGGATCAGCGCAAGAATAGCAAGTAATCATCGATCTTTCCTAATTGGAGCCGTTTTTGGACACGTTTTGGTATTTTTGCCATAACTTTGGCTACGATTGTCAGAATCACGCCCAGGACCCCAATTCAAAAAGCTCTTTCCGGCGGCACGTCGTGGGCACCCAGCTATGCTCGTTGTGCATCTGTTTCGAGGCCAAATTCAACTGTTTTCCCGTCCGAATCATCAATTTAAATTATTTTTTGCCATTTTTAGTAATATTTCGATTTTCTTTTTGACATAGATTAAATCTCAAATTTAGCCAGATTCTTGGGATCTTCTTCCTTTCATTATGTATTTCGTTTTGGTATGAATAATAGAATTTTGCTATTTTTGGTAAAATTCTGATAATTAATGTTTTCTAGCTATTTAACCCGACTTGTGGGTTATTTTTGCGCAGTTGTTTAATAATAAAGAATTTTCTCGTTTCTCTTGATGTTTCTCTTGCGTTCTTCTCTATATTTGTCAATTGGTTCCAGCCTACAGAATAATCACTATTCTACCCGGTGTCAGGATGAGAACGGGGCGGAGCGTGGTTGGGGAAACCTCCCCTGCCCCGATACCTGTTTAAGGCAAGGCGGGGCGGAGCCCTTGCCCCGTTTACTATCCCGTTTAGTTTTTTTTTTTTAAGTTTTTGATAATTCATTTTATTTCTCCCATTCATTAGACTAAGACAATAATATATTTTTTAATCTTTACTTATTTTAAAAAGTTAAATTATTTAAATATATTTGATAAATTATGGTTTTTATTCTTTATCATATTTTTTAGATAATTTTAGTTGCTATTTTCTATTAAAACTAATAAAATTTCATGAAAATTTTCATTTAAAATATTGAATTAAAAAAACCCGTCCCTGCCCCGAACTCGCCCCGAGGCAAAGTTACCCGTCCCATCCCAAATACCCAATAAAGCGGATAATCCCTACCCCATTCAGGACGGGGCCCCGCATGTATCGAATTTGTCAAATTCTTTCACCATCCCTAGTTTTGAGTGTACTTTTTGTATCAGCTATAGTGTTGACCACCGCAAAGCCCTTCGTTTGGTGTGGGGTTGGGATATGGTAGGTTAGGGTAGGTTGCCTTATGTAGGGTTATAAGGCGAGGAACAATACTACAGGTACATGGATTTTTTCACAAAAGTTTTATAGGATTTCACATGGTGCAGATTGATCGGCAGATGGAAAAAAATGGTTCTGCGAAAAAATCCCTATACTTAAGGAATTTTCCATGAGAAAGATGGATATTTTCTTCCGTTCTCTTATTTCTCTTCTTATTTTGTGTTTTTATTTTTTTAATATTTTTTTAATGATTTTATTAGTTAAATATTAAAAAATCATTTTACCTTGCATTAAATTGATCAATTTAAAATCTGACATTTGATTTTTGGTTAACTGACATATTTTTAAATAGAAATTGTCAAAGGTCATTTCGACGCACATTTATTAAGAGCTTGTCTGACATTTGATTTTTGGTTCACTGGCATATTTTTAAATAGAAATTGTCAAAGGTCATTTCGACGCACATTTATTAAGAGCTTGTTTGAGTTTCATTTTTTGCCCAAAATGCATTTTGAAATAATATTTTAATGAAAAATGTATGGTTAAAAAATAAGGAAACGTTTCAGTTTGCGTGTAATATTATTTTATTGAAAATAAGAGAAGGAAAAATATATTTTGAAAATAATGTGGATGTAGGGGCTAGGATTTGAAAGTTTGAAACATGGCTATACATATTTTGGAGGTTTGAGACCTTTAATGCAAATTTCTTTATAATTTATTGAAGATTAATTATGAACTTCTCACTAGGACGAAAATCTCATAGCAATTGCATCATCACAAAACCATCATGAAGAGGAAGTAGAAAAGGATATGAATGACGACCATCCTTCACTTTACAAAGATAATTATGAAAGCCCAAGATTGACTAACCAAGAGGGGGATGAATTGGTTATTAAAACTTTTTCGTTAATCACTCAAGATTTTAATATAATAAATATGCAAATGATAAAGAATCTTCTAAATACAAGTAAACAAGTAAATAGAGTAATATAAATTTGCGGGAAGTAAATGCGTTAAGTAAAAGAAATAGAGAGTGCAAATGATATGTCATGGAGGTTCGATCCAATATAATGATCTACGCCCCTCGTTACCAAACTCTCCGATACGAGTAAGGCCTTTTCCACTATCTTGATTGACTTATTGTGCAATCCAACTCTTTACAACGCTTCCGGTGACTTACAATCAAGGAGCACCAATCCTTTTACAATGTTGATCTTTTCGGGACTTCAACACGACCCACAATTCTTAATAAGTTTACTAATGAAATCTTCTTTTCTTAATGGATGATGCTTCCAAAGTTAAGTACAAGAAGAAAAGTAGGTTAACACTTTGATAGATGGTAATGAATGAAGTTCAAGTGTTTGATTTGAAAAACTTTGATAGATGAGATGATATTCAAAGTTGAAATCAATCAAAGGTTTTTCAAATATGAAATGATTTGATGATAAGAAATGAATACAATTTTGGCTCACAAGAAACTTAATTAAATACTCATTTTGTCCTTAAAACAAGTGAGAATTGAGTTTGTATTTATAGAGTTGAAAAACGCCGAAGTTTCGTCAAGCCGGATGACCGGTCTGGTCGATCGCCAATTTTCGGATGACTAAAATGACCGTTTGTACGAAAAAATCAAAAATCAGAACGGTTAAAAAATCGGACCATTTGAATTTCTGGTCGACCGCCTTTGCGAGGTGGTCCCAAATTTTGATTTCTTTGTTTTGCATTTTGACTTATTGAAAAATATGACTTTTTGATAAGCGTTTTTCACTAACTTTTTAAGATGAAAATTTATTTAAGAATGTTTAAAGAATTAGTCATTGAAAATGATTTTTCCATTTTATTAAATCATCACTTTTTAATGCACCAAAACTTTAGTGATAAAATATTCTTGAGCTTGTATCATTTGTACCATGTATCGATGTGTTAGTACCTTTATATAGTTTGCTAAGAGGACAAGTATATGATCTTCGTTTCAAACTTCGACTTTTGTTTTCTTGAATGTAACTTCAATCTTGACTTTTTTCATGAGTTTGGTTTGTGATGATAGCTATTGTTCATGATTGATATTCTTTTAATGCTTATTTGAAAAGCTATAATTGCTTGAATTTAACTTGTTAGTAAATAAGATCAACTTGTTTGTTATAATCAAAATCATAGGTCAACAAATTAAACCCTTGTTTCATAACCATTACTTCAAAACTTTTTTTTTTACATATTTATTTTCAACTACTCATCATATAATAAAATATTTTACACGTAAATTCAAATTTTTTTACCTTTTAATCAGACATTTTTCAAAATATCACTATTCAAAACTCTATTTTACTCAGACAATGATTTGTCTAACATGAGCTAAGTGTCATTCACTTTTGTATTTCTCATGTTCACCTTTCAAATCTTACCCATGTTGTAGCTCATAAGTTAGTACAAGATTATATACAATTCAAAATCGGGACAACTAAAAAAAATTTGATAATCCAGATATATACTTCTCCAAAGGATGTGGTTCAATTAAGTAGGGGTTGTTCACTTCGTATTTCAGTTTTGTGTTTTTAATTTTGAATTCATTTTGAGTTTTGTGTTTTGAATGTCCATTTTGAGATTGTTGAAAACATATTCTTTTTGCCCTTTTTAAAAAATTGTTTTGAAAAATTAAAAAAATTCCAAAATGTATTCTCACTCGTCTCTCTCTCTCTTCCCTCATCTTTGTAACTTGCCAGAACCCCATTCTCCGGCCACCGTCTTCATCGCGGACCACTAGCGGGCGACTCAGAAATAACCCTCAATTTAGTCCAAACAACAATTAGTCGAAATGAAAGTCGTGATCCCATTTTGCATAGTCCGAAGAAATCTGTAATTTCGGCAATGTCTGTTCAACCCATGGTCGCAGACCACATGGGTCACCTTCTTCCCCCTCGGCGCACCTAACCTAACCATGCGTCGAGTCCAATTTCAACCACAGCTCGTTGATTTTATGGGTGAACTTAGGGTTGAAAACTAAAAATTTGTGGTGGCGGCGGCTGTGGTTGGTGATGATGATGGTGGTGGCACCGTATGGTGGTTGTGGTAGGTGATCTGGCAGTTGTGTGGTGGTTGTGGTAGTCGTTCTGGCGATGGGGGTGGTTAGGGTGTACGTTGGGGCGGTGGCCGTGGTGGTGTTTTGCGGCGGCAATGGTGGTGGCTGGGGGAGATAGTAACCGAAAACAACGAAAACGCGTTTTGAAAATTTTAGCCAAGTTATAATTGAAAACATCCAAAATGACAAATTTCTCTTTTTGAATTTTCTTAGTAAATTTTAAACTTATTTTCAAAAACTTGTTTTCACTGTTTTGGAAAATCGAAAATAGAAAAAGACTTGAAAACGATAAAGAGAACATGCCCTTAACTTTTGTTTGACATCCATTAAGTCAAAATTTTTTTTTGCTCAAATTCATTTTCAATCACATTCACATGTAAATCCAAAATTTTTTAACTATACATTTTTTTAAAAAATCATTATTCCAAAACTCATTTTTTTTATAAAAAATTCATTAAAATAGATGTCATTTAAAAAAAATCCATTAATCTTTTTTTGATATTTTATATTATTATTAGATATTAGAACTATTAAGGGTGTGTTTGATGGATATTATAGAAGAAATAATGTATTTTAAATAGTAATATGATAGAAAATATGTGTTTAAAAAATAAGGAAAAATTATTGATATGATAGAAAATATTATTTTATTGAAAAATGTATCACTGAAAATGAGCTTTAAAAAAATGTATATTAAAAGATTGTGTACCAAACATTGGCTAAATTGTGCCTACACATTGACTTCATAAAATTTTATTAATAATCATTGGACCACGGATCTATTCATTACTTACTTTCCTTGTTCCCGAGCTAGAGGTGTCAAGACGGACGAGCCGATCATGACCCGTAAAAATCGGCCCGTGAAAACCGGGACAGCGGGCCGACCCGTGACCCGTGCGGGCGGTTCACGGGCCAAGGAGGTGTAACCAGCGGGCTTCGCGGGTTGCACCCCCATGGGCCATGGTTAACCCGCGACCCGTAAAAAAAAATTAAAAAAAAAATAAAACAAAAATTAAAAAAAAGGGGGGGAGAGAACCAAAAAAAAAAATTTGAAAAAATAAAAATAAAAAAAATTCAAAAAAGGCGTAGCCTGCTGCATGGTCAATTTTTTTTTTTTTTTAATTTTAACTAATGGTAATATAAATTTTCTAACGGTAATATCATCCCCTTCATCGATAAATTCCAATTTATTCTTACATTTATTTTTACAATACCCTTTCATTAGTTATTATACATTTATACTTCATAGTTCATACTTGTTACTAGCTTACTACAATTACAATTATTCAATTGCAAATATTATCATCATTTTGATTATATTTCTTTCTTCTCGATTTTCACTAGTCACTACTAAATTTTTTAATCCTACTATATTATGGATTCTCGCGATTCTTCTTCTCAAAATCCTATTTTCAATGATATTTGCTCTCCATATGGGCCAAACCGGAAAAATTCTATATTTTTATAAGGGAAGAATACATAAATCCTGCCTTTACTTTTACCCATTTCAAAAATACCAAAACATGTTTCAAAATTCAAAAATCAGGTTTTATTAAATTTTTAATTATGAAATAATAATTATTAAATTAATTTATTATTAATATTTAATTCTACTATAAAATGATTAACCCACCCCTACCTCCACCATCCCTACAATTTCGGGGATACTCCGGTGACCTTTCCGGTCACTACTCTTTTCCGGCGACCGCTCCGGTGACTTTTCCGACGACTGATCCGATTCCGACGAATATGTTAAGGTCACAAATCTATACAATTTGGTCACAATTCAAAAAAATTTAGGTCACAATTCAAAATTTTCGTCGGTCACAATTTGTTCATCGGTCACAATTTAGAAATGTCAAAGTCACAATTTATTCATCGGTCACAGATCCCAAAATTTATAAGTCACAATACTTATTTAGGTCACAATTTATCAATTTATTGGTCACAATTAATATTTTTTAGGTCACAAATTAATAATATTTAGGTCACAATTAATAAATTTTTGGTCTCAGATAAGCAAATACTTGGTCACATACCACCAACAATAATCATTGCCGTCGCCGCCCCAGCCACAAAACCGCCACCACCTCACGGCAACCAGTACCAACACCACCGTCGCAACAACCAACACCCACACAAAACACCACTACCACCACACAAAAAACACTACCACCACCGACGCATCCAACCACACAAAAGACCACCACCACCGTCGGATGGCTATCACCACCACCGCCGTCGGATCTGTGAACAAAAACCACAAAAATACAACAGATCTGTGATAAAAACCATCAAAAACCACTACCGTTCGCGACAGATCTGCTGTGAAAAAAACCCTCCCAACGGATCTGCAACCACCACAACCATCCAATACATCAAACTCGAAAACTAAAAAAAATTTACAATTTGGGCGCGCGAAAAACGCAGTGAGGGAGAGAAGACAGAGAACGAAGGTGTCGGATTTTTTACAAATCCGGCGCGCCTGTTAGGTTTAATCGGCTTCGGCGTCGCCACGACCACGGAGGTTTTGAATTTTTCAGTTTCCGCCACCGCTATGAGGAGGATTCCGATTGACTGATGGTTTCGATTGATTGGGCGACGGTTTTTATGAACGCAGAGGGGGATGCGAGAATGGGATGGAAGGGAAAAAGCCGACGGCCTTCGCGGCGGAGAGGGAGAAGAGAGCGACAAGAGGAGAGAATAATGGGACTGGCCGTCGCGACGGAGAGGGAAGAGAGAGGGTCGAGGCAGCAGCAATTATTTCTCCGGCGATGGGAAGAACCGTCGGCTGTCGTGGAGGCGGCGGCGACGTTTAAGCAGAAAGAGTGGAGAGGGGTTTGATTTTAGGGTTTGATATGGTATGGAGGTATATAAATTAATTTATATTGTATATAAATATAAAAATATAAAAATAAAAATAAATAAATAAAGATTAAATTATTAATTAAAACCTGATTTTTGTATTATGAAACTTGATTCTTGATTTGTGAAAATGGAAATCTAAAACTAGGGTTGGGTGTAATTTCCTCTTTTTATAATTTTATTTATACAATCATACGGGCCAAACCGGAACGAACCGCGACCCGTGACCCGCATGGGCTCGACCCGGATGGGTCAACGGGCGGGCCTGGGTTGTAGTCCAAAATTGTGGACCGACCCGTAACCGGCCCGAAACCCGCAGCGGACAGACTTTTTTTCACGCGGGTCGTTATCGGGCTCACATGTTGGCGGGCCGACCCAGCCCGGACCACCCGGATTGACAATATCGGCACGAGTCCACCACACTCATACTTCTGCGCAATCAGCCACTAACTGCGGCGGCGCTTTTACTTCCCTACACTTCATTTGTCGAAACATAAAATTTGTTTACTTCATCTCTGAAAGTTGTGCGATGAATTTCATCGGCGATTTTGATCTTAAGGAAAAGCAGGTACTCGAAGGCCACACCGATAGGGTTTGGAGCCTCTCCTGGAAACCGGCGACAGGCGTCAATGGTATCCCCGCCGTACTTGCTTCTTGTAGCGGCGACAAGACCGTACGAATCTGGGAACAGAGCCCTGCTACCGGCTCTTTTCAGTGCAAGGCACAATTTTTGGATTATTTTGTTCTATTTGCAGATTGGGTTTCGCTTATAAACGTAACAATACATGTGGTTCGGTGATAATCAATATAATTATATCTAGAAATGGAAAAAAATGTGTGTTTTTTTATATTTTGTACAACTTTACATTTCTCTGAAAATTTGGAATCTGATTCATTGATTGAATCTTGTATTTTCATTTCTGTTGGATGAGAAATGATAAATTGATTGAGAGAAGCTGACGTATAATGACAATGTAGCATTGGGTGGAATTGAATATTACTTTTAAAAATTAATGAAACTATTTCAAGTTGGGTCAACTTCTCTGAAAGCGCATTTGATCTTGGAAATGTTTTTTCTATTTTGGGGCTTAGTATTTTGCCCCAAAAACTGGGAATACAACTATTTTTTCTCATCCGATGCCCTCATTTTGACTTTAAAGGCTCGTTTTTGGTAGTATTTTCTATTCAAATAATGCTCATATGTATATGGATTTTAACTTTGATTATTGAGTGTCTTCATTTTCATTCTTTTTTCTGTCGATGCTGGTGACTTCATTTTATGTGATACTAAGTACGTGATCATGCAGACAGTATTGGATGAGACACACACTAGGACTGTTAGATCATGTTCTTGGTCACCATCTGGCAAATTGTTGGCGACAGCAAGTTTTGATGCCACTACTGCTATTTGGGAGCATGTTGGTGGTGATTATGAATGTGTCTCCACTCTAGAGGTATAATTTAATTTTCAAATTCCATATCAAACTGTTAAGAAAAGTATATCATATTATATATTCTGCCAAAACTGCTAATATTTTCTCATGAATCCTAACTAGTTATACAATGTTTAAAACAATTTCCATTCAGATATCCCACCTATGACCTTTGGTCTCAAAGCATTAACACATGATGCAATTGATTAGTATTTTTTCCTCTATTCAATAGTTGTAAGATCTCTCCAGCTTATGCTGTCTTTATATGGATGCAAATGTTGAATTTGCGTACAGGGTCATGAAAATGAAGTCAAAGGTGTCTCTTGGAATGCATCTGGCTCACTGCTTGCAACTTGTGGACGAGATAAATCGGTTTGGATATGGGAAATATTGCCCGGCAATGAGTTTGACTGCGTTTCGGTGTTGCAAGGACATACTCAAGATGTTAAAATGGTCCAATGGCATCCATCTATGGATATCCTGTTCTCATGTAGCTATGACAACACTATTAAGGTGCATAAGATAGTCGAATATCCTATTATTCTAGTCATACATTTCTACTTTAATGTTTAACCAGTGTACCTTCTGTTTATATTTTGAAATACTGGAAGATATTGAATAACATGCATCAAACTCTGGCAGATTTGGGCTGAAGATGGGGACAACGATGATTGGCATTGTGTTCAAACTTTAGGTGAATCTGATAGGTATGGTTTTGCACTGGTTCTTCGTGTTTGAGAGAATTGGGCTCATGCTCATTTGCACATGGCTTGTTCCATCTTTCATACTATTTCAAAAGCTTTCTAATAGTAACACTTGTTAATGAACTGTGATTTAGTGCCTGTTTGCCAGCTGTTTGTAAGTTGTTTATAATAGGTTAATTAACTTTTTTCCCGCACATTTTGTATGACCCACTAGTACTACCTATTTAGTCACCACTCATTTGTATCTATTTATAAATTAAGTCCATTATAAACAACTGCCAAACAGGCTTTTAATATATCAATTCAAATGCTTGTCCTGTGGTTTGTCTCTTGATTCCATATACCACCATTCTACTCCTTTCTCTGTTAACTAGGAGCTAATACGATTTGATAAACTGAGTCACAGTTTCAAACCTTTCTTTGTTTACTTAATCTGTGGTCACCCTCTTGGTTTACGGATTTTAGGGCAACAATTATTCTGATTTAAAAAGAAGAATAACCTACTAATGATTTTTAAATTAGTATATTATCATTAGTTAAATTTATTCCATGTTTTCTTTCTGCCTAGCATTCTAAAGTTTAACATGAAACATGAATATCCCTTGTAAACATGCGTATGTACTTTCACTCATATTTCTTTCTTCTTCCATAAAATTACAGTATCAACTGTTATGAATTCAAACATTTGAAATGCTTTTCAATGACATTGCAAAGCTAATTGAAACATGACTTATTTCTATATAATCTATTTCAGTAAGACTTCTACGTTAATATCTTTACAGTGATAATAAAATAGTGAAGGTAAAAATATTTTTCCCAGACATTGGAAATTATACAGGAAAAGAAACTGTGATAGAAGTACGGAGAACGAGAGAGAATTTGTATATGTCTTATTGATTACAATGTGGAAGACCTTATTTATAGGGTTACAAATAATCAAAATAAAAAAGGTAAAACTACTTAGCATAATCTCCTCTACGAATACCTGCCATAATCTTTTTTATAAGAACCTTTCATAGCCCTTGTTTGGTACACATTCTTTCAAAACTTATTTTCAACCGCACATTCTTCAATAAAATAATATTTTTCATCACATCAATAACTTTTCCTTACTTTTTAACCACATATTTCCCATCATATCACTATTTAAAACACATTATTTTCTCAATAATATCCATCAAACATACCCATAATATATCTTACGCAAAGAAATTGAAGGAATCTATAAAATCAAATTAATAGGTAAATAATCAACAGAGTTGACATAATATCCTAATAAGGAAACAAAGAAAGCCCTGTTCGTCTAGGATTTGATTGAACAAGAAAAATAAAATGTTTAGAACTCTCCCTCAAACTCAAGATAGTGATGTAGAAACCAGTATTAAGTTTGAAAACATATTGATTCTCTGTCGCCTGCTACTTTGACCCACATCCTTGAGCATATAGGTTAGGTACAATTGATCCATTAACATTAACATCTTCTGATCTGCATATTAACCTTTAGAAGTCGAAAAATAAAATCAGTTGAAATAGAACTCATTAACTGAATTACAGAGTCCATCCAGTGTGTTGCAATAACATCAGGTAAAAAATTTGCTCTTACTGCCAAGCCAAAGTTCTTTGCCATATCTCTTTTTATATACTTTCTGTCCCATCCCACGAGTTATCAGATCTTTCCCCTAAACAGATTGTGGCCTCAACACGTATCATAAAATTTTAAGATTTATTTCCTCTGTGTTATTGTTATTTTTATTCATGGTTATTATTTGAGCTTCACTTGCTTATCAGTTTTGACACCATTTTCCCTTTATTTGCTTTCAGGTTGTTTATGATTTTGTTAAAATCTCATGTAACTGTCTTTGCGTTTCCAGTGGACATACATCATCAGTCTGGGCTTTATCTTTCAATTTGGATGGAGACAAAATGGTTACCTGTAGGTGCGCATGACATTTCACACGTTTTTATGCCATTTTATTTAAGTTTGACGAGAATTGCAATTTCCAATTAGTATTAGAGCTGTAATGCAATTATTAGTAGATCAGTAGTTGTGAAGGGATGTATAATTTAGTGAAATTGCTTTTGCAGTGATGATCTTACTCTTAAGATATGGGGTGCTGACATAATGAGGATGCAGTCAGGTGATGGATATGCACCTTGGTGAGCAAATTATCATTTGTGTGTTTTATTCCTCTTCTTTACCATTGCTTGAGATGAACTTTTAGAGTCCTTTTTAACTTTGCATTTTGTCTCCAAAACTAGAGGTTTAAACTTGCATCTATCTTGTGAACTTGATGTTACAGCTTCTTGGTACATGTCAGATAATTAAGGGGACAGAGAAATAGGAAACTATTGAAGTATTACGAGAAAGTCATTTGCCCAGTACATTAAATGGGTCTAATTAGTATGGAGCTAAGATTTTTATTGCTGATTAATGCAATGTTTGAGAGCATAGTGATGATGCAAGAAAATTATTAGTCCTTCGTCTAATCCATTTGAATTCAGGGGTTATTCCATATATGTTTCTTTTGTATTGTGAGTTTCATAATTCACTTGATTAATATTGCAAAAAATAAAATATCTACACTTTGTCAAGCAATATGCAAAAGATAATATACGTGCCTTGTTTCTTGATTATGCTTATTTTTGTATGATAGTCCTTCCATTTATTAGTTGATGACCTGATTTCCTTTTCTTCATAAATTACGATCTCTTTCAGATACAAGTGAGGCTCAATTTTATATTATTTTATTTTCTGGTCTTGACGTTATAACTTCATTGGTACATGTCAGATAATTAAGGGGGCAGAAAAATAGGAAACTATTGAAGGATTACGAGAAAGCCATGTGCATAGTACATTAAATAAGTATAAATAGTAGGATCTAAGATGTTTACTGCTGATTAATGCAATGTTTGAGAGCATAGTGATGGTGCAAGAAAATTATTAGTCCTTCATCTAATCCATTTGAACTCAAGGTTACATAAGATACCACTTTCCAACTGTCACCTAAATCTCCTTCCGATCAAACCAATATATTTAGTTGCTTGAGCCTTGAAAGAGAAGTTCTGTAATTCCATTATCCATCTTTTAGGTGGTGCCAAGGAGAGCAGCATAGGAAGGAAGAATATGGTTCATTTCGTTAAAGAGAAATTTTAGAACTCCATTAATGTTACCTGACAGTTGGTGCCAAGGAGATGATAGGAATATGTGGTTGAAAATGTTGGGGAAAAATGAGTTTTTGAAAAATGGGTCTCTAACAGGGGCTTATTCGTCAGAAGGTAGTTTAGGTAAAATGTAGGGATATGTTATGACCCCTCAGGCACAAAGGGGATTCTTAAAGTAAAGATATGAAGAACCATCATTTGTAAAATGAAAAGATCTCATATAATGTTGAACCCGTAACCCGCGGTTCCTCTTTGTTTTGCTAATATGAACTTTGTACAATTGAGCAATCAAAACAGTAGACATGATTAACTAGTTCATATATGATATGTGTCCTTACCTTATGGGTGCAATTGTATTTCTTTTTCGTTGTAATGTCTGGTGAGAGAACATGTAACACATCAATATGATCACAACTTATAACCTGGATCTCTTCAACAACTTTGTGTGGAATCCTTGTGTATATTAAAAAGTTTGTCTGGGAAGTGTCCAATGTTGTTAGATTGAAGCTATATATTTAGATCTTTGTCTGAGGGGACTAAATGGAATTCTTATACATTAACAACTTTTTTATATGAATGGAGAGCCGCACTCATATGGAGTACTAAAGTCCCCTTGTTTTGAGTACCACTTTTACATGGCCTGTCTGCTTTCCTGGCTGAAAAATTAGCAAACTAATAAACTACTTTCTTTTGCTTTTTCAGGTCACATCTTTGTACCCTCTCTGGCTATCATGATCGAACAATTTTTTCAGTCCATTGGTCAAGGTAGCAAGATAGATATGGCAATTAATTTACCGTTTCCTCTGCCCATTTCATCAGTCTTTTGTTTAAATATGTATGTGGACAACTTGGTGAATTTTAATTATTTTGGGCGTACAATCTGTTTTGGGACTTCTCATGGGCTCATTTTAGTTGTGAATATTTACAGGGAAGGAATAATTGCCAGTGGAGCAGCTGATGATGCCATCCGTCTATTTGTGGAGAACAAGGATAGTTTGGTATGGACGGACCTCCTCCCTCTTAACCATCTTGATCCCTGGTTCATTTCATAGGGCACATCGCTTGTGTTTTTCTTATTGCTTTTCATTTTTTCCTTGTGGGTTTCTCTCTCTCTCTCTCTCTTTTTGCTTATGCTGTGCTTAAACATATGTTTGACGTTACACAAATTATCGTCTTGCAACATATTTGTTTACTCGTGATGAAACCTGGTTTTCTAGACCAATCTTTTCCTACATTTTCTTAGTATTCTTCATTTCATGACTAGTAGGACAAGTCTCTTCTATATGCAAGCATTAGATGGTCCGAGTGAAGTGGGTTTAAATGAAAAGGAGAGACCAAAGTTATTGCTTTCATGGCTGACTAAGGATGTGAATTGTCTATTTTTCTGCATACTCCTTTGGGTAATAGGCCAACCTGCACCAGATATATAGGAACTGAATATTTAACCTCTCTACGTATGGAATTGAGCAAGCTTTAAGAATTTCACACTGAAACCTTTGTTAATGAGAATTGAATTGAATTATTTTATCGTCATGAGTTGCAGGAGGTGACAAAAAGGGGGTTAACTAGACCCGGAATACGTCTGTCTATGCATGTAGTATTATTTTGTTTTGATAGACTGACCCCGTTTTGACAATGTGTTTATCATAGAAAATGCGGTGTTGCGAAGTTAGTATTCCAGAATCATGGGGAATTTCCTGAACTCAATCTTCAGTTTATTCCTGCTTTGCTGTAGTTACAATTACCTTTTCTTGTTTTTCGTTACAGGTTGATGGACCCACATATCAACTGCGTCTGAAGAAAGACAAGGCTCACAACATGGATGTAAATTCTGTGAAATGGAGTTCCATGGTAAATCTATTGTTTTTTCAAATGCACAAGATTTTGTGAATCAGTCTTGTGTATGATATAGATTATAATGAATCTGATGGGTGGGATGAGAGAGTCCTTTCTAGTAATGCTCTTATGTAGTTTTTGGGGCCTGGCAGCTGATTTATAGCAAATCTCCTACTCATTTAACTAGCATGTCACTTTACTGGAGTTGTATGCTATTCGTTGCTTTTCCCTTTACAATTGTGCAACCGTTTAAGTACACTTCCGAATTAAAGGAATGGAGATGAACTTCACAATTAACCGAATTTAGTTGTTCTATGCTTTCTTGGAGCTTTTCCCTTCATCCATGTATAACATTTCGTGATCAGCATATGGTTGATTTCAAATAAAAGGAATAGTGTAATTGAAAGATTGCTCTTCTGGAATAGATTCCTATTTACTGGGTTTCCTTGTACACAAGTAGTTGGTTCTGCCAACCTGTTGCTTCTGAACTAATGGAGGCAGATGCTAGAGTAACTCAACTCACAATTGTCAAAACTGAATTCAGCCTGTTCAACTAACCTTCTCTTAGAGGGTTTGATAATTCCACGTGTTATGGAAAAAAAAACTTGGCTCACGAACTAGGTTACACTATCCATATCGCTGGTAGACTTATTTTATCTCAGCTGTATGTTGGGTTTGTGGCTTGCTAGGGCTTTGGGTATAATGTTACCTATTATTCCTAACTATTAAACGCTGCTTATGCATTCTACTGCTTAATGGAGAGGGACCTTTTATATATGTTTGCTTTATTGAAAAATGGCAGGAAAATCGGCTTCTCGCCTCTGCAAGCGATGATGGGATGATCAAGATATGGGAATTGGTGTCCTTACCTGGACCCAATAAACTGCCATTATAAGTCTGTAGTGCGGTAAATCATTTTGTTGTGTTGTATAAATACCATCCTTGTGTTTTTCAGCTTTTGGAGCAAAAAATTTAGGAGTTTTTCGAAGTTTGTCCTATAATTATTAGTTGATACCCAAGAATTAGCAATGGGAAACTAGTACTAATTTCTTATAGAATACCAATTATTCAGGAAAAAATTGTGCTCTTGATCTTCCACGTGGACTTCGTGTTCATGTAGAGATTGATAGATATGGTTATTCCTAATATTAGAGAGTGTTAGTTCGATTTTTATTTGCTTGCTTTGTATGGAAAGTAGTACTTACTCTATTTTTACTTCTCTTCACATGTTGGATCTCATTGCAATTAGAAGGTCAGGTTTACGCCCTCCCTTCCTTTTGTGCCTGTGGTTTTTACTTTTATATATATAATTGGGGAATCCAGACCCCAATCAGTGCTCCTTGGTGGCGCTTGAAAGCCCACTGAGGTTATGTTGATGTTTTGAGTTAAAAAAAAAAAAAATAAATAAATTCACAAGCTGAAATTATATTGTTATTCGGTGATGAAGAATCAAAAGCAGGGCAATCAATCCAATCCTTGAGAAAGTTTTCCCCATATATCCGGAATCCAAACTCGACCAGCCACCTCGACTAAAGTCTCTTTAGTCTCGTGTCCACTCTCTACTGTATCTTCACAAGTGGTGTTCAGCTGTTTTCCATCACGGCTTTCGGTCAGTCTTTTCTGTGATTCGACTAGTTTGTTGTCATCATTGGGTGTTTGTAGTTTCTTGAATTCCGGCGGAAGCTGATGGCTGGACTGATTTGGATTTCGGGGAGTCATTATAGAGGCGGGTTCTTTTTTGCATGAATGAAAAATGTGGGAGCTTTTTCCTTTTATTCTATTCCCATTTATTTGTGTGTTGAAGGATGCATGAATCTGTTTTAAGTGGGAATGAAGTATCGTTGATGATGGGGTCAAGTGATGGGAATACTGTTGAGTTTAGGAGGTTTTTGATTTTCACATTTTGGCCAATGGGGATTGAGAATTCGATGGAAGGATATTTTTGGTTCGAGCAATAATATAATTTATTAATAGTAGAGATTATTATCAGTTAAATTGACAATCAACTTTTTGATTCATTTCTTCAGATGCATTTTAATGTATTGTACAATAAATCAAGTGATCCACCATCACTACGTTTGTTGACGTAGATATTTATGATATGTTTATTAATTTCCTATTTGGTGTATAGCTAAATGTCATATTCTCGGTATTTAAAGGATCTCCTAAAGATGACGGAAGCAATAATAACCTTACAAGAAATTTGTACATACAGCTTGACAAGATGCCACATCCTGACATTGGACACTGTCCAAAAAATGCAATGTTGGCAATCAATGTAGTGCTACCAATGCTGCATCTGGCACTTCTACAGGGATATTTTTCCTGTACAAGTAGTTTAGTCCGTAGAGAATATGCAAGGTTTGTACTTTGAAATGAAATTTGTAGTGACTCCACAAAAATAACAACCCTTCAAATGCAACAGAGGAATCAAACTTGGAGATTAATCATATTCATCGCACACAAATATGCTCATATTCCCTCATTATACAAGAAAATCCAACTTATTTCACTTCATTATGATAGAGGTAGAACAAATTACATGATTATATAGTTTAAACATGTCTGAGTTCACCAATCAATATATCCGCTATGTCCTATTACAGAAGGGGTGGGGGTTCTGTGCTATCTCGAAGCTAAAACTCTCATTTGAAGCATAACCAAAATCCTGTACAGAGATGGTGAATCAAGTTGAAGGAAAGTCTAGTTATAGTTTAAGCTCTTGGATAGCGAGAGTGTCCTTTCTTCCGCAAAAACTCAGGGATCTCCACAGAATCGCCTTCCAATGAGGATGCAGGTCGCCTATTGATTCCAAAGCTGGTATCTCCCTTTGTCAGCTGATTTCCCTGCATTTCAACCATTGACCAAGGAACAATACGAAAAGATTTGAGTGGATGTGGCTAGTGCATGTGTGGACAAAGAAGGAGATGGAGATAGATGGAGAAATAGAGACCTGCAGGGATCTTCCATCATTTTCCTCTTGTCGTTTAAATCCAGTGGCAATCAAAGTTATACTCACCTGGACCAAAACAAACCAATCCATCAAAGTCCCACGAACATTATTGTTTCAAGTTATTAACCAAAAGACTGTCTAATTTCATACTTGTCAATCCCGAGCCAAACCCACACACCATTATGAAAATGGAAAAATACAGAGGGAGATAGAAGAAAAAATAAGTTCCTTGATGACTTATTTGTTTTTTCACTTGTCCAGTTAGCATTACATCTTATGCATTTGCGAAACATCCAACATAAAAAAATCCAGTTGAAACAGCAACCATCTTCAAATTGAATATTTTAAGACCTCATTGCGGTTTCAATCATCTAACTGAACTAGTTACAGTTTATAATTATACACTAACGTGTGTAATAGATATCTAATATTAATTTTGGCATCCCAAGCACAGACAGCTATCTGTTAGAGTAAATACATACAATTCTGCTACTCATGCTTTAAATATAATTTAGTACAAAAAATCAATGTGCAAGTATGTAATAAATATACGTCAAACAGTAAGTACAGCATGATTACAATAAATCAAACCTCAATTTACTATTAACAAGCTCAGCCTCTTCTTGGTAAACATTTGAAGCTCTAGATTGTAATGAAGTTATGTCCAATCATAACTTCTGATCACTAAATCTCCCCTTCAGAAGTCAAATTAAAGAGGACAAGCGGATGGCAATGCCCCAGGTTTCCAAAAGTAAATGTTTCCTTCAAGGGGAAACGTCACTTTGAAATTTATCATAAGAATTCAAGTTTCTGATGTTTATCATTCCATAATGTCAATATTCAAATTATCCAAAGTTCCCCATCGCCACCCCCACCCTCTAGCTTCCCCCAAGTCATGTTGCCCCTATGCTGGATTTAACACTGGCTACCTTGGAAAAATTACAGTAGAGACAAAAGAATGCAGATTCCATCAGCATAAATTGGTGATATGCCTTTTCTAGCACCACAGATAACAGATTTTGCAGTACATTTAGCATGCATCTCCCTATTCCATTCCTATAAGTACATGGACAGTTGAATAGGGTCTCAAATAACGAGTGATAAGTTAAAAAGCAGGTTCAATTGCATGTTTAAACAGATGATAACTTACTTGCCCACTTAGTGATGGATCTACTACAGCACCAAATATCAGGTTAGCACTTGGATCCACGAGATCATAAATAACCTCTGCTGCAGCATTTACCTATCAATCCACACAAGAAAGAGAGTACGTAAATCATGATATGAAATATGTTAGGTACCTACTAAAAGTCAAAGTAAATCATCCATTTAAAATACCATATTTACTTATGTAGGGCAACACAGACACACCAGCAAAACGTCATAAACTGCTGAAGATGAATAATATTCATTTCTTTATATATATACTAACTGATGCACAATTTAGGAAGTTTTGAAGATGGTAAGTAATATTTGATGGATTACTTTTTATTGGCATTGAAAGCGCATCATATTATGGTAGGGTAATGTGAAATTCAATGAATCTTCCACTTACTAGATAGGCCTATTTTGGGTAAATATGAATTATAATTAAGAATAGAAATAGGATTTTCAGGATAAGGAATACACGAGAAGTTCATTTAATGCGTCTCTTTGTGAAATCTCATTATCTCGTACAAATGCTTAAACTTCATTTCCATAATTTTCAGATTGTGACCAGTTGTCTAACTATACATGTGACGATTAGGTCTCTACCTTTTCTCCTGAGCTTCACCAATCATACGGATCAAAGTGGAAATAAAAATATAGACAGATGGACACGAGACGTAAAATAGTGGTTAACTGCTTCCACATACAAGACAACACCAAAGTTCAGGAATATATAATAATTGATGTTTCATGCTCCTAGTGTAGAACAAGCGTTCCTATGAATAAGATACTCTTTGGGAAACTGGCGGTACAGGTTTGTCAGAATTCTGCCCTTAATGTCAATTGTCACTAGCAGGGTTTGGTTGCAAAGTTTTGTGTAATTATAGTTGTCTTGAACATTTAAATACAAGGAAAGTTGTTTAACTTTGTTACTCACACTTTAACAGCATTTATAATAACCTAGTCATAGTCAAAAGTGTGTTGCATGTTACTTTCAAATTTATTTTGCTGTGCTGTAAAAATGTTATTTTTAGAAATTGGATGGCTATAAAAAAGATAGTTATATTATATATATAAAAAAATAGGTATATATATTCGTATAAAAATGTGTATGTATATGTGTGTGCTCTGTGTGCGAAAAGGGAACCTCAAAGGAACTGACACTGACATATAAACAAAGCTCTTGTTTTAACACCCAATATCATAAACGACCCAAGCCGTAGCTTTGATTTTCGGTCCTTAATCATTTTATTTCCCGAGATTACATTTTCGAGGGGGAAAGAAAGAATGTTGAAAAAGAAAAAGAAATATATTTGAGAAAGAAAACAGGAGAAGGAAGAAAGCTAAAATGCAAGTGTATTATAACAGAAGTTGTGTTTGTAGGAAGCTTTATTTGCATACTCGACATCAAGTCCACTGCCTGAGATGAAGAGATTGAAGTGTTGATCTTGGATTAAAAAGGTATAGAATGTTGGGAGGTAGGATCATTCTATTCTTCAAAAGAGTGTTGAATGGCCTCAAGTATTTTCAGTTGAAGTGACAAATATCAAACATGTGATAAAATTTGAGATGGCTTAATGCATTAGCATTTAGAGCAAATTATATATAGATATTTTCAATGCAATGGTATTATTGAAAAGTGTAATATATGTTGGTGTTAAAGGGTATTTAGGTCTTTTATGTAATACCTAGGGTTTCCTAAGATTTTCCTAACTCTTATTATAAATAGTGGGACAGGCTAACACAATTGTTAAGCCTTCTAATTCTTTTACTTTAACATGGTATCAGAGCAAGGTTATGGGAGATTAATTCCATAAACTTTGTTCAAACAATTTTTTTTTTCTTTCCTTCTTTAAAAAAAAAAAAAAAAAAAATCCGGTTACTGTTCATCCGACACTGTTCATCCGGTACTGTTCACCCGACACTGTTCATCCGCGGGTACTGTTCATCCGGCTGGTTTTTGGTCCGTGTTCAATCTGCTAATTTCAGATCTGCTTCTAGTTATTGGTTATTGTTCGTATGACAGTACTACAAATGTTCGTAAGTCTGGTTATGACTCTCACGTTCTTCGTTTAAGCCCTACAGTTGTTTGTATTGTTGGTTTGTTTCCCTTGTGCGAGCTGTTTATTACTTGTTGAATTGGAAGGTATTAATATCGATGACTACACCTCAACCATTAACAACCCGTAAGTTGAACGGAACCAATTATTTAAATTGGTCTAAAGCTGTGAAAATAGCCCTAACTGGACAGGGAAAATATCGTCACCTCACGGAATCTGCCCCGACAACAGATGATAAAAAGTATGACGACTGGATTCAGGCTGATGCGCAGATTGTAACATTGTTGTGGAATTCGATGGAGCCTCAGGTGGCTGATCTCTGTACTCATCTAGATACGTGCAAAGATATATGGGAGTATCTCCGTGTATTATATTCTAGTAATCTCACCAGGATGTATGATTTATCAGTGGAGTACTTCCAACTTCAGCAAGGCACGCAATCCGTTACAGATTATTTTGCCACATTCAACCGCCTCTATGAGGAGATGAATACTATCCTACCACTGACTATCGATCTGAAGGAAATGCAAAAGCAACGTGAGCAGATGGCTGTCATGAAGTTCTTGGCTGGGTTACGTCCAGACTTCGAACCAGTCCGATCTCAGATTCTTTCGAGTGCTACCCTCCCCACCATCACTGAAATGTATTCTCGTGTTTCCCGTAGTACTACCAAGGACAATGTTTCTGGCTCGGGTTCGTCTACGTCATCTGAGCATTCGGCACTTATTACACAGATTCCCACTCGAAATCGAGATGATCCACTTAGTGGTGGTCGTGGTAGTTTCTCTCGTGGTCGCCGTGGTAGTGGCCCTTGGGGTGGACGTAGTGGCCGTGGTCGTGTCTCCATTCGTCAGTGCTCCTTTTGTGGGTTGGAGAATCATAATCGAGACACATGTTGGGATTTGGTTGGCCGTCCACCCAAATTTGCCAATGCAGTGACATTTGATCCAGATATTCCTACCATTCCAGTATCTCAGGCGGCTACGGACATATCTGATGAGGAATATGCTCAGATCCTTCAGTATAGGGCATCTCAGCAGGCATATCTTCCTATTGCTTCTTTAGCTCAACGAGGTACTTCTTCTGCTTGTCTTTCCATTCGTCCGTCCCCTCCCTCACCCTGGGTCATCGATTCCGCAGCCACTGATCACATGTCAGGTACATCTTCTTTATTTACGCATATTCAGTCCTCTTCTTCGTTGTCTCCTGTTACGGTTCTTGATGGTTCCACTATCCCTATCCGTGGCATTGGTACGATGGACCCCTCACCCTCCTTATCTCTCTCCTCCGTCTTGTATATTCCTTCGTTTTCCTTTAATTTGATGTCGGTTAGTAAACTCACCAAACATCTTAATTGTTCTGTCTCATTTTTTCCGATTCTCGTTATTCTCCAGGATTTGAGGACGCGGAAGACGATTGGCGCGGGCGTGAGGACAATGGCCTTTATTACCTTGATCATGATGAGAGTCCTGCATACCCTCCTACTGCATGTCCTGCTGTTGCATCTGCTCACCAAATCCATTGTCGCCTTGGTCATCCTCGCCAGCAACCTCAAGTTACTCTTTCCTAGTTTCAGTCATTTGTCTTCTTTAGAGTGTGAGTCTTGTCAATTGGGTAAGCATCGTCGTGTTTCATTTGCTTCCCCTGCTCATGTTCGAGCATCGAGTCCTTTTAGTTTAGTTCATTAAGATGTTTGGGGTCCTTCTCGTGTTACTTCTACAATTGGTTTTCGTTATTTTGTCACTTTTGTGGATGATTTTTCAAGAGTTACTTGGCTTTATTTAATGAAAGATCGTTCCGAATTATTCTCTATTTTTCGTGCATTTTGTGCTGAAGTTCAAACCCAATTTAATGTACCCGTGCGTATTCTTCGTAGTGATAATGCTCGAGAATATTTTTCTCAACCATTTACTTCCTATATGTCGCATTCTGGTATCCTGCATCAGTCTTCTTGCCCTCACACACCACAGCAAAATGGGGTTGCTGAGCGTAAGAATCGACATCCTCTAATCAACCGGATGCCATCCTCTACCCTGCGAGGCACGGTTCCCCATTCCATTCTTTTTCCCCATTCACCTTTATTTAGCTTACCTCCTCGCATATTTGGGTGTGTTTGTTTTGTTCATCAGTTGACTCCCGGCAGGGACAAGTTAGATCCCCGTGCTTTAAAATGTGTCTTCCTCGGATATTCTCGCACGCAAAAAGGTTATCGATGTTATAGCCCATCATTACGTCGCTCATTTGTGTGTGCCGATGTTACATTCTTTGAGTCCACCCCTTACTTTTCTACCTCATCATCTCAAGTTGATCTGGATGTTACACTTCCTTTGCCCATTGACCCTACCCCTACGCTATCTTCCTCCGCTCCAGATCCTATCCCCTCCAATCGTTCTTCGGCCCCTTTGCAGGTATACTCTCGTCGCCAGAAGGACGCCTCCGCTGCTGTGCCCATCAATTCTGTGCCCTCAGATTCTTCTCCAGCAGACCCGCCCATGTCTGACATGGACATGCCCATTGCCATCCGGAAAGGTAAGCGCACATGTACTACCCATCCTATTTCTAACTTTGTCTTATATGCGCACCTATCTCCTTCATACTCTTCTTTTGTTGCTTCTCTGTCCTCTGTTTCTGTTCCTAAGTCCATTTCAGAGGCCCTTAATCTCCCTGGTTGGGCAAAAGCAATGGAGGAAGAAATGACTGCTTTACATCAGAATGGCACTTGGGATCTTGTCTCGCTTCCGCCTGATAAAACTACAGTTGGATGTAAATGGGTGTACACTGTTAAGGTTCATCCGGACGACACCGTTGATCGACTCAAGGCTCGCTTAGTTGCTAAAGGCTATACTCAGGTCTACGGTCTTGATTACTATGAGACCTTTTCTCCCGTTGCCAAGCTCGCTTCTGTTCGTTTGTTTATCTCTCTGGCTGCCACTTTTCTTTGGCCCTTACATCAGCTCGATATCAAGAATGCTTTCTTAAATGGCGATCTGACTGAGGAAGTTTATATGGAGCAACCTCCTGGGTTTGTTGCTCAGGGGGAGTGATTTGGTATGTCGTTTGAAGAAGTCTATTTATGGCCTCAAGCAGTCTCCTAGAGCATGGTTTGGAAGATTTAGTGAAGTGGTCACTGAATTTGGTCTTCAACGTTGTGGAGTCGATCATTCTGTCTTCTACAAGCACAGTATAGTTGGCAGAATATTGTTAATTGTGTATGTGGATGACATCGTGATTACTGGGGATGATCACAGTGGTATTCAAGAACTCAAAAAGTGTTTGCATAGTAAGTTCCAAACCAAAGATTTGGGGCACTTAAAGTATTTCTTGGGGATTGAAGTTGCTCGATCAAGTCAGGGCATTTACCTGTCCCAGAGAAAATATGTCCTTGATCTATTGAGCGAAACAGGAATGCTAGGAGCAAAACCTATTGACTCGCCTATGGATCCAAACACCAAATTATTGCCAGATCAGGGTATACCACTGACAGATTCAGCTCAATATAGACGGTTAGTTGGAAAGTTGAACTACCTGACAGTTACCAGACCAGATATCTCCTTTGCTGTTAGTGTTATTAGTCAGTTCTTGGGTCGTCCAATAATTTGTCACTGGGATGCAGTGATTCGTATTCTCCGGTATCTGAAAGGCACTCCTGGTTGTGGTTTGCTATATCAAAATTTTGGACATACTCAAATAAAGGGCTACACAGATGCAGACTGGGCTGGATCACCCCTAGATAGGAAATCTACTACTGGGTATTGTGTGTTTGTTGGTGGTAACCTTGTCTCTTGGAAGAGTAAAAAGCAGACAGTAGTGGCGCGGTCGAGTGCAGAATCGGAATACAGGGCAATAGCGCATACCACTTGTGAGTTAACATGGTTGAAACATTTGTTGGAAGAACTTGGATTTGAACACACTTCACCGATGGAACTGGTTTGTGATAATCAAGCAGCACTTCACATTGCATCCAACCCAGTCTTCCATGAGAGAACGAAGCACATTGAAGTTGACTGTCACTTT